>PVLA01001175.1:0-393817 GCA_004027455.1 Hydrochoerus hydrochaeris
TGTGTGATCATGAAAGGAAAGATCTCTTAAAAATAACAAGGAATCAGGCAGTAACAATACAAAGGCTAGAAGATGACAAGAGAATCTACAATTTAAGAATAAGAAATGTGAACAAAGAAGCAGGAATATATACAGGTGAATTACAAAGTCTATTCACGGAAATCATTAAGGAAAACTTCCCAAACATGGGAAAAGAAAAATGACATTCAGTTGTGTGAGGCATACAGAACTCCAGCCACCTACAACCAAAACAGAGCTACACCCAGACATACAATAATAAAGATGCCAGAAATTCAATATAAAAAAAGAATACTAAAAGTTGTGAGAGAAAAAAAAAACAGATTACCTATAAAGGTAAGCCCATCAGAATCACAGCTGACTTCTCAACACAGACCACCAGATCAAGAAGAGCTTGGAGCGAAGTATTCCAAGCCCTGAAAGAAAATAACCTCCAGCCCAGATTGATGTACCCTGCAAAGCTGTCACTAGAAATTAATGGAGAAACAAGATGCTTCCATGACAAAGAGGAACTGGGCGAGTTTGTGACCACCAATCCAACCCTACAGAGAATGCTGAAGAACATTCTGGAGAGAGAAAAAAAATACCAGGATTTTAGGAACAGTGGCAGAAAGGCCTCAATGAGTGGTGCAGGCAGTAGAATGAAGGAGAAAAGTAGACAAACAAAGGCAGAAAATAGCATATCAGAAATGAGGCAGAGAAGGATAGCTAGAATGTCTAACACAGATGGCCTTGATACACTATATTATTAATAGTGCTCCAGGATTTAAAATCCTCATTACTCACACTACTCTGCTTAGATGTACTATATCCTGTTCCAGTCATTCTACCTGTACTAGATTTGAGGGCACAGACAGTAATCCTGAAAATAACAGGATATAGTATGTTAATCATCCTTAATTTCCTATTAACTTAATCTAAAGCTCTGTAAAACCTACACTGTTTTACCATGACTGATCGTAATCGAATCTGGTTTGTTAGATCACTGTTTTGTAATGATAGATTTTATTCAGAGCTGTTGTGAATGATAGTATCAAGTCTGAGAGTATAGGCAACTGCACTTAAGATGACAAGATTCACTAGAATATCCACTCTGGTTTGATTATTACCTGCCTTTGAAGTTTTATACTGTCTACAATGTTTTATTTTTACTAACATTGTTATGCATTGCTATACTCAGTTATACCACTATTTTCATTCAATTATGCCTGATGATATAGACAATTCTATTGAAGATAATAAGAAACAGCACAGTAATCATTATAGATCACCTTGTACTGTGGTTTTATATGACTTTTTGGTTTCATGTTTTTATAGGAATTTGTTTTGTTTTGTCTTGCTGTTTTTTCTCTCTAATACAGAAAGGATAGAAATACATGTAGAGATTCTTGCATGCATAGCTGCTTACACGCTCACTGTTTGAATATCTACTTTGTATGCTTTAATTTTGTAACTTGAACAATTATTTCTAAGAGGACAATCTGTAATTTATCAACTAGTGACTTCTTATTATTTATCTTTTTTTTGAAATTCTGTATTATCTCTACTCTTCACATGTTTTTGTTTCTCTTTAAATAATAAAAAAACTTTAAAAAATAGTATTCTGATAATCTTCTATAGTAGTAGATTAGATAAATTATTACTATGTTTAACATAAAAGTGAGGTGATGAACTTCAGGTAGTCACAATTGCTTAGGAAGAGGACAAAGATGGTCATGTTTCTAGAACCTCTGAGACATGAAGAAGAATCAAATTTAAATTTATTTTAAAGAAATAACAGGATTCAGTGACATAGAGAATATAAAAGATTAAAAAGAAAGAGATGTCTCATGCAATTCCAAGTTTTATAGACAAGCATCTAGATAGTCATCTGGAAAAACCTCACTGACAGAATGGGGTTAGCTGGAAAGCGAACGCTTTGTAGAGGATGATGTAGAGGAGTTAAATTTTGCATACACTGAGTCAGAGGAAACACCCTTTAAGTGGTACATTCTTTTACACATACAAGTTATAAATTTGTAGTTAGAATCATAGATCTATAAATTTGAAGGTATTGTTAAAAATTAAAAGACTAATGATGAGCTTGCAGAGAAAGAAAGTACAGTAGATTTCTAAGATTAAGTATCTTCCTACATTTTATATATCATAGCAATCTTTTCCTAGGAAGTGAAGATTTTCTGAAAGATGAGTGGCTATTAGAGTTTATAGACTCAGTGTGCCTTTCTTTCAGATTATTAAGTGTTTAACTAAGTCATTCTTAACAAATGAAATTTTCACCAAGTTTGTTGCAGACATGTCATAAGAGGACCTAGTTTTCAATTATATTTTACTCACTCAGTTAAAATAAAATTATCATGATCTAGAGTGTAGGAATGTGTGAATGCTTGGGAGGAACAAAATTCATCCAAGTGTGTTAAGTAATTTATTATTGTGCAAAGAACTAAAACAACAGCCATATTCTCTGTTGCATTCCTGTTTCTATTTTATTTATTTTTGTTTCTATTTTAAAGAGTAAGTAAGTAAACATCCTGAAGCTATGTCAACCTTATGTCAAAACAAATTGATAAATTCAGTATGAAATCAGTAAAGTTGAATACTTCTTTTAAATAATTTTAATATTTATTTCATTCTTATATTTCTAAGAGTCAAAATACATGAATTAGTAGCATAAGACTTAATTTCTATGTAGATGTAGAGCATTTCTTTATGGAAACACACGGCAGCAGGTGGGTTCTATGCTTACAATTTTCAATTACTTTAAATATTCAGACAGTCATATTATATGACAACTTATTTGCTCAACCAATAAATGGCTAATTTTATTTATGACATCAACAGTTACTTTATTCTCTCTTTAAAAAAATAAAAATCATATTACTGAAAAACCTAACAAGGAAAAATTATATAACACACAAAGGCAGGCCATGAAGCCTTCTAGTTGCTCATATAGCTATGTAGTCTCTAATCTCACCTTGTTGGGAAAGTGAAAGACAACTTTAGTTACTGAATTCTGTCAAGGTTATTTGTAAATGATATTGTGCCAAATTAATTCGTTGTAACAAGTTACTAGAAATAAACTATAGTTCCTGATGATATTTAATCTATTTTTAGATACTACTTGCTCATTTTATCATATATGAAAAGTCAAGATACAAAAAAACACAAAGTAGCATTTAGTTTAATTTAGTTAATAATTTATGAAAAATGAATCATTAACTACCTTCCAAACAGTGTGATATAACGCAGTTAGGTAGTGGCTTTGTCAGAAATCAAGCAAGTAAGAAAAAAAGGGAATTACATGAAGCATTGAAAACCAGTAAGAAAATAAAAGGAATCACTTATTTAGCCTTAAAACAAATGAGAATAATTGTAAATGATCAGAAAGTCTAGGAAAAGAAATATGAAATTTTCTTGATTTTTCTCTTTTGAAGCTTAAAATTATATCAGACAGTTTAGAATTATGTCAACATAATGAGTAAAGCCATATTTCCAATTTGTACCATTCTGCTTAGATAGCAAGGAATATACAAATCTATTTGTCTTCAGTTTCCTACTAAGAAATAGGAAAATTTGTATGGGTTAAATAATAGTGCCTTAAAAAGCCACAGTGGAAGTGAAAGGAACCTTTGCTAAAACCTTGGCAAAGCAGAAACGAAATTTACATTAGGCATTTTCTAAAAACTGTGTTTATCTTTTTCTTAGACTTAATGTTAAAAACACCAGAACAAAATGGGAATAAAATGAAAGGCAATATTTCCTTTAAATTCAGACACTCTTTTCCAGAACAATGCAGGGGTGAGAAAAATACAGTATTAGTAAAGGATATAGTTCCATTTCTTTGATTACTAGGTCACTCAGTGTAATAGAGAACATTGCTAAAAATTAAAATTTCTTATTTGAGTTATATATATATATATATATATATATATATGTTAACCAATGATAAAAGATTAATTTACTTAGTCTCTAAATACATAGTAAAGCTATTTAAAGTGAAATATATCTTGTACCACTACACTTATTTGGGAAAACATATTAAAAATCCAAAGAATAAGTGGTTTTCAGACCAAAATAAAATACAAGTGAATATTCTGTAAGTTTTGCATAAGAGAAACTTTCTGTAAGTGACAATTCTTATTTCCAGCTCATTTTGTAACTGTTCATATAATCATGAAACCTGTTGGTGTGAGCCCAAGGAACAGTTTATTCATGCAAAATAAAGTACCTCTCATCTCCTCCATGCTTCCTTTTCCAATATTCCTATTAGAGATAATTGGTGTAATTCATGTATTACCAGGAATTCTATGAGCCCACAAACAACACTGAAATTATCACCTCAGTTTTCAGAAAAAACAACTTTGTTAAATCTGACAGCCACCTACAATTACATATCTTATTGCAACTACTATACAAGTTGATTGTCACAATCTGAAACAAAGAGAACACAATGGGATATAATTGATTCCTGTTATTTTTCTCATATTAATTTTTTACATGATCAGAAAGTCTTTTGTGATCAGAAGGTCTATTATGTGTATTGATCAGATCAATATTATGTATATTAGAGATAATGCCATTTGAGATGCACACTTGTAAACCCAGTATTCAGGAGGCTGAGGCGGGAGGATCATTGTGAGTCCAAGGTTGTCCTGAGTTACATAAATGAATTCAAGCTCATCCCTACACTACATAGGGAGACACTAATTCAAAACAAACAAACAAACAAACAAACAAACAGTATTAACACATTAAATATCTGAGCAAATATCAGAAATGCTCCTTATAAATAATACTTTTTGCTCTTTGTTTTTAATGTTGTTCGTTATAACTATTTGTATGTTTTTGTTATGAAGGTACTTTTTCCTCATAAGAAATCTCTATCATTTTGCCAACTTTAACAGAAAAGTGTCCATTTTTATTCATTCTTATATGTCGAGCATTTAGCACAATGTCTGGCACAGTGTTCTTTGGGGACAAAATAATGGAAGGAGACAGACAGGAAACTTAGGAGAAAGGGAAATTGTTTGACTAGAAGGTTAGGTCTTCTGAGGACAACTAAACTGAATCTCATTTGCATGGTAGCTTTTTACAGGGAAAATGTATAAATATTTCCTGGAAGCTTAGTCAGTACCTCCTTTAATTCAGGTAAAAATAACCAAGTGATACTAAGGTTTCATCTTAGCAAGTTGAAGAACGCTTGCTTCATTGTCATGTTTAATATTGATTTAGAGACACCATGTAAAACATGAATGATCCAGAAGATGCAGAAAGTCTCTAGGAAGAGATAGACATTTTTCTTTTGCAGAATGTTATTGGCTGTTTTCAGGAGGCTGCAATATGTATAGACTGAGGACATGCTTTTGAGTAGCAGCTCACCTCCGCCTGTTCTTATATACTTAGCACTGTTATATAAGGTTTAAACCATGAGTAAAACTTAATAAATCTCCACACATATTCAAATCATCATTGATTGTTAAACATCAAACATCCTATAACCTGATTGGGGTGTAAGGATGTTTCCTTCAAATGTGCTTTTTTATTTACTTGAAGTCAATAAACCGTAATTTCATTCAGTATTTTCATTTAGGTTTCACTTTTATAGAGCCTTCATTGAGCTCTTTTGACTCTTTATAGTGTAGGGATTGTTTTCTTCATTTTGATTTCAATTTCTCTGTTTTAAGAAATTATCAATTAGTTTGATTATGTATTTTAAAATTTTGGTTTTTTTTCTGTTAAATATAAATAAATATACATTACTTTTAAAGTAACTTTATTATAAATACTTTGTCACTCAAGTTGTAACTAGTTCATCATCTTCATAGTTATACTTTTCCATTTTATTTTTGAGACAGGGACTTGATATGGATTCTGGGCTGGCTTTCAACTCACCATACAGGCTAAGATGATCCTAGACTTGCTATCCTGTTGCCTAATCCTGCCAAATACTGAAATGACAAGCATGTGTCACCACACCTGGCATGATTTCTTTAATAACCTATGTAACATTAAGAAAGTTTCAAAATATTTCAAAATAAAAACATTTAAACTTTTTTCCCATTTAAGTTGAAATTCTCTTATGATGAGAATATGTGGTTTGGAGATAATACAGAGGTTATAAATGGTACTGATCTGTGACCTGCTGGGAAAGGGACTCCACAGTACAAGGTGAGAGGTGGGTCAGCGGGCTAAGTTTTATCCGTATTTGCAGCCAATTCCTATTTACACAGCACCTCCTGAACTCCCCCTCCTGTTGGAGCAGCAATGACGTTCGATTCTCCTAGCAGCATAAACTCTACTGTGAATTGTGCATGCAAGGGATCTAGGTTTCAGCTTTTTATGGGAATCAAATCCCTCATTACTAGAGGAGGAACTGAGTGGGTGATGCTTGTGCTGGGGAGCAGATGCACATGCAGATTGACATGATCAGCAAGGTTTGATTACACAGAGACCACAGCAAGTCAGTTGCTTGTAGACTCATATCAGAACCCTACAAGTGAGTGGCAAGTAAAAATTAAGAGGCACCTGGGGCTGGTTTCATAATGGTAAGTGAGATGTATCTTATGACAGGCTTTAAATCATTATATGACATCTGAATGTTGCTCACCCATTGTTTCATTTACCACATCTATCTGCATCTCTTTTCTCTACTGCATGCTTGTCTCACTCACAGTTTTGGTAAGACCACAAGCTAAACCTAGTAAAAATTACTGAAAAACAAGTGTCACAGGAGAAGGCAGTAGGACCCAATTATAAGAAAGCAAAGCACTAAGACTGGCAACAAAAAAGAAAGCTGAATTTTATTTTATTTTAATTATTTTGGTCTTTTTTGAGGCAAGGTTTCCCTATATGGGTCAGGTTAGACTTGAACATACTTTGTAGCCCAGGCTGACCTCAAAGTCATGGCAGTCCTCCTGCCTCAGCCTCCTGAGTGTTGTGTGTTTACAGGTGTGTGTCCCCACAATCAGATTGAAGGTTGAATTTTAAACACTACCAAGAGTTCTACATGAATTGCAGATTCATTTCAAGGAGTGATTCACATTCCTCAGGCTATTTTGTATAACATATGGTGATTGGCTGGCTAATGAAATAATATCTTTGAAACTGTTTTACCACATGGAGACTAACCATCTGGCATGTAAAGGCTGTGCTTTGGAGTTATTCAAAGGAAAAAAAAATGAACACAATGAATGAAAGCAATTGTTAAGGCCAGTACATTATCAAATGTGTCTGCATTGAATGCAGCATTCTTAGTTACAGATCACATTGCTAAAGCTATAAAGCCCTTTATTACTGGTGAAAAGCTGATTCTACCTACTGCTAAGGACACTTGTTACAAACTTCTAGGAGAGGCTGCAGTACAAAAAGTGGCACAGCTCCACGACTAGATAACTTGCAAGGATAACCTATGATACTGAGGCATAATTGTTAGAGAGGATTAATGAGTTCCTGGGGTTTTGGTGTAAGCAGGTTAGTGAGCCTGATATTTACAAGAAGACAACAATGTTTGTTTTTGTGGAATTTATTTTCAGAAAGATGTGCATAAGGTTATATTATGTGCATTTTTGTGGCCAACCAAAATCACAGCTGCAGAGCCATTCAAAGCTTTGAATTATTACATATCAGGAACTTTGAATAATCATTCATATCAGGAACTTCAAGTCTGTCATTTTCCATCAGTGTATATGTGAATGGAACATCTGCCATGATGAACAGCATCACAGTTTCACTACATGAGTCAAAGAGGCTATGTCTGAGTATGAGTCTGCACACACTGTTAATGATGGAAACATGCTGCCTCGCTGAAGAAATGTCACCTGAAACACAATGTTTTCCAGAAGTAAAATGTCATTAAAACTCACACCACATTAAAATACATACCCGTGACTCACATACATTCTTGCAGCCCTGTGAGGCCATAGAGAGAGAACACATAGGTCTTCTCTATTCCTCGGAAGTGAGATAGCTTCCTAAAGGGAGATCACTGACCAGTGTTTTTGAGTTAAACAAACCATTCCAGAGACTTCTCATCAAAGGATAGTCATCACCGGCAGCATGTCAGTCCCAAACAATGGGTCACAAAACTTGTTTATTTATGTGACATACTCAGTCTGTTCAATGAACCCAATCTGTCATCTCCATGAAGAATAATAGTTGTGTTCATGTCAGTAGATAAATTGGTTGCATTTAAAGCTAAACTGGAATTATGGAGACAATGCATGTTTCTGGCATGCTTTCAACATTAACAAAGATTTTGAAAGAGACTGAGCCAGGACTTCCCCCCCCGCCCCCCGCCAGGTTGTTCATGATTACTCATTTCCACTTTAACGATAGTGTGAGCATTACTTCCAACCACTAGAGGGCCCTGAACTGGACAGGAATGGATTTATGGCACGTAAGTGAATTAAACAGGTGAACTGACTTTTTAGTGCTACCTTGACTGCTTGAGACCACAAACACAAGTGGTCATAAAATATGTTGGGGACAATATCTCCATACGTTATGGATTAAAGTCAAGTTGGAAATATACCAAGATTACTACAGAAGCACTGAAAATCCTGCTTTCATTTCCAACATCCTATCTTTGTGAAGCAGGATTTTCTGCAGTGAAAGCAAGCAAAGTGAGATTACAGGGAAAACTAGTAAAAGGCAACATATTTTGGTGTTACTCTAACAATACCGCATGAGCTGTATAATCATTTCATTGTATATTATAATGTAATAATAGAAATAAAGTGTGCAATAAGTATAATGTGCACGAATGGTTCTGAAATTATTCCTCTATCACCCACCATCAATAGAAAATTTTTTTTCCTTGAAATTGGTCCTTGGTGCCAAACAAGAACTGCTTATGCAATATATGATCTGAGGAATTGATAGATATTTTCTTTACTAGTTAGAAAAATGTTCCAGATGTTTGAGAAAATAATGCGTTTTCTGTATTTCATGGTGCAGTTTTTTATGCTTAAGTGAAATCTCTTAATTACACACTTTAAATCTTCTTACTATTGTTTTAGTTTTACACCTATAACTGAGCAGTTTATGAAGACGTTGAGACTGAGATTTCAGTACAATATATTATTTCTGTATAACCATACATTTTTCTTTCCTCTTTGTATTTTCTCTTTTCTTTTTGAGTTGAAACATATTGATTCTCATTCAAATGATCCTCTTTGTACTTTCAGTGGTTTGATCAAAAATGTAATATGCTAAAATATTAAACTTGCCTCTTTTTTGCTATTGTTTATTGTAAAATTTCTATCTGTGACTTACAAATGTGATTTTGTTCTGTAGCTCTCTGAATTATTTCTTTTTACAATTAATAATAATTTGAGAAGATATATGCAATTTATTTACATTTATTTGATAGTAGCCTACTTGAACTAATGTCCAGATATTTTGTATGCATTTCCTTTTTCCTCACCTATTCCTCCTGATTATCGTTGATCTATTTTATATTTACTAGCACATTTTTTCCTTCCATTTTCCTTCTCTTTCCACTCATATAAAAGTTGCACTATGGATTTATTTACTTCTATTTTCATTAGTTTGTTAAAATTAAATTTGTTAAAAAGTATATTTACTGTATGACAGTATTTTTCTAATTGCAATGTTTTTCTAAGTGATACAGTTTTGGAATAACAGTCTCCTTCTTCCTTTAGGCTCTTCCAACAGAGACCCTGGGGATCAGCAGCAACTTATTTTGTCTTAATGAATTTGCTTGAGTTTGCTTGTCTTCAGTTTGCCTGGGCTTTGTAGGATTATATACAATCAACTGGAGACTTGA
Organism: Hydrochoerus hydrochaeris; assembly: GCA_004027455.1. Taxonomy (NCBI): domain Eukaryota; kingdom Metazoa; phylum Chordata; class Mammalia; order Rodentia; family Hydrochaeridae; genus Hydrochoerus; species Hydrochoerus hydrochaeris. The sequence goes on from PVLA01001175.1 coordinate 9,803, forward strand.
AAAGATACTTGTTTACTGGGGAATCACCTCTCTTTCTTCTGAGAAACACTTGCCTGCTGTTAACTAGGGAGGGACAGCCTCTTTTTTTAGTTACTTTCCTGTTGCAAAGATTGAATATTTTATATCCACAACTCTAAGGAAAAGTTTGTTTGTATTTATTTTTGTTGATATTCCGTATGATTTTTTTAGGTTTTTAGTTTATTTTTTATTAATTATGTTTGTTGGTACATTTCATCATAGGGCATTTGTACTATACCTGATATAATTCAATTATTTTTCTTTCCTATTCATATGCTTTCTTTCACCCCCTGTTCCCCTTCTTATACATAAAACTTTTCTTTCCATTTTTTTCTTCTTTTCTCATTTATTTTATTTTTTCTTCCTTTCTTTCTACCTCCCTAGTTCTCCTCCCCATTTGAATATTTTCTTCATATTTCACATTATCTATTATACATTTTAGCCCTTATTTACAGTTTTGATTTCCCACATCAGAGAAGCAGTGATATATATATATATATATATATATATATATATATATATCAAATTTATTTCACTGAAGAGCACTGTTTCAAGGTGTACCCATTTAGATAGAAATGTCTCAGTCTTATACTTCTTTATGGCAGAGTAGAACACCATTTTATAAAAATCACATTTTTATTCATTCATTAGATAGATTGACATTTGAGCTATTTCCAAGATTTAGTTACTACAAACTGCTGCTATAAACATGAGTGTGCATATATTGCCAATGATGTTTTTAATTATTTTGGGCAGATACCAAGAAAGGGAATTCCTGGGTTGAATGGAACTTCTAGTCCTAGTTTTATGAGGACTCTCAACAGTAATTTCCACAGTGGTTGCACCAGTCTACACTCCCATCAAGAGTGGAAAAATGTTCCTTTTTCCCCACAGCCCCACCAGCATTCATCATTGTTTGACATATTGATACTATCCATTTTTTCTGGGATAAGATAGAATCTAAGTGTTGTTTTAATTTGCATTTCTTGAATGACAGGGTCTGGTGGCTGCAAGGCAGAGACAAAGCAGAGGGGCATGATAGAAGAGAAACAACTTATGAGCTGGAGAGCAGAGAGGAGTAAAGAAGTATACTCTAACAAGTGATGCGCCACCAGTAGACAGGATGCTGAGCCAAATAGATAGCAACACTGTTCTTAATAAAGTGGGAAGATAGGCTCTTGGGAAAGACTCAATGACCAACAGCTGGCTACATCTAGAAGACATCTCAGAGATACAGATATTTCCTAGAGAATCTTTGATACCAGTGATAAACCTATATAACATAAGGAAAAAAACCCAGAAAACAAATTAAAATAAAAAAATAGGAAATGACAAGACATGGAAGGAAAATGCTATCCCATATTTCCAGCCCATCAAGAAAAAATTCTTGGGACAATGAGACAGATGAAGACAGAAGTTATCCACTGAATTTTCTGGGATAATAGTAGAAGAAATTTTAAAAATCATGAGTTTATATAGGAGGGCAAAGCAGAAATAATCTCACATTTAAAAAAAGACACGATGGCCATCTGAGGGACTTGATCAGCAAGTCTTGAGTAGATGTAGATAAAACATTAGCATAGAAAAATAATAGAAACCATTAATTTCCAACTGATGAAAGAAATGGAATCCATGAAACAGATTCAAATAGATATCCAGAAAATTAAATATTCCATTGGAAGTTCAAAAGACCATAGAAAGAATGTGAAGATAGAATGTCAGACCTAGAAGACAGGATTGTGGTTAGTGACCCTGAGAACAAAGATTTCTTAAAAATAGCAAGAGACCAGGAGAAAACAATCCAACTGCAAGACAATACAACAATTGAAGAAGATGCAAGATACAATTGACTGGATTCAGTGAAAATGAAGGAGTCAGCACAAATGGCATAAAAACCTGTTCAGACAAGTAATAGCAGAAAATTTCCCAAACATGGAAAAAGAACTTGACATATAATAAGTAAGGCATGCAGAATCCAATTAGTCCTGACCAAAACAAATCTGCACCGAGTCATGTAAAAATTAAGATGTTGGAAATTCAAAACAAGGAGAATACTAAAATCTGCTAGAGAAACAAATAACCTTTGTGATGTAGAGGAAGGGCCTACAGATCACAGCAGACATCTTAGCACAAACTCTTAAGTAAATAACAGCTTGGCATGAAGTATTTTGAGACCTGAAAGAAAACAACTTCCAACCAGATTGATGTATACTGTCAAATTATCTTTCAGAACTGATGGATAAATAAAATATTTTCATGAAAAATAATAACTGAATAAATTCATTGCAACAAAAGTAGCCCTACAAAAACCTCTGAAAGACAGTCAAGAAAGGGTGAAAACAACACCCACAATTCCAAGAGTACCAACTGAAAGAGTCACCATTCAGGGGAAGCAATTAAACAGAGAAAATACTGGAAATCTTCAGCAAGGAAATTAAAAGATAAAGATAAGCCAGTACATATCAGTTTTAGCTATCAATGTAAATGGTCACAATTCACCTGACACAGAAATAGACTGACAGAATGAATCAAGAAGCAAGATCCAACAATATGTTGCATTCAAGAAACACATTAATTAAAAAGAAATACATAGAATGAAAGTCAAAGGATAGAAAACAATATACCATATGATTGGAACCCAGAAAAAAATGGAGGTAGCTATCCTATTTGCAAACAGTGTGAACTTCATGCCAAAATTGAAAAAAGAGACAAAGAAGGTTACTACATACATGTTAAGGTAAAGTTACAAGAAGAGATAAAAGTCATAAATATATATATATGCACAAAATATAAAAGCACTCACCTATAAAAGAAATATTAACAGATATTAAAAATCACATAAGCACTAACACAGTTGTGTTGGGCAATCTTTATTTCACATTGTCACAAATAAATCAACTAGACAGAAAAATCAATAAAGATATATCAAAACTGAACTAAATCTGTGAAAAAATGGACTTAGTAGATTTCCACAGTGTTTCACCCTACAACATCAAAATACACATTTTTTACCAATGCATGGGGGCATTCTTCAAAATAGACTACATACTACCTCATAGAATATGCTTAAATACCAAATAATTGAAATTATTGCATGCATATTATTGGACCATACTAATTAGAAAACACAGAAGAAATGGACAGATTCTTGATACATACAAATTACCAATGTTGAATCAAGAAGATACAAAAAATTCTAAATAACCCGATATCAGTCAATGAAAGTGAAAATGTAATTATAATTTATCAACAACGAAAAGCTTAGGTCCTGACATATCCATTTCTGAATTCTACAAGAAATTTAGAGAAAATCTACCACTACCACTTGTCAAATTCTTCAAGAAACTGAAAGGTAAATCTCTACCAAACACATTCCTGGAAGCAAGTATTACCCTGATACCAAACCCAGAGATGAATCCAGAGATGCAAAACCAGTGATGAATCCAGAGATGCAGGGATGGCTCAACAAACACAATCAAAAAATGTAATATACCATATTGACAGAGTCTAAGAGAAACAATGCTCTCAATAGATGCAGAAAAAGTATTTGACAAAGTCCAGTTTCCCTCAATAATAGAAACACTGGAGAAAATTGGAATAGATGATTTTTATCTCAATCTGATTTTAAAAAACCGTCACTGCCTACTATGTTTTCCTGTTACCATTGTTACGGCTTTTGTCTAGATACTCATCCAAAGCATCATAGGCGGGGCTTTAAGAGGAAGCTGGATCTAGGTATATAATGCTAGCTTTAAGTGTGAGATGCTAGAATCAAGGGTTTGTAGCTAATAAATTGGTCTGCTTATTCGTTTGGCATATTTCTAGGCATGGATCATGGGAAAGCCCACCCTAGACGTGAGGGCCTGTAGGCTGGCTAGAATTAAAGGGACAGAAAGAGTCATGTGGCCCTTCATGGCTGCCTTTTCACTATCTTTGACAAAGGAGCTAAATATGATTACTGGAAGACAGAAAGCCTCTTTAATAAGAGGTGCTAGGAAAAAATGTTTTTTGCATGCCCAAAACACTAGACCCATGTTTATCACCATGCACTAAACAAAAATCAAAATGGATCAAAATCTAAATGTTAAAACAGAAACCTTAAATCTGCTGCAAGAGAGAATAGGCAGAACTTTTGAAGACACAGACAAGGGAAAAGATATCATGAACAAAACTTTGTACAGGAAATACTACAAAGCTGGAATCTCATCTGTTAAAATGCTTTTGCAAGACAAAAAAAGTCACTAAAAGAGTAAGAAGACAACCCGTACAGTGACAAAAAAAATTAGACAGTTGTTTTTCCAATGAAGGACTAATATTGACAACAAAGGAAGAATTAAAAAAGAATAGACCCTCCAAATTTAAAGACCCAATGCAAAAATGGCTACCTGAAATTAATAGACGCTTCTCAGAAGAAGTGCAAATGGCCAATAAATACAGGAAAAAACATTTAACATTACTGATCATTTGAGAGATGTAACCTAATACAACACTTTGATTCAATCCCACTCCAGATAGAATTTGTTATTGATTGATTTTATCAATAAATCAATCAATAACAAATACTGGTGGGACTGTGGGGAAAAAGGAACAGTTGTGCACTGTTGGTGGGCATATAAACTGATGCAACCTCTGTGGAAATCAGCTTGGAGATTCCTCAAAAAAGTAAGACTAGAAGTTCCATTTGACCCAACTATTCTGCTTCTTGACATCTTCCCCCCAAAATTAAACACATCATATCACAGTAACATATGCACACCCTTATTTATAGCAGCACGTTTTGTAATAGCTAAATCTTGGAAACAACCCAAATGTCCATTGCCTAAGGAATGGATAAAAAAGTTGGGCTTTTCTTATACAATGATGGACTGCACAGCCATGAAGAAGGATAAATGATACATTAATAGTTAAATCGATTGAACTTTAGATCATATTTTTTAATGTATTTACACATGTGTGTGAGTATTGTATTGGCCCTCTGGCTGAGAAAATGAGAGTGTAATGAAAACTGAAATGTATGAGAGAAATTGTGAAATAGGAAGTAATTGTTCACAGAGCAAGGAGAATAAGGGGAAGAAAGAAACACAAAAAAATAAGGAAAAAAATGAAATGGAAATAAGCGTTGCAAATAGGAGAAGAGAAATTGAGAGAGGAGGGGAATGGAAAAAATGAGATATAAAGTTATATCAGGTGCAGGTACAAACTCCCTATGGTGAATACCACCATTATGCATATCTAAATAGTATCAATAAACTTACTTATCAAATGAAGATAATTAAAGAAAAATAAATTTGGATTAGTGTGTAATAATATGTTAACATATTTTATGTTCAATTTCCCATATAACTTGCTTTCTATATTTATATGATATAAATCAATTTTACTTTGTAATGATTTAAAATATAAAGGTTGTATATTTAAATTTGTATATCATTTAAAACTATAAGCTGTCTTTCCAGTTCTATCCATAATCCCATGACCCATAATCACAGAACTTTTCGCTCCACATTTTATTTCATTATACCTACCATTCTATACCTATTGCAGAGTTTCATGCAAATTTATGTTTAATAAATTTCCCATTCTTAAATCATGAGAAAAATGAAAGGCTTGTGTCTCTCATGTGAGCAACTTTGCCATTTCATTTATTTTCACTATTCAATAATGAAGTGGTCATCTTAGACCTTGATGCATTTTTCTCTTTGAAGGTAAATGGTCTCTTCATAAATTATTCTTTCAGTAAGATAAATGTGTGTACACATCACTATTTCTGTTTCTCAGTCTTTGATCATAATCTTTGAGAAAGGAAAAACATAGTATTTGAAAATGATGTTATATTTCAAGAGAAATTTTAAAAATAGAATATTTTCACCTAGTCAAAATAGGAAAATGGGAGTTGCTTAGCTGATTTATTTTATCATTTCTGATTCCACTCTTTTCTGTAATTTTAGTGTGTTTCTGATAAAACTGGAAAATGCACACCATAAAAGTACGTAGACAGCTGAACATTGTGACATGTGCTTTTAAATCCAGCACTCTGGGTGGCTGAGGCAGAAGGACCCCAAGTTTAATCTCAGCCTGGGAAATTTAAGGAAGAGCCAAGATCTTATCTCAGAGTAAAAAGGGATTGAGAAGATAGCACAGTGTAAAGATCCTGGGTCCATTCCCTAGGACATCCCCTCAAAATGGTTAGGTGTCCCAAAGAGTCAAAAACATTGTGACTTTTAAATGCTATGAAGATTAGTTCATATTTAAAAAGTAAAAATTATAAAATTTAACACTCTGGTGACTTTTAGGGAAATAAATTGAAGAAATTTTTGACTATTCATACTAATAGATGTATAATTTTAAAATGGAAAGCTAATTGCATTTTCTAAACAAACACAGAACAGACATAAAAACTCAAGTCATTACTATCTATTTAAATGTATTATATGTTTTTAATATTTTACTTAAAAAGGACACAAGATTATTGTGGAGTTCACTGCACATATTTATGTGACAAGTCATACATAATAATAATGAAATAGAAGACATAGTAAAAATATATATACTAAATTTTTCCAAATTTACAATTTAATTTTAGTGTAATGATCATCTCCTATACCTATTTATTTTTAATTAAAAACTATTCATTGTTTCATTTCTTCCAATTCAACAGTGAATGGCAAGGTCTTAAAAGTCTCATCATAAGTGTAATTGATTCATATTTAAACCAATCCATCAAAATCCATATTAAGCATCATTCGAACAAAGATTACTTTTCTTGTGATTGAAACATAGGTGATACCAGTTGATAACTCAGTACCAACCTCTGAAGAATGTTCTAGTTTTTGTGGTCTACAGAGGAAAACAAGGTTTTTACAGGAATAGTCTACATTTTTCAAAAGATATGTCATGTTAACAATCTTTTTTTCCAACAGTTTTTAGTATAGCTTCATGAGTATATTATTAACTGCTTCATAGACTCAAAATGTACTCTAGATTCTGAGGGGAACAAATGAGCAAAATTTAATACATATTCACAAGGAACTGTGAGACTGGTAATGAGAATGAGTAACTACGAGAAAGAGTAATTATAAAGCTACTGCACAGACCTTGAAAGATTATGCAAGTGCATTGGGGAGATCAAAAACAGTGCTCCAAGTTACCTTACTATACTTGAAGTTAACCTAAAAACAGACAGTTTAAGAGATTTTTAAAGAGTACAGTATGTGTACAGTGCAGTATAGCTTTTGAGTTGGGAGACGACTTAAACTAAGGCTAAAAAGATATAAGATAATCTCTTGATTATTTCATTTTATCTGATCTCACATGCTCTGTTCTTAGCGCCTTGAGGGATATGTAGATTGTGCTAACAGTCACACTAGCTATAAAAACAGTGCATAAAAAGTATCTCTTATCTTTTCTTTCCCACAGTGAAACTATTCTGCATATAACATGCAAATATTTGAAAGATGAGTTATCAATAAACATTGCTTAAAAGAAAAAGGCCAATTACTAATTCATTAGTTACACTTTGTTTTCCTGTTTGCCAATACAGGAAATTGAATATGAACAAAACAAAGTTTACTTCAAATGTGTATACTCTACCTTTGATCACATAAATAACAATATGAGGGGTAGAGGATGCACACTTATCATGAATATTTGATTAGTAAGGCAACAAATGGAGATTGTCATTACATTTACTGTCTTTTTCCTAGCTAGAATCAATAGAATTTAAAGGCAGTATCTTAAACTGATTACAAGTTTTGTATTGTTTCACCAAATAATATTTATTTGTGAATTAATTTTACATAAATCAGTTGCAGTAATAGAGATGTTTTGAGTAACATTTTTATTTCCTTACATTCACATATTTTTGTAAGTACATTGCATGTTAAAATCATGATATTCTATTTACACAACCAAGAAAAATAAAACCCATGATAATTTTCAAGTATGTAGAGTAGGATATTAATCTATATCAGATTTTTCACACTGAGTAAATAAAAGCTAGTTTAATTGAAATTCTGCAAAATTCTTTTTTGATTACCAACTTTGTCTTATCTAATACATGCTCCTAAACTAAAAAAAAAAGTTTTTTTATAAGAAACTTTTTTCATGTAGTCATGCTTTTTTATTGTTTTGGCCATTTTTGGACATTTTCTGCTACTATAAATATATCACATATGGGATGTTTTATAATGAAAATAAATTTATTTTGCTTATAGCTCTGGAGGTTACAATGTCCAAGAGTATGGCACTGGCCTCTGGCTAGCGTCCATAGGCAGTGTGCTCCCACAGCAGAAGATAGGGAGGTAGCCGGGGTGAGTCCACGATCGTAAGAAGAATACAGATTTTATAACTACCTGCTAGCTAAACCACTCTTTCTAAAACAGCCTGTGTCCATTCATGAAAGTTCAGTGACCTGCCTCTGTATGTGATGACTCATATTTAGGACATCCTTTATCCATGAAAGGGACATCACATATCAGTAAAATATTTAGGACATCACATGTCAATACAAAGATTCTTAAAACAGAAAGACAGATTCATTGCACTTTGCTTTCCTAAACATCTTTTAAGTTCAGCACGAACAAAACAAAGATTGTTTTCAATGTGTAAACTCTACCTTGTACATGTAGCAGGAGTGTCATAGCACATTCAGAGGTGGTGTCTTCATTAAATAATTACCACTTATTCTGCTGCACATTCCAAAGCTGTTGTCACATGAACTTTATGGGACACATGCAAATCATAGCACACAGAATTTGGGTATCAGGCAAGTGGAAATCTGTGTTGATTTGAATTTCAAGTCACAGTCAACAATGATAGAAGGGGGTAATTGCAACAATGAAGGAGAAATGCCTTTGATTCAATAATATTGAAAGTATTTTCTGAACCATATATTTGCCATCTGCATGCTGGGATGATGATGTACAACTTGAGTCTCCCAACAGCTAAAGTAGTCTTGTTTGAGCATTTTGTTTTGTTTTGTTTTTTTACTGTAGACATGTTTACCAGTTAGATCTAAGACACTTGAAGAGGTCAGTAGAAATTACAAATGTCTTCAAGTCCTTGGCTCAATTGCATTGCCTGAACAAAAGCAAGTATCAATCTCTGCTTTTCAAACGATAGTTGAAATTTATCAGATAATCAAACTTTATATATTGCCTATTTTTTCTTATATTAAACTATGTTTAACTGGTACAATTTTCGAAAAAGTTAAAATTTACATTAAAAGAGCTTCTGAGTTCTAATGTCATAATTATGCTTCTTGTAGGTCACTTCCCAAGGTTAGCATATGTTAGTAACTCTTAGACTTTATTGTACATGAGAATTACCTTGGGAGTTGTTATAAGTGCCTGATTCTTATTCCCCAACCATTGATATTAATTGGAATTACAGTGCTGTAGTCTAATAATCTGCTTTGTATTAAGGTTTATAAAAAGTTCTTATTCAAGTTATTAAGTTACTAAGATCACCTCAGTGTGTGCTTTTAGCTGGAATCCACTGTTTTGAAATCTCGTGAGTCACACAAAGAAAAAATATCTTCTGCATGAATCATGTGCCTCACTTAAAAGATTTTAAATTTAAATCTTTATCCTGCCTTATTGTGATCCCAGTAAGCAATAGTCATTTCTATCCATCTATTTTCTCACTAACATCTGTGTGAAAAGCTTCTTCCCACACCAACAGTCTGTCTGCCAGCCAGTCACAGAAGGACCAAGTTTGGAATGCTATTCTTATATAATTACTGCTTGTAGAAGATGCTACTGCTGCGTATGATGCTAGTCTATGAGTTATGGCTTCAAATGGAGCTTGAGGATTTAAACAAGAAACACCTCATTTCCTTTAGTTCAGCCAGATCTTTTGCTGGTCTCTTTATGGAGGAAGTTGATTCCAATCACAAGATCAGGTGAGAACACCCACCCGGGGCACATTCATTTGCTAGCAAGTTATCCCCTATTTTTCCTGCACCTTAGCTCCACAGGACTGCCAGCTGCACAGTAAATGTAGTTCAGCCCCCTCGCCTAGAAAAGCTGATTTTTACCTAGTGAGATATTGATGAAGATTGTATGATTCCAGTCAATTTCACTCACAATGGGTAAGAAGTGCCTGTGTACAAGCTGGTGGGGCACTTTCAGAGCAGCTGCAGCCATTTATGTGAACCAAGATGAGATGCAGAGATAAAATGGAGCAAATAAGAAGCTGGGCAACAAATGTGCACGTCTACCTTATTTCTTCCATTTGTACCTCAGAAAGTTGCTATTCTTTTACTCTTCAGTTAAATTACTGAAACATTCACTTGTGTTCATAGTTTGATCCAAGATAGTACAATTCCCAAATAGTTCATTCGCTTTCAAACAACGGGGAATTTATTTTCAATGAACTACGCAAGAGCACGCAGTTTTCTGGTTTTGGTCTTCTGTTTGTTTAGTTTTATTTTAAATTTATTTTCAAAATGGAAGGCCACTAACAAGCCAGGACCATTTCTAAAAATTGTATATCAACATTTAATGAAATTCATGCATTTTTATCAGACTTTTGCAAAGCTAAATGACTACCTTGGAAATTTAGGAAGAAAAATATAGTCAGTAAAGCTAAAGACAGTGAGTTGGAGATAAAATGTGAGATACTGATATTTATTGGAAATATAGACTTTACTGGTGTCTTTTTCAAAAGAAAACTTTGTGGAAGCTGGTAGAAATAAGCAGATGCTACTATATTAATAAATATATTTAAAATGAAGAGATTCCTTTATTAGTAGACTATTAGGATAGTTTGGAAAAGAAACATACACACAGAAAAAGAAACAGGGAGAAAAGAGATTGAGATAGAGAGAACAATTTAGGTGAATAGTGTATGTACATTGTTGCAAGAAAGAATTGAACATATATCATAGGGCAAAAGAATAGAAACACATCTAAGGATCCAGAGAAGAGATATAAGAAGAAAGGGCTATAACAATACTTCACTTTTGATGCCTTGACTAATTGACTAGCTCTGTGTGCATAGGAGTGTGTAAATTGGTTTTGGCTTAGAAGTTGAGCAGAGAATTGCAGAGACTGTCCCTCATAATTTTTATCTTTATCTTTCTGAATTTCAGGTAAAATTTCCAAGGAAGTCAATTAGCTTTTGGACCCCTTACTTGAGGAAGTTCACCTAAGAAATTTGTTGTGGAAGATTTCTTTTACCATAGGAGTCCAAAAGCTTTTTTTCTTAATTGACCAGTTTACAATTTCATATTCTTCAGCCTATTATAGTGGGATCTTATTGATGCCTGAGATGCCTTCAAGGTATCTTTCTTTTTTCCGTCCTGGATCAAAGTACTCTGATAATGTTAATGTCACCAATCTATTTAGCTACTGTAAGTCTTTTGGCTAAAATTTTTATGTATTTCCTTTCTGGTCGAAATTTAAGATTTTCAAATAATTATGGTCCAATATTTGCTCCTGACTGTCATTAATTTGGCTAAAATCAGCAAGCAGAACTCATGCTATAGGCTGAACTTTGGGCTGCCTTCAATTTTCCTTTATCAAACTTAATTCATGTGCCACCTTTAAATTGAGTCTCCAACAAAGTCCCAGATGGTGGGAAAATATACACCTTTTTTTTCTCCAAAATGTAACATTCATGACCTTTAATTCAATTCCCACTAGAGTATTCATTCCCAATTGAAATCTTTGGGTCTGGTCTTAAGTGTTTCTTGTCATATTTGTATTCTCTTCTACAGTTTGATCAGAATCACCTGTTTGATTTCTAATTACAGCATTCTTAAGCTTCTCTAGCCTGCATCCCCAAACCATTCCAAACTCTTCTCATATACCAACTCCAAAAGTGTATGCATCACATGATCACGTATAATCACAGTAAGGACTCCACTTCTTGGTACTAATTTTCTGTGTACCTCATCTTTCCCACCACTGGAAAAATGTCAAAGATGCACATGCAAAATTTTACTTTTGTTTTTGTTTTAGCTCCAGGTTTCAAAGAATTTAGTCTATGGTCAGCTGGCTTCAAATCAGAAACATTATGGAAAGCGGGCATTGTGGAAAAAAATTCTTACATCTTTATGGCAGGGAAGGAGAGCAGAGAAGAGAAAAAGTGGAAAGGGTCAGGAACCATGAACCAGATAACGACACAGGCCACGTCTCCATAATTCATTCAGATAGACACAGATGTGTGCTTTAATAGTCCCTAGAAGTTCTCAAGCCAAATATTTTGACCATCAATCTTAACCAGCACATATACTTTAGGGTCTTTACCTTCATACTTTTTATGTAAAATAACTTTCCCGGTTACAAGTACCATGTTGCCAACTCTTGATATATAGTGCTATAGGTACCAAATACTGGCTCATAAAATACTAACCTGGGTCTATACCTGCTTTCTCATTTTCATCCCATTTCAAGTAATTCCTCTCAGCCTTCATTTGTTCAAGATGCTATGGAAAAGAATCATAAAATATATCACTTAAAGTAAAAAGAATTAAGATATGAAATATAAAAGAACCAATTCCCCATAATGACTATTTATTATGTATCACAATATATACTAATTTTTAAAACAGGAAAAGACAATAATTTATTTCCCACAGTTCTTAACATTGACATCCAAGACAAAGTCACTGACAGAGTCTGTCTGGGGAAGGTCTGTTTCTTCATAGACTGCATCCTTTTATTGTATCCTGACATGGTAAAAATGAGCCCTCTGGAGCTTACAATAATGGAGTAATCCCATTCTGACGTGTTTATTCAAATGACTTGTTCAACTTCCCTACTAAAGCCATCATTTTGGGGGTTAATATCGGAAGGTTTGAATTTTAAGCAGGTAAAGCATTCAATGAATCTTACCCACCGTAGTTCTCTTATTATCATCTAGAAATATAAGCATCATGTATTTAATTTCTAAATGTAAAACAGCAACATAGATGTCTAATGCTCTCTTGTACATCTAAAAATAATATCAAGCTAATGTGCATTATTTTATTTTCTACTCTCTTACACTCTTTTTCTCTTCTTGTTATTGTTTTTTTTTTTAATTTATTTGTCACATCAACTTTGGGAAAAGTAACATTTAACCTATGAAAATATGTCCAATGGTATTATAATTTATAGTTTTCATGATAGATCCATGATGGTATTCCCCTCTGCCTGCTCCTTTATGCTCTCGTAAGCAGAAACATTTTGGTTTTCTCTTCAAATATCATTCTATTCTCTGCTTAATAGATGAATAATTTTCCCTTCTCTGAAGGTAAACCATGTTTCCCTAGAAATGGGCTATTATTTTTCATTCTTAGTAAGACTTTATTGCCCCAACTTTGTTCATCTATTGATCACAAGGAAAATATGCTAAATCCTAAGTAAAATTGATTCTTGCCTCATAAATAAGCTAAACACAGATAATGCTATGAATTTTTTAACAAACTCAAGGCACTTTACAAAAATGAAATATGTCTGTGGCAGAGAAACAAATGCTATCATTAGTATCTAAAATATGTAACTATAAAATATGCCTTTCTCTCACTAGCCCTAAAATAAAACAACATGAATAGAGATTGTAAAATGTTTCTAGAAAAAAATGACCCTTTCTCTTTCTCTTTAAAAATTCCAAGAAATTCACTAATTGTTGTATGACTTAGTAAAGTCATGAAATTCTCAACCATGTCCAAGTTCTGTAGCCAGGAAAGGGACTATGGATCTGAAAAACAAAACAGAAACCTATAAACCACAGTCCTCCAACAATTTCAGTGCCATATAAGACATCCAATACATGGCAAGTCAACTTAAGGCAAACATCCCATAATCAAAATTTATAACAAATGACAACTGTTAAATTAGAAAAATCACCAAATCTCAAAATTTAAAGGTATATGATTTCACTCTCACATTGATGAGATATAATAACCCACACATACACAATATAAACGAAGAAAAGTTTGTATTTGTTAACAGTTTCAGTGAGTTCAAAGCAGAAATGGCGTGATGAAACAGCATGATAGAGGGAAGCTGCTCCTGCCTCAGTAGCAAGGAAACAGAGACAAAGGAAGAAGAACATGAAAAAGAATATAACCTTCCCGGGCACAACCCAGTCACCCACCTCTTTCAAAATTCCTCATATATAAAATCACAGTTCACTATAAATTCACTGTGAATCCACTGATGAGAGTACCATTGTCATGACCTAATTATCTTCTAAAAGTCGCACTTATGAATGTGTGAGATTTTTTGAGGACATTGTATTTCTAAATAATAAAGTTCTGCCCTTGGCTCCCAAAATACTCATGTTTGTCTCTTTATGCAAAATGCATTTATTGTTTCCATAAGAGTCACAGAAGTCTCAGCAGTTACAGAATTGCTGGGAAAACAGGCAGCCAGCATGCTGCTCTGGCAAGTGGCTGTGGCCTCCCAAGCTGTGGCCGCCCCAGGGCGAGAACCGTATCAGCGTTTCCTGAGATCCACACCATGTTGGAACTTGGGGCGCTGGGAAAACAGGCAGCCAGCTCACCACTCTGCTGGGTGGCTGTGAGCCTACCTGCACGCAAACTAAGAATCAAACATCCATCTCCTATCCCCCCCACTCCATCCCTGCTAGCAAGTGAGAGCCAGAGAACAGAGCATCTCTTGCAAGCTTGACTATATGCAATATAGCAAATAAGGGGGATTTTCTTCTGCCATCTCTTTGAAGGCAAATATTTTTATCTCTGTTTTACTCTGTTCTAACCAATGGTATTGTTCTATTCAATATTCTGTTTTCATAATTTCTGTATTTTCTTCAATATTGCTCTAACTGATTGAAGGAACAACTATTTTGAAGAAAACCAGATATACTATTGTACCTATTCTGTTATCCCAGCAACCTGATGTGAGGTTCTGTACCTGTTTCACTGTGCTGCCTCAGTTGGTTATGTCTTGTCTTGTTCTGTTGTTTTTACTACCTTCAAAATAAATAAAATAAAATAAATAAAAAATAATAAGAAAAAAATTTAAAAAGTGAATAATAACAACAAAATAGATCAGTAAGGTACTGAGTAACCTGAAACATGATATAACTAAACAGATAATAGACTTAAAAAGCAAAAGGAGGAAAAGCAGGTGCTCTAAAGGATAGAACTGCATGTATATTTAAGTGTGTAAGGTAACATGTTGCTAAGCTTTTGGTGGATCAGTGAACAGAACTGTTTGCAGCCTCACTGTTTGATGGTCCACTTTGTGTGCTTTAATTTTGTAACTTGAACAACTATATCCAAGAAGATAACATGTAATGTGTCAACTAGTGATTTCTTACTGTTTATTTTTTTTGAAATTCTGTATTGTTTCTACCCTTTTTCTGATTTGCTTCCTCCCCTTTAAATAAAAAAATATGAGAAAAAAGAATTGCTGCAAAGTCCAAAAGGAAAGTCTTCTCTTATGCTCAAGGCAAACTCTTAACTCTGAGCTCCATAATCAAAATGCAAGTTTACCTAAGTCCAAAGTACAGTGACATAAGATAAACATTCTCATTCCATAAACAAATAAATAAATAAATAAATAAATAAATGGGAAAGGCAAAGAGAAAGAAATCAGACCATAGCAACACTGAAACTCAGCAAATCAATTATTATTTCCTGAAGCTCCATATCCAGAACTGGAGGTAGGTTGTGGAGAGATGGGAACTCCAAATGGTTTGGGTTGCACACCCCTATGGCCTTACTGTCTTAATCTCCCAAGAATGTCTCTTGGGATATCTTTATTTACTATCTGTTGTTTTCCTCAGCAGACATTCCATATGCTTGGAATCTCCAATTTCCTGGGGTCTTAAATGAGTTTCTTCTTTCACTGTCACAGCATCACACATTACTCTCTCAGGGACACACATCTCGGCTTTCCATGCCTTCTATTGAAATTTGTGTAGAAATTTTCATGACTTCGTAACTCTTACATTCTGCATGCCTGTAAAACCATCAACCATGGGTGAGTCCAATGTTGAGCATTAGCACAATCTGAAGTCAAGTCCCTTTGGATCATGGCTAAAGAGGCTTTTGAACAGGTAGATGGCTAAGCATTATGAAATATATCATCAACTGTTTTTCAAGGAGATTCTATTGGATCAGAGTGCACAGAAGATCTCTTAACTGAATGCTTTATGTTGCTGTAATCTTAATTTGGCAAAGGGTGGGTCTTGCTGTTTCCTGATACAACGTTGAGATATCCTTCCTATTGCAAAATTGTTGGCTTCTTTGTAATGGTAATCTTTTAAGCAATTAAGCTCTCCTGCCCCCAAACTTACAGGTGAATCTTTTCTTGCCAACACCATGATTTTTCAAATTATTTGCCTTTGCTATTTGATTCATATTCTCACAGTAAATTTTCTGAAAGCAACCAGTAAGATTGATGCCATTGGTCAAACATTGATTGGATTGTGTTACAACTTTCAAATTAATTAATCTACTGCCAGATTAATTAATGTACTGCTCTTATATTTATTCTCCAGGAAACTCTCAAGACATGGACAAAATGTGGACATTTTTTTTTTTTGCCACAGTGAAACACTGATGGTCTGTATTTCAACTGCCAATAGTGTCATTGCTTCCAACTGAAACCTCATGAGCATGATATTTCTTGTCCACATGCTTATCCACATTCTGGCCTCCTAAGCTCTGACAAGTACAGCACACCAGACATCACTTATAAGATTCTAGAGTTTCTTTAGCTCACAACTCCTAATTTTTCCAAACAAGTTCCAAAGGTTTCCAAAGCACAGATCAGACACAATAATAGAAATGTGCCAATTCTCTGGTACCAATTTTCTGTATTAGCCAGCTTTTCCCTTACTGAGACAAAACATCCAACACCTGCAATTTAAAAGAGAGGAGGTTCATTTTGTCTAATACTTTCACTGAGTTCAGTCCATGGTTATGCATGGATAGGAAGAAATGACTTGGAGATAGTACATGGTGGAGGAAAACAGCTTATACCATGGTAGACACCAAACACAGATAGAAGAGAAAAGAAACATCCTTCCAGGTCGCATGGGGAGTAATACAACACTTCCAACCTGGCTTCATTTTTCAAAATTTCACTCTCTACCAATTCATCAGTATACTAACTTACTGATGAATGTAGTGCTCTCATGATCCAATCACCTTTGATAAGTGCTACATCTGCATACATGAAACTTTTGAGGGACATTTTATATCTAATCCTGGAAAAATATTTGTACATCAAATATTTTAATGGCATTTATGAAGCAGTTACTAAAACAATTTTTGTATAAATACAATTACATTTTCTCTTAAAATTGAGAAAATTTAAAAGTCTATAAAGGTAAATTCCAATTTAATGTTGCACATGAAAAGAAGGTGGCATTCACCAATTCTAAATTTACAAAAGAAAAACAGGAAAACTGAAACTCAGTGCCTTGTATTGAAGGATTCAGAGGTCAAACTCTTCACAATGAAGTCTGAGGATATGTCTCCAACTAGAGGTGCAGTGAGATTTGCTTACCAAAAGCAGAAGCTATTTTAATCATCTCTGCTGTGAAAGCATAGATGACAATTTCAACAAATTTTTCCTGGCTGTGTGTGATTAACAAGTAAAGGTTAAACACTGTGGGTACAACTATGAATTCCACCACATCCTCATAGTTACATAGCCTCATTAAATTATGAGACTTCATCAGAAGATTTTAGATCATTTTTTTCTTTCCCACACCTTTCTACTGTGACTGTAGTGATTATCAAAAATTACAGCTGAAGCAAGTACAAAATATAGACTATCTCTGAGAAAGGTGTACATAAGTAAGTCCAGAGTCAAAGTGAAATTAATGAAAGATATCAGAGCTATCTGAATTATTTTGCACCTGTAACTATATGAAATTTTAAAGGGAATCTGAATCCTAGCCATATTAACAAAAAAATCTTAGACTAAAGCACTGTTTTCTTCAGTTTATATCAACCAAAATAAGTCTGTTTCAATACAAAAGTGAAAACTTATAAGGTATGACAAGAGGCAGAGAAAAAATTCTAAAGAGATAAAAGGATCAACAAATTATATTAAGATGTCACAACTGTTGCAATTACCATAGGAGTCATTTTGAATAACGATGGTTGTGTGTGTTGATTAATTTTCTCATTGCTGATGCATATTCCAGGTGAAGCACACTTAGGGTGAGCACCCTGAATCCCAGCATCCCAGCCTGAAGCCCAGCATCACACTTCCTAGATCCAGCCCCTATGACCTCATGAGGCTTTGGTGTTTATCTAGAAACAAGCCGTAACACACATCAAGGACTCTAATGGAAAAAAACAAAATCCAAACAAACAAAAAGTAGAAAAAATGCCAGAATGGATATGTAATATAAGCAAAGAGATAAAACTCTAAGAAAATATCAACAAGAAATGCTACAAAGAAAAACAGTGATAGAAGCATCCTTAAAATATTATCTTTAATAAAATCATCTGCAGACTCTTGTTACTTCTGTGAAACAAATTAATTTGCCAAAAAATAATCCTTTCAAAAATTGTATTTTATATTTCTCATGATTGATAATTACACAGTAGAAATTGTCTATCATGTGTATATGCTGTGCTATAAATATACAATATATAGGTAAAAAGCATATGATTTTAAATACAAGTTAGAAACAAAGTGAAATGCTTCTTCTCCTAACAGTTTCTTTAGTAGCAGGCTTTCCATTGCCTTGAGTACCTCTCTAGTTAAACACAATTTGAAAAGTCCTGCCTTTGATAAATTGCATTTCAACGACAAGAAGTTTCACTTACTGAGTCTGAGTGAGAACATCATTTGCAGTTACTTCATCTGAATATATGTCACAGTGAAATCTTAGTCCAGGGTTATGTCAGAATCCTAATTAGTTCAAACCAACGATTTTAAGTGAAATTGTATCACAATATAGATT
Organism: Hydrochoerus hydrochaeris; assembly: GCA_004027455.1. Lineage (NCBI taxonomy): Eukaryota > Metazoa > Chordata > Mammalia > Rodentia > Hydrochaeridae > Hydrochoerus > Hydrochoerus hydrochaeris. Next base: position 28,706 of record PVLA01001175.1, read on the forward strand.
CAAGCATTGATTCTCTTATTTAAATCTTTTCATGCATGGAGAAGTGAATATCACAATAGACAATATTGGCATTACTGAAAAGGAAAGTCTTTTCAATTTTAGTTAACCATTTTCCAGTAGTGCTCATAATTTTTTGTTCTTAAAAACAGGTTGTATTCATAAGGAAGCTTAAAGAAAAATATCTCACATGTATTTCCAATTAAATGTAAAGCTATTAAAGAAGAAAGTATAAAAATGAGAGTATTTTTCACTGTTTACTTGATGCTTGAAAAGAATTTAAAAGTTTTGAGCTTCTTATTTCAATTATGAAAAATAAAAGTATTTAGGAACGTTACATATGAAAAGATTGTATCACATTTCCTTTTCTGCAACTAAGAACATACACATTTTATTAAAGAAGATAATAAGAGGAATAATTTTGTAGCTAATAGATATAGTACGTTAACTACTTTGATTTGTGTTGATAAAAGTATTGTAGTGCATTTATTCTTTCATATATTCATTATTTCAATATATTTATTGGAAATATTTCATGCAACTTTCATGCATTCTTCACGTTATTTAATGCTGTCAATGTGTTTTGCTCACAATAATTTATTAATATTTTATATAGGTTATATTTTATATGAGGAAGTTATAATATATGGACGTTAAAAATGAAAATTATACTACTTTTTAACAACACTACACTTTTTTTATGAAGTTTAAACAACCAGAAGTAACAAATACTGTTTGATATATGTCCCTCAATTTATGGCCTTGTAAATAAAATGAATCTTATGTAAGAAAATTGTATCAAATTGATGAAGAGGATAAAAAAAGATACTACTATTTGTTTACAGAAAAAAATAATTTTACCTACTATTTATGGTAATACATTTGCTAAGTTTTCTGTTATCAAAATATTCAAGAAACAAGACTATTTTAGCCAACAGTTAGAAAAACAATAGCAGAAAATGTTAAGACAAAAGTAAACTTTTGGTTTCAGTTTTTGAAAAATAATGAGATCTAAGTCATCACCACTATCTTTACTGAAAAAACCACTGAATAATTTGGACATCAGTAGCTTTTCTTAAACCCATTAGAAGATGAAATCACAGGGAAAACCAGCCATAGCAACTAGTGGAACAATATGCTGGTAAGGATAAGAAAAGGGTAATTTTGACAGAATTCTGAAAATGTAAATGAAAGGGAGTAATTCTTTTAAACAAAAGTACCAAACCAAAGGTGAGAGACAAGCAGACAACTGAATAAACACATTCCTTTAGAAAAATAAAGTGCCAAATTTCATTGATGATATTGATTCCATTGGTGAATTTCACCAAATGTATAAGGAAAAAATTGATACAAGTTACCAACAACTTGTTATAGATAATGCAAGCAGTACAGAAATTTCATACCTTTTTATATAGTCAAAATTATCCTAATCTCAACACTACATAAAATCAATAAAATGTTAAATATAGGATTAATATCTTTTACAAACATATATATGAATTAGACAAAATAATGAAGTTTAATCATGTATAAAAGAATTAGAAACTACAATCAATGTTTTCAAGTACACAAGGCTGGTTCAACATTTAAAAAGCAATTAATATCTGCCACAACAACAAACAGAAAGACAAAAAGACACATACAAACACACACACACACACACACAGAAAGAGAGAGAGAGAGATGTCAATACATAAAAAGTTATAAAAATCAACAAAAATTCTAAATAAAGTCAACCAGAAAATTGTAAATAAGGGAGAAGTCCTAATTTAAAAATGTGTATGAAAGATGTAGCACTAATATTATACTTAATGGTCAGGAATAAACTCAGAGACAAAATGAGGAGATTCTTTCATTCTGCTCCTATTCAGTATCCTAACTAAGCATCCTTATTGGTGTAAAAAGACAAGAAAAGTAAATGTTAAGTGTATATGAATCTGTTTCTGCATGCATATGTATATGAGAATATAAATATTCATACATGTATCTCTATGTGAATCTGTATATTTGGATACATGGGTGTATATCTGTACTCTACCAGGCCTCAGTAAAATATATTTCAGTAGTAACAAATACAGTACACAGATAAAGTTTCTTTTTCTTATAAAAGATATTAAAAGATATGAGAATCTCTTGGACCAATGGTTGATTTTAGAAATGTATCAGGAAATGTATGAAACTATAGTATCGAAAAAAAACTATCCTGAGGGAAACAAATCAAATGAAGCAAACGAAAACAAAATAGACAGTATTGATGATAGTATGTAAAATGAGTATCTGAGCCAAACAAAATTGGTTGCAATATCCAAATCTGGAATAATTTGAAGAATAAAACAAAGAAATAAATGGATCCTTCAGTATGCACAGTTCAAAGATAAATCACACATGTCCTCCACAGCTTTGGAGGTTTTTCTCTCCATCTTTGGTGTTCTTTGTTTGTAGAAACATCATCTTAGTCTCAGCTTTCCTCTCCAAATGACGTTATAACTGTGTACTGGCCTCCACATTCCCTTTTTATGAAAACATCAGGAATACAGTAAATTATGAACTTAAAAATATTCTAATTATTAACTTGCACAGATACTAATGGACCTCACATTACTACAAGTCATAGTTTTGAACAAATCACAGAAGTAGCTCACATGTCAAAAGGACCTGGTCACAGTTTCTGCTGCTGTGTACATGCTGTAAGGTATGATAGTGTTCAAAAGTACATTACAGTCAGGGACTTACATCTTTTTAATTTTATGAGCTTTACATTGTTTATTTTTGTCAACGGTGAATAAGATTCACTTTTGTGCACTTATAAACAAATCCAACCTATAAATGTTCTCCCAGAATGCCGTTCTTTGTAAGTCAGGGGCTAACTGTATTGGATTAGCGCTAACCAAATCATTTTATTTTAAGCTGATTATTCCTGTAAATATTTTATTTCTAAAAAAAAGTCACTTTCCAATATACTGTAACTTAGAACTCCAACATGTATTTATTTTTTTTTATTTAGAGAGAAAAAAAACAGAAAAAAGGTTAATATTACAGAATTTCAAAAAAAAGAATAAACAGTAAGAGATCACTGGTTGATAAGTTACATATTGTCCTTTTAGAAATAGTTGTTCAAGTTACAAAATTAGAGCATAAAAAGTAGACATTCAAGCAGTGAGACTGCAAACAGATCTGTTCAACAATCCAACAAGAACTTAGAAGTATGGTTATCAGTCCTACACACTTAAATATTCATGCAGTTATATGTTTTATAGCACTTCCTATTTCCTCACTTTTTTACAATAGCAATTATGCATTTTTAAAAAATTTTATTTAAAGAAATAAAAAGCAAAAGAAAAAAGGGTAGCAACAATACAGAATTCTAAAAGAAAAAAGAAAAAAAGAAAAAAAAACATTAAGAAATCACTAGTTGATAAATTACATATTGTCATCTTGGATGTAGTTGTTCAAGTTACAAAATTAAAGGATACATAGTAGACATTTAAGCAGTGAGACTGCAAACAGTTCTGCTCAAAGATCCAACAAAGATTCAGCAATATCGTCATCTATTTTACACACTCAAACATACCCAACATGTATTTTTTAGAAATTTAACCTCTTTAAGAACACTAAGTATATATAATAAATCATAATTAAGGATATATATGCGAGGATATTAAGCATATTCTTAATTAAGGAATATTTTAAGGATGTAATTAAGGATACATATTAGATTAGTAATTATGCTAGATGTGATCCCATAATATAAAATTAACATTAGGCAAGAACTACAGAAATATGTACAAAATGTGGACTTTAGTTGCTAGAATGTATCAATGCTGGTATGTTAGATCTAAGAATCATACTACACGAATGTAAAATATTGATTATAGAAAAGATCGTGAGATATATAGAAAGTATGTACTTTTTTCAAGTATTCTTTTCCTCCTAAGTCTCCCCAAAAATAAGATATAAAGTTGTTCTTAGGTATATGTTATCTTTAGGCAATTCATTCTTCCTTGCCTCACGGAACAAGAAATACACAGATGTGTAAACCTTTAAAATAAAATAGTGTTTACCTTTAATTTGTGCACTTTCATCTATTTTCAAATCACCTCTACATTATTTTTACTATATAATACTACATAGTGTGTATTATGTAAATCTACTGCCTAGGACAGAATGACAAGAAAAATAGTCTATATAGAAGCAATACTAAGGCAGTCTTTAAAATATTTTAGAATTGCAATTTGATCTATCCACAGATGTGGAAGCCAACTATATGAAACATGTAAAACAGAGATACAGTATTGAGTGAATTTAAGTTTTCTCATCTCAAATGTCACAGATCAATTTGGTATTAGGTATCAGTACATAAATTATAAACAAATCATGGTTTTCCATGTTCAGTAGGATTAATTATTTACTTAAAATTCCAGGTTTTAATTATTGATGGCTAAAATAGTACCCAAGGGTTTTCCTGAGATTACTCTAAAGTTTTAGAAATTCTTTTTACATTTTTTACTTCTGTATTTAAAATGTGGCAGGGATCTAGTTAGAAGAGTTTCTTTATAGTTACCCATCATTAAGAGAAACAATAATTTGGATCTAAAGAAAATATTTTTTGTTTTCTATGCACTGAAAATAATGTTTACAACTTCTCAAGAAAGCTACTGTTTATTACTTAGGAGAGCTAACTCTAATATTATTTTTAAACAGGGAAAATTAGAGAAGTTTTGAAATTTGAAATTTGAAAGATTTTAATAAGGATAAAAGTCATATAAAATCTTTAATACAGAAAATAAATAAATAAGATTAGATACAATTATGAGAGGTATACTTCTCATTTTCTGAATGAGAAAACTAAAATATTTTCTGAGTTTCTCAAGAATTTTAATTTGTATATGTCTTGGTTACTTTTCTTTCATTGCTGAGACAAAATACTTGATGCCTAAAATGAAGGAAGGAAAGATTTATTTAGCTTATAATTTTTGGAGGTTTCAGTCCATACTTAGCTGACTTTAAGGCTGGGTGGCATGGCTGAGGGTCTACCTTTTACAGCAGCCACAAGCAACAAGAGCAAAAAGGACAAAATGGGGAAAGCATGACTCCTTCCCTCCCTTATATTGTATGTCAGCTACCTGCCCCTGGATGGGTGCAGCACTCACACCACAAATCCTAGGGCTAGACAATGAACCAATCGCAAATGCTGGACTCAGCCACCTTCAAAAGGCCTATCTCACCTGACCACATGAGACTTTGGAGGGTCATTCAAACACAAACCATAATAGTGTCCTTTTAGCTTTTACATTTGAATGCTAATAAAACTGTGGCTTTCAATAATTCCTCATAAAAGGCAGGAGATTTAGTTCAGTGGTGTAATCACCTGCTTGGCAAGTGTGAGGTTGTGAGTTCGATCCCCAATTTTAAAAAAAATTCCTCGTAAGTAAAAGTATGTATCAAATGGTAGAGAAATACACACAAAATTTTTATATTCAAAAAATAAAATAATTAAAAATAACAGTGAACATTTCATGTAAAAGATATGTTTTTTGTAGTTGCTTTATTGACAAATCATATCAGTGACAAAAGATATTTTTTACCATTATGCTTAAAATTGAAGCAGAAACTGGGGAAGAAAACATCTTATGACTCAAGTAATGATAACTAAGTTGTCTATTCTACCTATTGAATGGAGGTGTTTCACACACCCGTGTAGATAGAGTGATCATGATTACTGACAGACAAAAACAAAGAAACAAATAACAAAAACAATCACTATTCCATCATCTTCTTTGAGGACAAAAAGAATCACAGAGTTTTAAAAACCACATGCCTGAACAACCAAAAAGAAGCAGCATCACCCCTTTTCAGGTAACACAGTTCACTGTGATTTTGTATTGCTCCTTTGTCATTTAAAGAAGTGTGATCTTTTCCATTTCTCCTACTTCTACCTAAGTCTTTAGTAGAAACAGAATTTAAATGTATTTGAGCCATAGGTATGACCAGTAAGAAGGATCTGGTATAGCTTGTATCTTGATGTATCCTCAGATTCATGTGGTCATAAGTGAGGCTTTGGGAATGAGGCTGTATCTAGGGTATGTGATGCTGGAATTAATGTGATGCTGAGATTGATGGTGCAACACTGGGTGAAGGATAGAATATAAGAGAAAGAAAGAAGGCTGCTGCCATTGCTTGCTGCTTGCTGCTTCTTCACTACTTCACTGCTTTGCTACCTTCTGCTTGCCTTGCTTTGACATGAACTGTTTGTGCTCTGCAGTGCTCCCCTCCCATGCCACACTTGGAGCCAGCTAAATATGAACTATAATGCCTGCAAACTGAGAGCTCAAGGAAAGTTTTCCTTCTGGAACTTTGGGAATTTATCTCAGCAGGGAGAAAAATAGTTAAGACAGTATCCAAGAGAAAATTTTTCTCAAACAATATTCCTAAGTATCCATCTGCCTAAGTATCCATCAATTGATTAATGGATAAAGAAAAAGAAGGTGTGGATAGATGATAGATAGATAGATAGATAGATAGATAGATAGATAGATAGACAAATGATAGACAGATAAGTAGATGCCAGACTTTAGGAAATTCTGTCACAAAACATGCATAAACCTGAAGATTATTGTGCTAAGTGACAGGCAAGAAAGTCAGGCAAGGAGGAAAAATATTGACTATCTTCACTTCTGTATGGAACTAAAGAAATATTAGATCCATAGGAGAGACAAGAATAGCGATTACCATGGCTAAAGGATTAGCGTGGCAATAAGAAGATGTTTTTTACAGGACAAAATATTTCAGTTAGACAAGAAGAATAAGTCTTAGAGAGTTTTGGGAGAGCAGCAGGATGACTGTAATTAATATTAATGTTTAGTGTATTTGAAAATTTCTGGAAGTAGATTATAAATACTTAAACACCAAAAAACGAAAATTTAAAATGATGGATATTAATTAGCTTGATTTAAAGGTTTTATAATATATGCTTACCAAATATTAGAACATGTCCCATAAATGCATGTAGTTATTATTCACTGAAAAATGTTAAAAATAATTTGCTTCTCAGCCCATTGCTGGTCTCTATTATAGATTCTTCCAATATCCAGGACCAACACTTTTACAATTATGCCAATAACTTACCTCACCCTTTTCATTTTTTATTAGAAGTTAATCTTCTATGAATCATTTCCATTCAGATGATTTCAAGTATTTTTGTCCCCATTAAGTAGGAAAGAGCTATCTAAGGTCTGAGCCATTCTATAAATCATGTTGAAACTTCAGAACACAGTATCTTTTAAAGTCATCTGAAGATGTATTGACAAAGGATAGAGAGTCTTCCCTACACAATGAGATTGTGAAGGCTGTCCAGGGACAGCATTCTCCACTTGTAAATATTTCCATGGTGTTAAGATCCATTGCATTTACAAAATTGTTGATGCAAGTCATGAATGTGAATATTGGTATATTTTTGTAAGTGAAGTCGAACATTTCTACTTCAACAGAACATACGTATAAGTCTTTACTTTCTTACAACCTTATGCTCCTTAAGGGATCACTTTTATCATCCTAGACACTTTTTCATAAGAAAAAATAATTCAGGTACTATATTCATTACTTAAAGAAGCTGAAAATGATTAGAAACAAAATAGTGTCTAGAAGATGTAAATACTCAGCTTAAATAAATTCTGTACATAAGTAGATTATTAAACAACTTACAACAAATTGAGAGATACAGTGTGTGTGTGTGTGTGTGTGTGTGTGTGTGATGCTTGGGCACAAATCTAGGGCTTAGGGGATACTAGATGAGTACTGTACCATGAATTGCATTTCAGGGCAGAGATACATATTTAAAAGTGTATTTGCGCACAACTTCTAAATGATCAAGGAAATTCAATGATTTGATTTTGTGAGGATATTTCATGTTTATCAACCTTCAGCAAATTTTTAAAAGTTTTTTGGCCCACTATGATGATAATAATTTAATAACAATAATAATGAAAATAATAAATGTAAGCTAAAAGACATTGTTATGTAATGTGATATTAGATAGTATATACTGAATACATAGAGGATAATCTGTAAAGGATATTTTACTCATGCACCCATAAACAACTAATTTTTGCCAAGATAGTTAAGTTTTGTAAATATATTTTAAGAATTTTCAGTGTTTCAGAGTTCCACACTGGTATTTATTTGTCTGTAGAGCTACAGGATAGAAAACTGAATTTTTTTGTTTTCTTATTTAATAACCAACAGTACAACTGTTAGGCATGTATTAGACATTGGTGGGTCTGAAAGATGGAGGGGTCTGAAACAGCATGCTCTGATACAGCTAAAAGAAGAAAGCTTCATTTTTATATATTTTCATAACTAAATGAAGAGACTTCAGTGTGTAAAACACTTATAAGTAGTTGTTCAGTCTCAGATCCTAAAGAAATGCACAAAGCATATGATATGATAAGTATACATGTTGTGCACAAATCTTCCAATAGAATACTTGGCTACCTTGTCCACTAATTCCAGAATAGTTCATATCATATTTCTGCATGCCATGGCCTACATACAATGATACCAGAATGGAGAAAATTGGTTAAAAATCCATCATCCTTGAGCTAACAATTGATTTGAATTAGAATGGTTTCTTTCCTTTGTAAGTTTCTTACATAATTAAGGTCTCTGACCATCTGAAAATATTAAGGAAGACATTGATATACTGCATTCAGCTTTTGGAAGTGACCTCAAAGAAAAATGTCAATAAGTGTCATGATGACCATATTCCTTAAACCTAAGTATAACTCTTGTGTAGATAAGAAAGCAACCAACTCTCCTCAGTGGAGATGTCTTTTCTTACCCTGTCCACTTTCTTGCTTTTATGTATAAATTCCTTTTTTGTCTACTATACAATAAACTCTAACTATACTTTTGCCTGACTGAAATCTTTCAAGGCACAAATTACTGAGGATCAAAAGGAAGAAACCATTTCTTTGTGGCAATGGGATTCAAGTTCCCTGAGACAGCAGACATGTATATGTACTTCAACATCTACTATGTGCCAGCAGATACAAAATAAATGAAATATAAAATAATATTGAACTAATGGAGCTTATATTACTTCAATAAGAACATAAAAGAACATAAATACTGATTTTAACATTTAATAAAGTAAATTACTATGGAGATAGTTAAGGCAGGATAATAATGCAGAGTGGTGGATATCAATAGAGAATGTTTTATATAGTGTTATCATATCAGATCATTTAGTCTAATTTATGGTATGATAATAATCCCAAAATTTTAGTGGATTGTTTACTTCTAGAGAAAACATTTTGCACAAAGGAGTGCCCCATATACTGTGAATACATCATGAATAGATTGCACATTAGAACTAATGAGAAATTATACATAGGATTTACAATATTGACAATGTTGTCTTTGAAGACAACATACCCACAAAGAACTCTAAGCTTTAGCGATGAGTGTTATAATAAGATGTACTAGTCAGTATAATATTTCAATAGGTAAATTATATTATTTAGGGTGATGTAATGGTTAATTTCAACATCATAAAAACAAGGACAGGAGATACCTAGATATTGGTATTGACTATCAAAATATTGACTATCTTCACTTCTGTATGGAACTAAAGGAAAGTTTTCCTTCTGGAGCTTTGGGAATTTGTCTCAGCAGGGAGAAAAATAGTTAAGACAGTATCCAAGAGAAAATTTTTCTCAAACAATATTCCTAAGTATCCATCTGCCTAAGTATCCATCAATTGATTAATGGATAAAGAAAAAGAAGGATACAAAATAAATGAAATATAAAATAATATTGAACTAATGGAGCTTATATTACTTCAATAAGAACATAAAAGAACATAAATGAACATAAATGAACATAAAAGAACATAAATAATACCATAATATTTTTTAGCAAAACATTATTTTTGAACATATCCAAGAAAATATTTCTGAATGAAATTAACATTTAAGTCAGGATACAGACATATTTCCCTCACCAATAAATTTGGGTACCACTTAACCCAATAAAGTTTCAAATGCAAAATGTGGAGGAAGGGGGAATTTCCTGTCAGTCTGTTTGACTTTGATCAGGGTTCACAATGGGTCTTATGCTATTGGTTTTTAAAGCCTTTGGATTCAGACTGAAACTATACAAGTGTCTTCCTGGGTATCCAGCAAACAGCTCATGGATTGTGGAACTTCTCACCTTCCAGAATCACATAAACTACAAGAAAGTGGCCACCAGGAGGAAACTGTGTAAGGCAAATTCTTCAAATGGATGCCAAACAAGTATGTAATTAGGATTCACTACAATTACAATGCTGTAGTAATCCAAATCAGTTCAGTAGTGTCATAAAAGCTGACAAATAGAACAAAGGAAGAGATATAAGGGCCTGGAAATACATCTACACACTCTATTAGCTGATCTTTGACAACAGTGCAAAGAATGAATAATGAAAACAAGGCAATCTCAAGAGAAAACGTTATTCTCAAAACTACCAGATGCTGCTTCCTGAGAAGCATTGGAGAGTAATAATATGGCAAATTGAACATAACATGTCTTATATGCCTGTAATTGCAGCACTTGGGATGCAGAGGCAGGAGAATCTCTGTTAGCCTGGGCTAAATAGTGAAATCAAGGCTGACCTAAACTACAAAGTGAGACTCTGTGTCGAAAAAGGGATCTGTAGCCAGCAAGGACTGGGAGAACTAGTTATCCATGCCTTGGAGAAGCTACAAGTATCTGAAGAAGCCCACCTCACACCCTACCACCTCCCTGGCAATCTGAGTTAGGAAAAACCCAGGTTCCTGACCCATCCCCCTACACCATGGATGGATAGCCAGTATGAAAAGTGCCTGGGACCTCACAACTCACTTTTTTAGAGGAACCTAGGAAAATATCAAGACAAAGTAGCAAAAGGCAATCGCTGGAATCCAACCCACACAGAACAAGTCCAGGAGACATGGTCATAGAAGAAAATGGAAGTGGCACACCTGGAATTTCTGGGATATTGACAACAATAGTAAAACAAAATAAAGCAAAACAAACAAGCAAATAAAATCTGTTCCATAAGGCTATAAAGGCATCAGATCAGAAATATTAGCTCATGTAAAAGAATAAATGACATGCATAATAAAAGAGTTGCTGGGCATACCTAAAGAAGACATAGATTAAAAAAGATGAGTGTAGGAGAATTCTGGAAACCTTGAATGGTTATAGAGAAGAATTGGAATGCATGAAACAGACTCAAAGGAATATCCAAGATATTAAAAACTCTACCAAAAGCTGACAACCATTTGAAAGAAATTGAAAGTAGACTTTCAGATCTTACAGACGGAATGGTAGCTAGCAATTGCAAAGGGAAACATCTCTTAAAAATAATAAGGAACCAGGAAATAACAATTCAATGGCTGAAAAATGATGCAGAAAATAATAATTTAAGAGTGATAGGCATCAGCACAAAAACACAAGTCAACACAAATGACATTAACAGGTTATTTACAGAAGTAATGGCAGAAAACTTCCCAATCATGGGAAAAGGATCTAACATACAGATAAGTGAGGCATATAGGAATTCAAATAACCATAACCAAAATAAATCTACTCTCAGACATATAAGATCCAAGAAATTCAGCACAAGAACAGAACATTAAAGGTTGTCAAAGAAACATATTGCCTATATAGGAAAACTCATCAGAGTCACAACAGACTTCTCAACACAAACCATTAACTCAACTGAAGTCCTGAAAGAAAATAACTTCCAATCTAGATTGACATACCCTAAAAAACTATCTTTCAAAAATAATGGCGAAATAAGATACTTCCATGACAAAGAACGACTTAAGGAATTCATGATCACCAATCCAGCCCCACAAACACTAATGAAGGACATTCTAGAGAGAGATAAAAATGACCACAGTCATTTTTAGTAGCAGAATAGGATCACCAAGTGGAGCAGACAATTGAATTGAGGTGAAAAGTAGGGCACAGCAGGAAAAAAACATGGCAGAAAGAAACCAGTGCATATTGACCTCAGATCACTAATAAAAAACCCAGGTAGAATGCATCAGCAAACAAGAGCCATCAGTACGTGGAATAAAAGAAACATAATAACTGAAAAGAAAATTCATAGACTGAAAGTCAAAGGAGAGAAAACAATATTCCACAGGAAACCAGAAAGAATCAGGGATAGCTTGCCATCAACTGTAGAATGGGTAATAAAGATATGGCATTTTTGTACAAAGGAAAGCTACTCAGTATAAAGAAGGATAATCACAAGACTTTTCTAGGTAAATGGATGCAACTTCCGATCAGGCTCTTGGATGAAATGGTTCAGACTCACATAAGTGAACATCATGTTGTCTCCCTAGTAGAAGAAACCAAAGGAGTTAGTGGGATCCAAAGTATGTAATAGATATTGTGAAAGTGAAAGAGGAGAAAACATCTAAAAAGGGAAGGTGATAGCCATTGTTAATTCCCTATTATCCTTTTTTAAAGTCCTGTATAATTTGCATTGCTTTGCTTTACTTGATTTTATCCTACATTGTTTGGTTTGATTTTAATATACTTGATGGCATGGGTAGCCATTTTGAAAATAACAAGATATATTATGATAGCTGTTGCTGTTTTCCTATTATCTTATTTTGAAGTCCTAAATTACTTTCATTGTTTTGTTTTGATTGGTTTTATTCTGTTCTGTTTGTTTGATTTCATTAGGTCTAATGATATGTGCAGATATTTTTAAATTACAAGATATATTATGATAACCATTGTTGATTTCCTTAAAAACAAAGGGCAGTCTCTTCATAAATAGTATCTGGAAAACTGTGTAGCTTTATCCAAAAATAAATAACAATTACAAAGATTTTGGGTGATTATCTTATATTAAATACAAAATCAACAGAAAACAGATTAAATAATTATAAATAAGACCTGAAATTTTTAAAATTGTTGGAGAAAAAGTAGGAAAATTTCATGATTTTCATAGCTATGATCTGAAAATTGTACACTAAAGCAAAACATTAGCAAATGGGTTTATATCAAGCTAAAAAGTTCTGCAAGGCAAATAAATTGCTGCACAAGGTGAAGAATTTTACAGAAAGAGACAGAGATATTTGTTAAGTATATATCTAAAAAAGGATTATACAAGAAATGTGTCAGTAGTATGGTAAATATTCTGATTTTAAAATGGACTAACAGTTTATATATAAATTTGTCCAAAAACATACAGATGGCAACTAGAAGTGTGAAAAAATATTTAAAATCACTAATCAAATGATAGATTTAAATCAGAATTACAATGTGATAGTATTTCAGATTTTTAAGTATGGCTGTTGTACATACATCTGTATGTATACATATATGTCTTGAAGATAATTATTTGTGGAGAACTGGAGAAAATGAAACTTAAGAAGTATGTTCATGAATTTAATATAGTATAATTGTAGCAAAAATTTTATGGTATTCCCTCTAATTAAAAAGACAATAACTGTATGATCCAGTAATTCCATGCCTTGGTTTTTATCCAAATATACTGAAATAAAATCTTGAAGAGATATGTCTAATCCAATATCATCATAGTACTCTAGAGATACCCAAGAAGATATGGCAATAACATAAATGTTCACAAATACAGATGTAGCTAAAGAACAGAAGGGCATACACACCTGGAATACATTCCAATCTATAAAATGGAAGGACATTCTGTATATGTAACAAGATGGGTGAACTGTGAGGTCACTATGCACAATGAAATAGTCATACTTCTGTCACAGAAATATAAAAACAACATAACTCCAGGTATATGATGAGCGTTAAACAGTCAATATTATATAATCAAACAGTGAACTGGCTCTTGCCAATACTTTACACATTTTTCCCCAAAACTAAACAAAAAGGAGACCTTTTAAACTTAGTTTGTGACTGTAGCATTAGCAGAGTATCAAGACAAAATAAAGATATCAGAAGAAAATAAAAATAGTGGGTAATGTCCTTGATGCCCATAACTACAAGATCTTCAAAAACAAAGTAGTATATCAAATTCAATAACATGTTTAAATAATAATAATACACTAGGATTTATCCTTGGAATGCAAGAGTGGTTCAATACATATAAAACAACTTGGAATATTAAAATAATAAAGGAAAAATCATTTTATTACAGTAATAACTTGGCTCACAAACACTTCTATTCATGTATATTCAGTTCACAAACAGAAGCATTCAGCAAAATTTTGCTTTCATTTGCAAACTCTGCATCAGGTGATAAACAGAACTATTGTCATTTTCCTCAGACTAACATGGAAATGGTAAACTTTGCCACTCTGACATGAAGGCATGGCTTTCTCTTGTCAAGACCACAGTTGTAGAAGGACCTATGCAGACATGCTGTGAAGTTTGTTGTAATTTTTTAGCACATACAGCGCTGTAAAATATTATTCTTTCTAGCATGTCTCCAAAAAATGAAGTGCAGAGGAAAAATAAACATGACAAAAACATGTAGAAAGGTAATGAAGGGAACCAAAATGTGCAGAGCAGTAATGAAGCTAACCAGAATGTGCAGCAAGAATGATAGGAGGAGTTTGAATAAAATAACCATTAAATTGAAGAAGCAAACTGCAGACAAACAAAAATATGGCATTCATGTGAGTTATGTGACCTCAGAGTACAAGATAGTGTATTAGACAATCTTAACTTGTTTATAGAATAAGGATGATATCAAAGTTACTGATGTGACAAAAGGATAATGATGCTAATCAAACAGAGGACATAAGTACTGGAAGAGGTGGAGAAATTTTTGTTAGTGTGGTTGAATGAGAAACAGCTGGCAGATGATAGCATAAGTGAAGTTATGATCTGTGAAAAAGCCAGAAAATTGCACAGTGATTTATTGCAAGAAAACCCCTCTGCAACAGGTGATGAATTTAAAGTTAGTAGAGATCGATTTGATAAGTTCCACAAAAGAAGAGACATCTACAGCGTGATAAAACAAGATAAGGGTTCCAGTCCTAACAAGACTGCTGCAGAAGCCTATAACATAAAATTTGTGGGATTCATGAAGGCAGGAGGATACATTACTCAACATGTTTTCAGCTGCTACGAAACAGGCCGCTTGTGGAAGAAGATGCTGAACAGAACCTATTTAATGCAGAAGGAATAGGCACTGGCAGGACACAAGCACATGAAGGACAAGTTGACCCTTTTGCTGTAAGTGAATGCAAGTGTAAGTCATTACTGGTGAACCATTAACAGAACTCTGCTAATACAAGGGACCGAATATGATTAAGACCACATAGCATGTCATGTTGTGAGTCAATGCAAAAATTTGAGTCCCAAGGCAATATTCGTAGAATGACTACACAAGATTGTGATTACCATTAAGAAACATCTTTCTGGAAGAAGGATCTAAATCGGCTGATTGATAGGTAGCATGATAGAGAGCTTCTCTGAAAAAACAACTCAGATGCTAGAATCCAACTCCAAGGAGAAGACCAAACAAAAAGAGAGGAATTCTCATGACCCAGGAAGAAACTGAGGAAAAAGAAAAAAAAAAGAAAAAAAAAGAAGTGTGGACAGAGGGCTGGAGCTGGGCACTCTCTGGTGGCTGTGCTGGGTGTGTCTTAGAGTCAGGTGACTCACGATCCAGCTGAGGTCATGGCCCTACTGAGCGGGGCTTGATGAGCTCCAGACCCTTGGTGGGAGGTGGTTCTGCAAGAGGGAGTGGAAATGGCCAGTTGAGCTGCACCGACTTTGGTGAGTTATGGGGACTGCATTCCCCAGAGCGGAATGAATGGATAGACAACATTTTGGAGTTGGGCAGGACAGGCTTGAATCAATGAATTTAAATCTGAAATTCTAACTCAGGTGAAGCAAGATATAAGAAGATTAATAAAATAAATGCTGGATAATCCTTAAGAAGACACAAATGAAAGAATGGAGGAACCCAGAGAAAGGAGAGAAGCCTTTGATGAAGAATATAAACAAAATCTAGAATACATGGGACAGAGCCAAAGAAAATATCAGAAAATTAAAAACTCCATTGAAAGCTGGCAAAACTTAACAGAAACTAGATAGACTTTCAAAACTTGAAGATAGATTTGCAATGTATGATTGTGAAAGGAATGACCTCTTAAAAATAAGAAGGAACCAGGAAGTAACAATACAAAGGCTAGAAGACAACAAGAGGATTTATAACCTAAGAATAAAAAATGTGAATGAAGATGCAGGGACAAATGCAAATGAAATAAAAAGACTATTCACAGAAATAATTAAGGGAAACATCCCAAGCATAGGAAATGGAAGTGATGTCCAGATATATGGGGCATACAGAACTCCAGCCAGCTACAACCCAAACAGATCTACACCCAGACAGAAATCCATCACAAGAACAGAATATAAAAAGTGGTCAGAGAAAAGAAACAGATTACCTATAAAGGAAAACTCACAAAAATCACAGTGGACTTCTCGATGCAAACTATCAAATCAAGAAGAGCTTGGAGCGACATATTCCAAGCCGTGAAAGAAAATAACCTTCAACCCAGATTGATGTAACCTGCAAAACTATCTCTCAAAATTAATGGAAAGACAAGATATTTCCACGACAAAGAGGAACTGGGGGAGTTCGTGACCACCAATCAAACCCTACAAAGAATGCTGAAGGACATTTTAGAAAGAGAGAAGAAAATCATTAGGATTCCAGGAACAATGGCAGAAAGGCCTCAGTGAATGGGGCAGACAGTGGAATGAAGGAGAAAAGTAAACAACAATGACAGAAAAATAGCATAGCAGAGATGAGGCAGAGAAGATTGGCTATATTGCTGTTTTATCTTGACTGATTTTATTTGAATCTGTTATGCTTGAGAATATCAAGTCTGAGAGTAGAGGCAACTACTCTGAAGATGACAAGATCCAATAGGATACCCATTCTTGTTTGATTATTAACCACCTTTGAAGTCCTATAATGTCTCCAAAGTTTGGTTTTTATTAATAGTGCTGTGTACTCATAAGTTTAATTATACAATGCCTGATGATACAATTTTATTGAAAATAACAAGAGACATCATAGTATCTACCATAGATCACCTAGTATTGTGGTTTTACATGTCCTTTTCATGTTTCTCTTGGAATTTGTATTGTTGACTTGTTTTGATTTGTTTCTCCCTCTAATACAGAAAGGCTAGGTATACATATAGAGACTTATACATGTATAGAACTTCTAAACAGTTTATGAGAATGGATTATAGTTATTGCAAAGAAAAAAAGAGAGGCAAAGAAAGTATTCTAAAGGTTATAACTGCATGCATGTTTAAGTGTGTAGGATTGATAACCATATTACTAAGTTTTTGTTGTATAGATGAACAGAACTGGTTGTAGTCTCACTGTTTAAATGTCCACTTTGTAAGCTTTAATCTTGTAACTTGAACAACTACTTCTAAGAGGAAAATATGTAATTATCAACTAGTTATTTCTTACTGATTATTATTTTTGTTTTGTTTTGTTCTGTTTTGAAATTTTGTATTATTTCTAACCTCTTTCTGTTTCATTTTTTTTTCTTTAAATAAAAAAAAGAAACATCTTGCTGATAACCAACTGCCTGAAAAGTGCCTTCTTCTGAGGGACAATGCTGAAGCACACCATCAAGCCTTAGCAGGTGATATGGGCACTGCATGTGACTTTATAAATGTCAAGTCCTCTTGGTTTCCAACACATCTCTTCTGTACCCCATGGATCAGCAAGTGATGTACAAGTTCAAGATGCCCATAAAAGTGCTATTTACTGGGTGTTTTAGTGTCACTGAACATGTATGCTTGACTCTATAAGAGTTATGAAGGAAACATTTCAGTGTCTTTCACTACATGAGCCTGATTGACAAACCATCAGATGTCATTTACTGGATCTTATACTCATACTCAGCATGGAGAAAACCATTGACAGAATGTGTCGCTGAACATGATTTTGAAGGGTGTGAATTATATAGGAAGTGGAAGAGACTATGTCTTTTGAGTCTAAAGATCAATGCTGCAGATATACAGGAGCTTGTTGAGGACCATGAGGAGGAACTGATGATGGAAGAATTTGCTAAACTCCAGAGTAAGCAGCAGAAGGAACCTTTGAGGAGCATTCCACTGAGGAAGGGAAAGACAGGGATAATATTAGCACTGACATGATCAAATCCATGGAAAAATGGAATGAGTGCCATAGTTTGAGAAGCACCCCATCAAAATAATTACAATGAGCAGAGTGTTGAGTCTAATGGACAATAAGATGGTCTCTCATTTTTAGAAGGTTATGCAGTGCAGGAAAAAGGTGACATTAGACAGACTTTTTGTGGGAGTCAAAATTAACCCTGCAGCTAAGATACAAAGAAAAGAGAAAATCTCTGAAGAAATTTCCCCATGTCCTTATTGGGGGTGGGGGTGGATTTTCTTCCAAATGTTAACTCTACTCCCCTCATCTTGTTATACATCCATGGCTGTTACAAGCAAGGTTATTGTTCTCTGTGTTTATAGGATACTGTTCTGTAATTTGTCTCATATATTTATGGCTAAAAAATACAGTGTTATCTCAGTTCACCAACTTAATATGTTTTATGATTCTGGCTACAAACTAAATTGGTCACAAACTGAATCAAATTTTCCCAAAGGTTTTATGTAAAATAAAGTTAATTCTGAACTAGATGTACAGTATATGGAAAGTCTTCAAGACTTCATTCACCACAAGTCATTTAGAGCTAAAATTTTAATAGTTAATAAAATTGTAAATATACAATAATCCACTGTATTTCTTGATACAATTGCTTGTGCAAAATGAAATTAACAAACCAATCTTGTTTATTTTAATTTTTAAAAATTTAATTAACTAATTAATTAATTAATTTTGGGGGAAGTCCCAGGAACTCACAATCTCATGCTTGCAAAACAGACACTGTGCTACTGAACTATTTCCCTGGCCCCAAATCCTGCTTTTTATAAATAAAAAAGTATAAGATATTCAGAAATAAGTATAACCAAAAAAAGTGAAAAATCTCACTGAAACAAAACATTGATAAAAGAAAGTAATGCTGATACAACTATTCTCAAAGTTGTGTACTAGTAGTTAACTTTCCAAAATGTATTTATCACCATTTATATTAAAGACCATTTATAGATTAAGTAAGTCCCTCTCAAAATGACAGTGACATTTGTCATAGAAATAGAAAAAAATTATATAATTTATACAGAGTCATGAGCAATCTTGAATAGCTAAAACAAGCTTAACCAAGAAGAAAAATAGAAGCATTACATTCTCTGGTTTCAAATTACAATACAAATTTATATTAATGAAAATAGCATGGTATGCTTCAAAACAGGCACATTACCAATGGAACAGAATAGAAAGCTGAGAAATAGAAACACGCGTACATGGTCAACTCATATTAACCAAGGCAAACATAAAAGAAGCTGAGTGATTTTGCTCTTGGCAGTGATTTTCTAGATGTGACACCAAAAGCATAGTATATTAAAACAAAAGTAAACAATAAGGAGCAGAGCAAAATAAAGGTTTTCTGCACAATAATGGCAATAATGAAAAATGAATGGCAACCTATGGAATAGGAGAGCATATTTGTCAAGCATATAAGTTAAGTAAGTAAGTAGTTAATATCCAATGTACATAAATAACTCACATAACTGGATAGCAAATAATAATAATATTTTGACAACTGAATCAAGATTCTAAATAGACTGGCTTTCAAAGCAAAATAATAACGAGATGCTACACTATAAATTTTAGGGTAACTACTTTATTCAAAAAGATAAGATATAACAAGTATTGATGAGGATCTGGAGAAAAATTATTCTATGTACACTGTGATATAAATGAAATAAGTATAGTCATTATGGAAAAGTTATTTCCTCAAATATTAAAACTAGAATTGCACTATGACCAAGAAATTCTCCCCCCAAGTATACATCCAAAAAGAAATAAAATGATTATTAAGAAGATACATTTATAATTTTATTAAAGATGTATTCACAAATGTCAAGATGCTAAAACAAGTATTAATGAATGAAAAGGGAAATAAAATGTTGCATTTGTATACAAAGTGTTATTATATAACCTTTGAAATGATGGAAGTTTTGTGATTTCCAATGACAGGGTTAAACTTAGAGGGTACTCCATTAGTGAAATATGGTGGACACAGAAACAAACTGCATAATTTTACTTATATAAACATAAATGAAAGTAGCACATTGTACAATATAAAGCTATACAACTTGTATTTGTTAATTATACTGCATTAAACCCAGAAATAATGACTACAAAGAAAAAAGGATAAGAATATACATTTTACAAAACACAACAGAAAAATAAGTAAAAGAAAATGTTAGCTTATAAATACCTCAAATATCACAAGTTTCAGTAATAGTATTATATAACAAACAATTTTTGTTTATCAATGGCATAAACAAATATTTTTGTTTCATTCACAGGATAAGATGCTAGTTCGAATCATTCTGTTATGGATTAAAAACTAGTTGTCAACTTAATGACAGCTGAATTAAATCATCATGGTTCTGAGCATAGATGTTCCACCTGAGGAAAGTTGACAGCATAAATAGAGACATGGAGGAGAAGAGAGGCGTTAAGGTGGTAAGGTATTGTGGGTTCTCCTACGTGTTGCTGTTTGAGCCATTGGTTCTCCTGGAGAAGCTCTGGTCCTCACTTCAAGCATTTCTTCCTTGCTCCAGAGGGGAAGACATGTGCTGCTTAACCCAGGATGAACTCCTCATGCTGGCTTCCTGGCATGTACTGGACTGTGCTTATCGTTGGAGTTGCTCAGGACCTCTGTGTCACTGAGGATGGCTGTGGTGCTTTTCAGGACAGTCCTGGTCTTTGTTGTGAGTGTGACTTCTCAACTCCAGTGTAGAACCCTCAACCTACAAGCACAGCTCCTTCACCCTGCTGGCATAGACTTTCTAGCTTCTAGCACTGACCTTTGGGGCTTCCCAGCATGGATCCCTAAGAGACTGACGTGCTTGTTGGCTCTAGACCTCCAGTTGGATTCGTGGGAGGCATTGTCATGAACTCTGGGTCTTCATCTGGGCTCATGTGGTACATTGCTATGGGATTCAGGCCCTTGGTTGAGTATTCTATGTCTTTGGTGCTGTGAATAGATTTCCTGCAGTTTCTTGTGTTAACTCTGGGTGACCATATAAAATAATGTTATAAATTCCATGTCCTGATTTTAATTGTTCTCCTCACAACCTCTGACTACAACACTAACATATTTAAAGTTTACATTCCCCCTGGCAAATGTTCCACTATATGGCTACATAATATATCTCCATTAATGGTCATTTCAGTTAGTTCCATATTTTTGGTGTTATGAATAAAGCTGCTGACCTGTGCATGGATTTATTCCATATGAGTATTTCACAGTGTAGAAGAAATTTTCTTTTGATATTTGAAAAACTCTATGTAATGTAGCCACAGTTTGTGGCACACACACACACACACACACACACATTCCTCAGTATCACACACAATCCTGGATATTGGAAACTCTTTTGAAGTACAGAAGAGTAAGATATAACACAAAGTAGAATATATCTATGTAAATATAAAACAGATATTTATAGGTCAGAATTTGTTCTCCTTGTAAGCCATTTCAATCAGCTTTCTTGTAGCACTGATTTCTTATTCAAGTATTATATACTGTTCCAAACTGGGCTTGGACATTGAGTTGTTCAAATTCACCGAACTAATGTAGGACCTGCTACCTGTACAACCAAGTAGCTTTGAAAGATTCAATAAATGTTCCTCAGGCAAAATGGGTAAAACTAGAATGAAAATATAATCATTCTGCTTCAAATTAATGGATAAAAGCAAAAGATTTTACAAGAGTGAAACACCCTAGAGTCTAAAAAGCCTATTTATGCAGTTCTGACAATTTAGAAAGATACCAATATCACCTTTTCATTCTATAAAAATACATAGATAAAAGCAAATCATAGTACACATATCCGTAATCCCAGCGATCTCTGAGACTGAGGTAAGTGGATGACAAATTTTAACCTAACTTGGATAACTTAGTGACTTAGCAAAAACCTCTGAAATATAAATAAATAAATAAGCCTGTGGATGTAGCTCAGTGTGAAGACACTGGATTCAACCCACAGTGCCACAAATCAAAGATAGATAGATAGATAAGTACCTTGTAATGAAAGGAAAAATTTTAAAATAAAAATATTTAAGCTTATTGCCTTTTACAAATACCTTTATTCTAAAACTAAAATATAACTTTCTGTATTTTCTGATTAGAAAGTTATAATAGTTTATTTGTAGTTACTTATAGTTGTATTATTATTTGATAGGCTTATTAGTTACCTTAATATTCATTATTCTATTATCCCTGCCCTGCTAAAAAGATTGTCTTTAAGTTTTTGACATTAATTGCTATTCAAAATATAGATATTTCACATTTCACTTTAAAATAAGAACAATAGCAAGAATGTTCAGAAAGTATGTGAAATTTATAATACATAATATTTGTTATGACCTTCAAATCTTTTTTAATTAGAAAAGCATTTGGAAGGAGGAAATATTCAGAAACATGCTTGGGTCATCTATGTATGACATGTGGATTTTTCAAATCAGTATATGCATTTAAAGATCAGAAATTTATTTACATATTGTGAGTACACAAATTGGTCTATATCAATAGTTCTATGTAGTTTGAAAATATCTGCTATAATTTAATAGATTTTCTAACATATATGTTAGCCTATACTTTTCTATTTTCCAAAATAAGAAAAACTATAATACATTTTATGCAAAGATACCATCTTTTCAATGTATAAATATACCATTGAATATCAAGCATGGTGTTTGTAAAGAAATGCAAACTTCATGTACATGAGACTTCCATGAAGTTTTTAATTAAATACTTAAGTTATAAAGAACATTAATATAAAACATAGTAGGTATACCGGACCCATGGCTTTAAGAGAATCTAATACTTGTAATTTCTACAGTCAAAGTCAATAGGTGATGTAGCGGGATATGAGACTGAACTCCTGAGTTTTCCCAGAGATACAGGCTATCTGCTCTGGATTTTTTCTTGTTCTCTCAGTTCTAGTCTGTGCAAAACAACTTCAAGTTATATCCCTTGTAAAGTTGGGAAGGTGTTTGATAAGGGTATTCAAGTTGCTTTAAATTATGTTATTTAGAAATTACATAATCACTTTCTTATTAGATTTTAGTCATCTGTTCATGGGTTTCAAAAATGAGCCTGGAGTATGTGTCCACTAACTCAAAATGATGACAGTATAATTTGTAGACAAACATCCTTGTCATGTACAAACTTTTTGATGATGCTAAACACAATATAACTTTTTTCACTTTGTTGATTCATAAAGAACCTTAGAACATTCTTCTTCATACTTATTAGTTTTCACTGCATATTGTGTGTAAATTGAACTTTCTATGCTTTTAACGTCAAGAAAATTATGTGCATATATGTATATATTGCTAAGTATGTGCATATATACACACATATTTTATAGGCTTTAACAACAGGATAGGAAATCCTTCTTTCACATATGCAAATATTTCTCATAAACTTTCAGTTCCTGGAAATCAGATTTTTAAGACCATGGCTAGTTTCAGTAAAATACAGCAAAAATCAACTTTAATGCATCATAGTATTATCCATCATCACAAATATCTATGTCTCTACTTCTAATGAATTAAACTCATACTACATTTACTTTAAATGTACAATATCAAATTAAAATGTAGGCTGAAATAAACTTACAATAATTAATGCAACATTAATAGTGATACTATATACACTTAAGCTAAGAGTGAATTATATCTCATAAATCAATATCTGCTTACATTATTTGGCAGGCTTAAATTATACTGCCTCATATACTTACTCAATAACACCAGAAGATATAGTACTCACAAGACTATATTTATATCACAGAGACATATAATGCTCTCAAGACTGATGACATTTGTGATCCATATATTCTCTTAGCCGAACTCCAAGATGGACTGCTAATTCAGTTAGTGTTTCTCTGCTAAACTTCTATTCCATTTTGGAACTATATTAGCCTCTGACCAGCCATCAGAACAGAGAAATTTTCCTGTTTTGTTTTCTTGCCTCTGTACCAAGAGATGTTGTTCAGAGCAAATTAGGGATGTAACATACCAATCTGGAATAGGTGTTTGGGTCACAAATTTTCATTTTAAACAAATCATAAGTGAAAATATGCTGCATAATGTTTATTTCTAGAGAAGATTCTGTAACACTGAGATTGTTTACCTTAAAGTATTTGCTTATAAAGTAATTATGACTGATTTCACCCTTACAGTTTGCATTTAAGGGGGAAAATTACAGAATATGACAGACTTTATGAAGATGTTTATTGCTACATCAAAGATATGAATAAGCTGTGCTTTGCTTCAGTGATAGGAAGTTAAATAAGTATATCATGTCCCAGTAGATATTCTAATCATCACCAAAATAAAAATATCTCGTCAAATTAGAAAGTTTCAAACTTCACTCTTTTTCTCAGTTTCTGTTTTTAATGATTACAAGGAAATTTGAAAAGCATGGCACTGAAAAAATTATAGACCAACTCTTTCTTTTTGATACATGAAATGCTCAGGACTTGTTTCTATACCAACTATCACTTTAATACTATATCTTTCACTCGTTCAAACAGATTATTGATTTTTCATGGTTTCATCTCTCAATCAAAGCCCAACATGAAAACATGTTTGTTGATGTAAAATTTAGTTTAACTCTTTTTCTAGTAATACGTTTGTAAGTGGCATAGCAATTTTCCTGTCACTGAAACTAGTGGATCTCCTAAATGCTTTGCTCACCAGAATATAAAATTATTGTTTACTTCATCTTGATTGTTCAAGCCAACAAATGCTAATTAAAAAAAAACTGTCTCTAGTGAATTAATCACAGTCCACTGAGTTGACATTAACTCTTCTGCTATGGTAGTTCTTACACAATTTTTGAAACTAAGACTATAAAGCAGTTTCATCCCTAAGCTGCTTTAAGGATTGAGGCTGCCTTTGCAATACCCAGAGGGGATGTAAAACCCTGAGCCGGTATTTTTATGCATTAGATGTATTTTTATGTATCTAATATGAATGCTGAAGTGGTGCCTAGAATCAGGTGGGAAGGAGCAATTTTTATCTAGGAGTTTTTAAACTATGTAACTCTTATCACCTTAATTATACCTCAGTATCTTTATCTTAGATGATGCTGTTAAGGCAAAGAGAAAGTTGAGACAAAACAAACCAATTCCTGAAATAACTCCATGAACCCAGATTCATTCACCAAACTCCACGGAACTCTTTAAGAATGATTATTTTATTTAATGACAGTTTCTAAGGCATAGTATTTGGTTACTTTGAAAGTGTTAAAGTGGATGGTTTTTAAATTTTAAAATAATATTATTTTGTAAAATGGGCAAGTTTCATTTAAAACTTTTAATATTTTTTCTTATAGTTCTATTTTTATATTCAAGTTCCACTATAGAAACATGAAAATTAACAATTAGCTTCTAAAAAATAGAAAAAGAAAACTGATTCCTCATTCAATTTTAATTATCTTAATTTTAAGTAATATGATAAAATGAAGTGAAGCTTTCTTATACCACACCTGCTATTTTGCTTTGCCAAACAACCATTTGATGTCATATATTTTCCCATAGTCTTGTTTTTCTCCCATTTTCACTTTATTTCCAAAATCTCAGTTATAGGAAAAAAAATCTCCTTCACACTTGAAGTTTTAATAGTAGTTATGTTTAGACTTCTGCTAGCACATTTTTGATTGGGCTACCAAAATTTAACAGTTGGCAACCCCACTCATTTCTAGCCAGAAGGAGCCATTAGGTGTAATGAGACAGCCATTCTCACTCACTTCAATCAAACTGAGATCAGTTTCTTGGTAATTGGATTACTAGAACACTGAGTTTCAAGTTTCCTTGTCAATTTACATATTCATACAATTTCTTCCTCCCTCTGATTTATAACTCTTTCCTATATATTTACATGACAGTCTTTCAATTTACAAGTGAATGGCCATCCAAAAAACTTTGATTGATTTGAGCTAGCTCATATTTACATGAATGCTTAAGATTGCTAGTTTAAGGAGATTGATTAATATGATTATTTTCTTACATTTATGAAGGTAAGGTATATTTCATATGTAAATAAAACTCATATATACCTTCAATTCTGTAGTAAATCAGAGTATTCTATGCAGTCCAATTTCTCAACTATATATGATATATAAAAATATATATGTACATAATGTATAAATCACATTTTTTATATTGCCCTGGAATTTAAAAATCAACTTCTAGAATTTTCTACAATAAATCACCAATTTAATGAGTAGAGCATGTCTGCAAACCAATAATTAAAATTAGAAATGTCCACAATATTTTTTGATATGCTTCAACTGTCTTTCTTTCTTCAACTTTCTGAACCTTTTTCAAGTAGTAATTTATTTTAATAGCTGCTAGGATATGCAAATATATGAAAGTAAAAGCACTCTAGAATGTGCATCACTTTAAATTCTTTTTCAAAAAAAGAGACAAGATAGATTTCCACACAGGAGTAGATTATTAAATTAATTTATATATGTAACTATGTAATCTTTTATGAGTTATATATTTGGTATACATGTTGCTGCCTAACAAATTCTCCCCAGACCTAGAGTTTTAAACAACCAAAACAAAACTATACAAGACAAAAATCTCACATAGTTTTTTACAACCAGGAATCTGGTGATATTCCTATGGTCCTGTTTAGAATCTGTTCTGAGGTTGTAGTCAAGATGTCAACTGAATCCACTATCACCTAAAATCTTAACTAGGATGAAGAATCTATGCCTACTTCATTTATACTGATGTTGCTCAAGTAAATCACTCTATGTGTTTCCAACAGAGGTGCCCAGAATATGGTTAAGGGCCCTATTCTACAGTGCATGGCCTAAGAAAGAACAAATGCAATGGTGATAACAAAAACCTACATTTTAGGACTTAGTCTTTCAGTCACACATTCTCACTTCAACTTTGTGTAATTATTTAGAAGTTGGAATCAAAGTACTGCCAATTCAGTGGAAGAAGTTTATACAAATACATGACTCTTAGTGATATAAGGGAATCAATCTTGGTGGAAGACCTCCAAACGATATAGGGGAATAAAACGCCCAACAAAACCGAACAATGAATTTTAGGAACAACAGAGGTGAGGAATAGAATATATTTATTGAGAGAAAGAAAGCTTCTATCTGAAGAGAGACAGAAGGGGGTCCTGAGCAGGTTGCCCTCAACTCTGTCTTTTCCAAGGATTTTTATAGAGTAAGACCATGGGTTCAAGGTGGGGGAAGACTGGGAGCTCACAAGACAGATGCGCATAAGGTGGGACATAACTATAGTTAGCCAATAAGATCAATAGTTCGGTAAAATTGACTACATTAGGGATAAATGGGAAAGCAAGTCATGTAGAAAGAGGGCATTCTTGGGGTTGTGAACTTTCCCCTAGGGGGATGGGATAGTGACTCCAGGGTGAGAAGGAACTAATTAGAATATCAGTCTTTAAATGTGGATTCATTTGTTTGATCCTTTGTCTTGAGGCCTAGCCCACAGCAGGAGGTGTTCCTCTCCCCCACAGCTGCCAGATGTCTCCACTGGTTCCATTGAGAATCTAGCCCTATCTCACTGCCTATAATATTTCTGATTAACTCAGCTGCCTGTAACATTAGGAGACTATTAAAATCACTGGGAGTTGTAATGGACACTGAATATCATTATTACTCCATTTATTAAATACACTTCAAGAGTACTTTGGTCTACTGTACTTATAGATGAAGAGAGCATAAATTAAATACATAAAATTACATATTTCTTATATAACATATATGACTATATAATATCAAAGTAATTGCAATAAAATGCAATTATAGAATATAAATTATGTAAATAAATACATTAAATTTATATGCATCAAGTATAAAATCATATTTATGTTAAAATTATGTCAAATACTTTATTTTCTATGTATAAGTAATTAGAATATTTTGATTGGTGCTTATTATAGTAGAAGTTATGTATATTATATTTTTATCATTGTATCTATATTTAATTAGTAACTAAGAAATACAAATAAATCATATATTAAACACTCAATATTGGAAGGGGAATTTTCCTCTCTTTTTCTGACACTTTAAATATAAAATGATAAGAAAAAAATATAAATGTTTGGAACAGCAATATGCATTATACTCAAAACACAAAATTGCATTGGTAAGGTTTGTAATGAAATTTTAACAAAACTACATAAATCTCTTGTCACAGCTATTTAATTGTTATTGTAATAAAACTATTTAAAATTGACATTTTAACTATTTTCATATCATAAAATATATTCTTACTTTGATTTTTTAACCATCTGTCTTAATTACTTTTTCATTGCTGGGACAAAATTCCCAGCAACCATAAATTGAAGGAGATGTTTATTTTAGCTCACATATGCAGATAATTGTTGGCTGCTTACAGGGCAGAAATGACAAGGCAGTGAGGCATGGTAGAGGAAAACTGTTTATATCATGGTGGCTAGGAAGTAGAGACTGAAGAAGGAAGCCAGGGAGGGAAATTACACCCATTCAGGTTAGCTTCTAGTGACCCACTGAGTACCTTCCCTTACAAGGCTGCTCCTCCTAACAGCAAGCCAGCTATAGTGTCCCCATGGTCCAATCCTCTTCCAGAAACACTGGTTTATGAGTACGTGAGGCTTTTCTGGGACAACTAGATCTACTAATCACAAAATCATCTAAAAGAGTAAAAACATTTTACCTCTGAACCAATCTATGTATTAAACTGTGATCCTAGTACCATCCATGGTTCACCCAATAATGGATTAATATTAAAGAAAATTAGAACTATACTGACCATGCATACCTTTTTCTTGTCACTCTTTCCTGAATAATATTGTATGATTTTTATATAACAATAGCATTTTATAACATAACATTATCATAAGTAATCTAGATATGACAAAATAAATAAAATAAAAAGGTATGCAGCAATAATATGAAAATAGTATTGTGCTTTAAGGAACTTGAACATCCTTGGTCTTTGGTAACTATGAACATTCTGGAATAAAATCCCTGTGCATATATAGTCACCCAATGGTTGAAATGAAAAACAAAGCAAAACAATAACAAAAAAAAATCAAAATAAAATTTTTGAAAGTTTGTAGCAGCTGTAAAACCTGCTTGTGGTTGTGAGACAGACAAGAAACAACTGACTCTACATTTACCCAGGCTGACTGGAAGACTGGGCAATGTCTGATGTGCTCCTTCCAGCCTCTCTTTGTTCTATCATCCTTCATCTCAGACAATATGTGTTGATGTTCCCCTTTGTTATTCAACAAATACTCTCCTCCAGATGTTCTCACAGGTGGTGCAGCTTGGTTAGCAGCTGTGCTACCACTCCCCAGTTCCTTCCATCCTAGATATGCCATGGCCTCTTTGCCCGGCAGGGGTGGGGGTTGACCACTCCTAACATCACCAACCTTCCCAAACTCAGTAAACAGTGATGACTACAACTGGCCCACTCAAAGATTCCCTGGGTTTGGCTCCACCATTCTTCATGGTGACATGATAACTGTCACTCAAATTCCTATTGTCTGTTTTCCTTGAATTACCACTAGGATCACAGCAGTTGGCCTGTAGCACCTCATCCATTTGCATCAATAATCGGGACTTCTGTTGGACCAATCTCAGACCTGCAGCTGCTGTAGAAACAGCATTCATCTCACACTTCTTCAGTTAGTTTGGGAAGGCTCCCTTTGTTGTTGTTGTTGTTGTTTAATTTAATTAGATTTATTGGTACAGTTTAGGCATACACAATGATCATGTTCATCATAGGGAATTTGTGCCTGTACATGATATACCTCTGGTCTTCTGACTGAACTGTTCTGTCACACATGTCCTATTAATATACAACCTCACTCTGGTGGTCCAGTAAATTAGCTTAGGATTTATTTCTTGGATAGTATTATAGCAGAGGATGCCAGTGAGTATACTTTGTTAATTACCCAGGTAATAGTTCCAGTTACAATTTCTGTTACTTTTGTTTCTTAGAAACAGCTATTCACTGTGATGCATATTGTAAGAACCAATTCCCAGTTGACAGGCCATTCTGCCTCTGTACTTCTGTTTGTTTATCCCCTGTAGACCCTAGGCCACCAGAGATCAGAACCTGATAATTTGGGATGATTCAATCAGTGCCTGCTGATGTAAACTAAATCTGTCTCCCAATCCTGGGTGTTGTTTTGATGTTTCATTTTGCTGTTGTGCCTGGTGTGTTACTGGGAAGACTAACTGTGCTAACATCTTTGGTCACCATTCATGGCACTTACATATGGAGCAAGACCTCTCCAGGTCTTAATGGGAAAGGGTCCCCTCAAGATTTCTTAAGTCCTCTCAGAGGTCTGGAGGAGGATTCTTGGCTTCCCAGTTGAATGGCTCACATTGGACCACAAAGGGAGGAGGACACAATCTGTCTATATGTCTTCCTGCCTGCCTGATTCTGGTATGTGCCCTGTGAGCACCCAATTCAGTCTGTCTGTCAGTTCTGCTCAGCTCAAACAGAAGGAGAGATGGATCACCTCTCATTAAGACAACCCTCGAGGGAAGGGGATTGGAATGTTTAACCTTCTAGTGACTATTGAAAAAATGCATGAATGAATGGAATGGACAGCATGAGCGATCAGCTGCTCCATCTGTGCACAAAGACTAGGAAACACTGGTCACAATGACTAATTGAGCCCTTGCCTGTAGTTCCATGGCAGTCAACATATGGCATAACAGAGGCTTTGCACCCTCCTTAGCTAAATCACAGAGGGATGTGGTCAGGTAGGCATCTGAATGGTCTCTCTTTCTGACAGGCACCTACCATTTGTCCATTGCACAATCATTCACAAATACACAGCACACATGTAGGAAGTCAGAGATGGAAATTAATTAGTCAAAACCCACAGTCCCCGACTGCACAAAAAACAAATTTTATGGAGGTAAAAATGAAACATGGGATAAACAAACAGTCAGTAAGAGAGGCAGAATGGCCTGTCAATTGGGGAAAAATATTTCTTTTATCTCAAAGAAAAAAAAGGAAAAAAAAGCCCATTCTTCCTAAAAATTCTGCCTTGGCATTCTCATTGCTCACCACAGTTGCTGCCAACATCTGTAGCTACACTCCCTGCTCCCAAGTTTTCTATTTCAAGTCAACTGAACTGGTTCCTGCTAATCATTGCCTGCATTCAACCACAACCCCCCCCCAGATATGCCTATCCTAATCAGATGTCATCATTGAATGTCCACCCAAGATGACTGTCAACAATTCCTTCTGAGTTCCACATTTTCACTGAGAAAATTTGGACTTTCTGCCTTGAAAGATGAGTTTCTAAATCTTTTCTCTAAGGTCACTTTGCCTAGAAACAACCTAGACTAGTGCTTCTCAAAGACATCAAAAGAGGACAAAAAGACCATTAACCACTGTTACTCAGAAACCTGATAAAAGAAGAAACACCTAGTATCCATAATAAAATACAATCTGATAAATGACCATACCCTCTTGCTATGAGTTACAAGGGATATGAACACAAAAATAAAGCCTTCTAGTCTGTGAGATACAAAGAAGCCTGACTATCCAGGCTCACCTCAAACTGAAGCTCTCCTAGTCTTGTCAGACTTGGATGGATAGGATAGACTGAACTCTATCAAAATGAGCTCTTAAGAACCTAGGGTCATTGCAAAACTCAGGAGCAAACCTGTGACTTTCCTGGTAGACAATGGGACAGGACTCAGTCTTCAAAAGTCAACCTCTGTCAAAAAGTTACCATTACTGAGGCAAATACAACTCTTGCCTCTCTTGCCAGGCATAAACTTGCAGCCTGGAAGAGCATCTAACCATGCATAAATTCCTGTCACCAAGCCAGTCAGCTTCTACACTTCCTCTACACTTTTCCCAAGAGGAAGTTGAGACATGTAATCACAATCCTGAAATTCTTAAAATTCTCCTTCCGGATGTATGAACCAAGACTTGCGTCTGGGCTGGACCATCAAACACATCACCTCATTGTGACCTACATTCCCTCCATGGCCATCAGATGTCGGGAAAACACAAACAGGTGTCCAGCCAAACATCAGCCTGATAGACTCTTAATCACCTTGGGCAATATCTCCAGGCCATCAGTAACACAGCCAACAGGTTATACTCTGAGATTCCCAACCCACACACCCTGTTTGTACTGTTACTGAATTGCCACAAGGGATTGGAAACTTTCCCACTATTTTCAGAAAGGACCTAGCAACTGATTTCACCAAGTTCCCATTGCCTTCTTCCTGGGACAGCCTGTTTCTCTGTCCCTTCCAGCTCTATCAATGTCCTCCAAGGGAGGGAAGATAATGGGGTTTCAAAACTGCAAAATGTTTATGGAATAGGAAACTGCTAAAATATTCCTCTTCTGTTTGTTCAAGCCAGTTCAAGATCTCTGAGCTGTCACTGCTGCCATGGTTTCCTTCCACATATATTTCCTCAATCTTCTGCCACCCACAGCCTGCTTATACATTTGCCTGGCCCTAAAGAATGGCCTGGTATGACTCAGTGCTTATGTGCACCTACACAGCCTGTCCAACACCATAGAAGTTTATAGAGTTCTGCTATGAAAATCATCCCTAGATGCACTCTACCCTCGATCACTGGCATTGACGACAGGCCTGTATTCATAGCAGAGATAACTAAATAGACACTGCATATAGCATACAGGCTGCAAGTTTGAAAAAAGTTTTAAAAAAACTACAGAAATGGCTTGAAACTAACTCCACAAAAGTTTAACTAAAAGATTAGTTTTATCTGAAGGCACTCTTTAAGACACACATATCCAAAGTATATATTAAATACCTCTACAAGTTTCAGAAATTCAGCCTTAGATTTGCTGCAGAATTTACCTGGACCATAAAACATCACGTTGAAGAGACAATGCACTCAAAGCCCTGCTCAGATCCCTTTGGATGCTGACCAGTTCACACATGGCTGCAGCTTAAGGGCACCATTCACAGGCTCTATCCATACTGCAATGCATTACACCTCCTGATGTTTGTGCATCTCTAGGCTGCATTACCAAAGGCATTGTTTGCCTTAGCTCAATTTATGACTGACCTGAGAAAACAAAAAATAACCAATAAGGTCCTTACAAATGAAAAACAGTTGAAGAGTATCCAAGGCACACTGGACACTCTCTTACATCAGATTAACTCCTTCACTATCTTGCCAGAGTAGTGTTACAGAACTGCTTCTAGTTCAATTTTATCTCAGAATATCATATGTTACATGCCCAAAAAAGATTTGCTAGAAAAACTAAAAGAGAGGGAAAGACAGCAGAAAATGTCCCACCTCACACAGTACACTTCTGTTTGTTAGTTGTCCAGGTAATAGTTCCAGTTACAAACCAATCCTCAATTGACAAGCCATTCTGCCTCTGTAAGTCCTGCTTTCCTATATCGTATAAGGCTTAGACTATCAGAGATCAAGGCAGGATATTGTGGAAATGATACCAATGAGTGCCCATGGATAAAAAATGTATCTGCCTCCAAGTCCTAGGTGTTGAAACAGTGTTTCTCCTTGCTATTGCACTGTGGACTTGGAACATACCATAAACTTTATCTTGATTACTCTGTACAGAGTGGTCACTTTAAAAACGAATGAATAAATAAATAAATGACTAAATGCACTAGAGCCTATTAACGCTGAAGAGCTCTAGAGACCCCAGGTGATGAAAAACAAAAATTGAGAACAGTACCTGTCAGGGTCAACTGCAGCATTTGAAACAAGCAGGTGCTACAGAATGGCAGTGACCAGCAGCAACAGAGAGCAGTAACGAGTCTCTTGATTACCTCCAGCACTAGCTGGCAACAAATGGTGGTGGCCAGCAGGTGGCAGAAACTTGCAACTGGCAGTGCCAATTATTGGCATCTAGCATTAGCTGTTGTCCACTGGTAGCCACAGGGCTGCCAGAAAAACGTTGCTTTGCCAATCATGGTTTCTATCTGAATCAAACCAATGAACCCTTAACTGATTGGCAACAACAGAACCATGTTTCCTTATAGAGAATGAGGTAATGAACAAAAAAGAGCAAAAGAAGCCTTCTGGGAAGCCAGTATAAGCCAGTGAAAGTCAAAGTAGAGGAAATATACACATGCGAGATGTTTTCTTTAAAGGAAATTTTAAGACCGGTTATGAATAATGTATCAGTAGTGAAGCAAGGAAAGAGGTTAGGGGGCATTTTACTTGGTTGGTTAGATTGTTAAGCAGAGATGAATAAAATTCACTCAATTATCTGAAAAGAGTGAAATGTATTTTCTTCTTGAAATGTTGAACTTGAGGGTTTAGGAGGCTGTTGGTACAAATGTCCAGGAGGCCTCTATACCTCTTCTATAGCATATGCACAAGTGCGCCCAAAGTGGACATAAAACTTCAACTATCATTAGCATAGCATCTATTGTCTGCATGTTGAATCAAAAAGAGTAACATTGAGAAGAACATCATAGGTGGAGCTTTACTGACAACAGGATGTTATGAAAGGTATATGTTTCAGTGTGAATAACTTATTATGTTACCTGAGGTTAAGTGAGTCTAAATGCATTAGTTAATACAAGACAAAAATCTTTTAATTGAATTTTCTGAAGGAAAATAATTTTAATTTAAAATAAGTATAATGAAGAACATATTTATAAATGCTTCATTCAAAATTAGAGCAAGTGTATTTCTCATTTCTAGAAAACAGGCAATACTTAAAATAGTATTATTAAGATTTGATATTATACTATTCTTGTACATATTGCTGAATATAAAGAAGATGCACATAATATTACTAACATTTAAGTTGCATTCTATAGTCAAGCCAGGATAGTGATATAAGAGAAATTCATAGAAAAATTATGGAATCATTTTGAAGGAAATGAGCCATCATACAAAGATAATAATATTTATCAAATGTATAGGATGGTGGTTTTCAGTTTCAGCCCTTCTTTGTTTTACCAGTGTACTCCTATACCTCATGACTCAGGTGGAGGAGTTAACTACCAATTATTCCTGAAGAACACACACATAGTGTTATTAGCATTTAAACTGGATTCTACACCTAAGCAGGAATGGTGATATAAGATGAACTTTTAGAAAAATTTTTATGCTTCAAATAGTTGCATTCATTTTGAAGGAAATGAGTATTGAGATAATAAAAATAATGTTTATCAAATATCTAGGATGGTGTTTTTCAAATTTGCCCCTCTTTCTTTTACCAGTACCCTCAATACTTCAGTACTTAGAATAATCAATTATCAATTATTCCTAAAGATTTTTACAGCCCCAAATAACTCACTAGCTTACCATATCCTTTGGCAATTTTCAGTATCAACTTGTGTTGATCACTGCTTATCTAGAATTGCAACTGTGTAAACTAAATCATGTACAAACAAAATATTTGAATGTAAGTTAATTCTATTAATAGAAAACACTTTAGAAAT
Organism: Hydrochoerus hydrochaeris; assembly: GCA_004027455.1. Classification (NCBI taxonomy): domain Eukaryota; kingdom Metazoa; phylum Chordata; class Mammalia; order Rodentia; family Hydrochaeridae; genus Hydrochoerus; species Hydrochoerus hydrochaeris. The sequence continues at coordinate 64,314 of PVLA01001175.1, forward strand.
ATAGTTTCTATAAATTTCAATAAAAATCAGTTTGTAGAAATTTGTCAAAAGAAAAAAATCAAAGACAAAGATGATTTTTGGTGTGCCTAAAATAGTGGTTCTTAGAAAATCAACTTTAAAAGTTTGTTACAATTTTTTCATCACCACCCAATACACCAATACTGGCACATTTTAAACATCTTTTTAGATAATTTCATGCATGTTAAAATTGGAAAACATTAGTATTCAATATGGGATTGTATGATTCAAAATAATTTCATGGAGGATAGAACTCAAGATTTTCAATCATATATTCAAGGAAAAAACTTCTTAATTGTTTATCTCTGTCATGCCTCATATAATAGATACTCATCGAATACTTGAATTGCAAAAGACCCCCACATATCACACATATAATATATGTGAGGTAGTAGTGATACCAACTGGTACCTTTATCAATTATTTGGTATCTACTATTTGATGCCAGAATTATATTTGTATACCTAGGAAAGACTAAAGAGTTCAGTTTATACTATTTGCCCAATAAGTGATATTTAAAATGAAAATCATTGTAGTTCAATAAAGAAGCAATCTGTTAGGTGTACCATAGAGCTTAAAGTGGGCCTAGGAATGAGGTGATAATAAAAAAGATGAAGATACAGTGAAGGAGGTGGAGGAAGAGCAAGAAGCGAAAATAACTACTCTGTACAAGCATTTGCAGGGTGCTTGGTGTGTTAGAATGTGTTGGTTCACTTTTCAGTGTTTCATTGCACAAACTAGGAGAGCATATCTCCTAAATATTAATGAAATAGTTCAGGTCACATATTCAATACTTGAGAGAACTGAAATTAAACATAAAAAATTAACTCACATGCAATTCACTTCTAATGATTACACTGTACTACATTTTAAGCAAGGAGAACTCATGAAGCATAAATCACGTTGAAGGAATGTGTGCCATATATGTGACAGTGGAACCACTGAAGAACATTTACGTGGTTACCTGCCTGGTGGTTGGGAGTGGTAAAGATGAAAGGAATGAGGTTGGGTACATTGCAATTTACTGAATCTCTTAGAACGAGGCTGGTTCAGGCACAATATTTGAAATATTCACTGGATTATAATGTAAAAAATAAAACGACACAATGTCAGCTTGACAGAAATAGTAGTGCAACCTATGTATTGAAAGGAAAAGCCCATTTCCACTTTCGCCTCCTACCAGAAATTTTCCTTCTTTTATCAGTTTTCAGAAATGTTTAGTGTTTTTAATGTATTACCCTGTCCAAGTGAATCTAAGAATGTTTTAATTGCATTATTTAAACCAAACAACATTGATGAAAATCAAATCATTTTACATTTTTCAGATGAGTAACATGGCCTGAGAAATTAACTTACTTCTCCAAGTAAATTACATGAATATTTGTATTCACAACTATCATTTGATAGCCTTCATTAGAAGTGTGCACTTTTCTAAAGCAATTTTAAATTTGTCATTTGTGGACCTGTTGAATAGATTGTAGCATATGTTTCCTATGCATGTGTTTATAAATCAAGTATATTAAAAATTCTTTGTTCTCTGTGTGTCTTTAAAGGTTAATTTACATGTATTATATTGTAACCAAAAGTTTCATTTCTACATAATCCGTGGATCATGAACAATAATGCACATTTTACGTGGAGATGAGAAAAGAGGCAGGTTAAATAATATGACTTTATTAAAATATATTAAAACCAAAATAACTGAATATAACTATAATAACTATACAAATGGAGCTTTCAGTGAGATTTTATCACGCAGAGTACTGAAAAATACATTCAGAATTTTATGAGAGTCAAGTTTTGAACCACAAAATAAAGTAAGAAAAAGTATTTTTAAAAAAAAACAAGTAGCTCGCCACCCCGGTAAGCAGCTGGGGCCTCACAAACCACTGCTGCTCCAGGGCAAGAACTATTGGCATTTCTGAGCTCTGCATCATATTGGAACTTGGGGCGCTGGGAGAACAGACAGCCTGCTTGCTGCCCTAGTAAGCATCTGGGGGCCTGTTGCTAAGAATGAGACATCGATCCATCCCCACCCCCCATTAGCAAGTGGGAGCCAGAGGTCTGTGTATCTCTTGGGAGGATGAACATATGGAGTGTGGCAAGTAAGGGAGATTTCCTCCTACCAACTCTTTGAAGGCAAATATTTTTAACACTGTTTTGCTCAATTCTGATTAATGGTACTGCTCTATTCAATATTCTGTTTTTATAAGTTTGATATTTCCTTCCATTTTGCTCTACCTGACTGAAAGAACAGCTAATGTGAACAGAACGGGATGTACTATTGTACCTATTGCTGTTGTCCTGGTAACCTGCTGTGAAGTTCTGTGCCAATTTCACTGCACTGCTTCACATGGGTTTGTTCTGTCTTAGTTCTGCTGTATTTCGTTACCTTCAAAAAAGTAAAAGTAGATAATAAAGTAACAAAATACCTTCAAAAAACTCCCAACTCCACCAAAGCTGATCCTTGGGGCATGGATGAGGAGAAACTGAAAAACAAAGCAACAGAATAACGTGATTAAAAAGTAAATAACAACAGCAAAACAAGTAAGGTACTGAGCAACCTGAAGCAGGATATAAATAAACAGATAATGGACTTAAAAAGCAAAATGAGGAAAAAAAAGTGCTCTAAAGGATATAACTGTATTTATGTTTAAGTGTGTAGGATTGATAACCATGTTGCTAAGTTTTTATTGGATCATTGAACAGAACTGTTTGCAGCCTCATTGTTTGAATGTCCACTTTGTATGCTTTAATTTTGTAACTTGAACAACTATGTCTAAGAAGATAATATGTAATTTATCAACTAGTGATTTCTTACTGTTCATTTTTTTCTGAAATTCTGTATTGTTTCTATCCCTTTTTCTGTTTTGCTTTTTTTCTGTTTAAATAAAATTTTAAAAAATCCAAGTTATGTGACACTAAAATTTTTAAACATACTTTGATTCTCCTTACTTAATTTCTAAATATTTAAAAATATCTCCCCCAGAAATACCTTTATGTAACAAATGATGAAAAGTTTTATGAAATAAAATGTATTAGACTTTTTAAAATAAAAAAAGCCTTGACTAAGTTATTCATAGTGTTCTAAAATAGAGAGAAAATCGAAGACAAATTAAATCTGGAAGAGATAGTTTTAAACAAAAACATAAAAATTTATTCACATTAGTAACTTTGGTCATTTGTTTGTTATTTTTTGATTTATTATAATTTCTCCCCCAAGAACAGAAATATAGACTTTAGATCAGTGATAGCAAAACTTAGAATTTCCCAAAGTGCAACCTAAAACTCACTTATTTTCTCAAAGTGCCAACACAACAATTAGACTTGAATACTGAGGGCTTAGTTTAGAAAAAATAATTCATTAACATCTTTTGTCTTGAAAGAAAAATACAATGCATGTGCCATAAATTTGACATTACTGCTGATGGTAAGTTATAGATAAGTCAAGGTATCCAACTTTACTCAATTAAATTGTGACAGAAAATTTAAAAATGAGCAGTCTGATGCTCTGTTAAGACAAAATGTGCCCACACACATAGTTAGAGCGTTAGACTCAGTTGGCCTTAACTGAGCACTTCACCTACAACTTAGAGATAGTCCAATCTTACTCAACCTGACAATATCCATCCAGACTGCCTGTACTGCCAGACATATAAACATATTCTATTTTCAAGGTCTGCCCAACTGATATAAACTAGATAAGCACATCACGAACCCCCCCTTCCCTATTTTCTCCCACCTTATGATAACCCATCTTATCAATATGCCAGGAACAAAGCTGCCTGACAACATATGACTTGATTCATGTAACCAATCACACGATAATCTGCTATCAGCTTTTGTACTTTCTGCTTAGAAAATGTATATGTTTCCATTTCACTTTTAATCAGGGCTGGTGATTTGGACTTGGTCCCTCCAGCCTGCTAGGGTTTTGCAACTCCTGAGTGCAACGGGTCTTCCATTTGGCTTGACATCAGATTTCTGCAGCAGTATAACATATTACAAATGTTAAATCTCTACTAAATTGATACTGGCAGAATTCTCAAATGACATTAGCTTGAATATCTTTATCACAGAGAACATTTCAAGTGGTCTTCAAAAAACTTGTCTGACTGATTGAATAGGTAAAAGAAGATATTTCAAGTGAGAAAAGTACATGAGAAATAGCTTGTAATTGAACTGACCAGCAGAAATCAAAAGCACCAGAAAAAGGCAAGCAATTAAATAGAGGGAAAGGAAGAAAACCAACAACAGGAAAATAATATAATGACAAGGAAAAGTCAATAACTATCATTTATAATGATCAATGTGCATGGTTTTAATTCACCAATAACAAAAAACAGATTAGTAGAATGGATCAGAAAATAAGACCCCAAATTATACTCCATACAATGAATACATTCAACTGAAAGATAAATTCATAGACTGAAAAATCAAAGGATGGGAAATAATATTCCATGAGATAGGAATCCAGAAAAAAGTCAGAGATAGCTTTCTATTTGAAGACTAGCTGGATTTCAATCCAAAACTGATCAGAAGAAATAAAGAAGGTCAGTATATACTTGTTAAGGGAACAATTCAAGAGGAAGAGAAATAATTATACATATACATGTACCAAATACCAGTGCATCCAAGTGTATAAAACAAACACTAGTGGATATGAAAACTCAGATGAATACTAATACAGTTGTAATGTAGGACCTCAGTACCCCACTATCACAAAGTGACAGAACAACTAGACAGGAAAGTCAGCAATGAAATATCAGAGCTAAACCCAATGTTTGACTGAATGGCCTTAGTAGATATCTACAGAGTATTCCAGTCAATAACAACAGAAAACACATTCTTCACAGCAGCATACAGAGTTTTCCCTAAAATAGACTGCATACATGCTTAAGTAAATGCAAAACAACTGAAATCATTCTATGCATAATATCAGATCATAGTGTAATGAAATTGGAAGTCAATGGCAAATAAACCACAAAACTACACAAACACATGGCAATTAATAACAGTCTGCTGAATAACAAATGTGTCTCGGATGAAATTAAAGAATAATGGTAATGAAACATACTGAAACTCATGGGACACAATGAATATACTCTCTTGAGGAAAATTCATAGTGATGAATTTCTACATCAAAAAATATAAGCTGAGATAAATAACCTAATGTTGAACATAAAGTTTCAAGAAAAAGAAGAGCAAGTTAAACCCAAATGAGGAAGGAAATTATGAGAGCAGAAATTAATGCACTAGAAACTACCAAAAAATAAAAAAGGATATATTGAAGAGTTGGTTCTTTGGAAAAATAAATACAATAGACAGAACCCTTATCAAAAACAAAAGGTAAGAAAAGACCCAAATCCATGCCATTAAGAATAAATAGGGTGAAATCACAATGGATCCTACAGAATTCCAAAAGATCATCAGTATCTACTTTGAGAATCTCTACTCTAATGAGATGGAAAACAGAAAAAGTGGACAGATTCCTAGATATACATTTATTACCAAAGTTGAATCAAGAAAATGTAACATTGTAAATAATATATAATCAGTCAAAGAAATTGAAGAAGTAGTTGAATAAACAATAAAGAAGCTAAGATCCTGACAGTTTTGCTGTTTAATTCTACAAGAACTTTAGAAAAAATCTAATTCCACTACTCCTCAAACTCTTTAATAAAATTGAAAGGGAATCAATACTCCCAAAGTCATCCTGGAATAACCATTACTCTTATACCCAAACCAGAGAAGAATCCAATAAAAAACTAGAAATACAGGCCAAAATCCTCAATGAACATAGATGTAAAAATCCTCAAAAAGATACTGGTTAACAGAATGCAATGAATCATCAAAAAAGTTATACACCATGACCAAGTAGGATTCTTGTAGGGATAAAGAGAGGATTCAGTATATGAAAATTAACAAATATATTGCTTCATTTTATATCAGTTTTTCATAATTTTGACTATGTGTTACTAAATATTTTTTAATTCATCTTTAAATTGTAGAGTCAGATATCTGAGGTGTGGAAGATAGCAAAGGGAAAGAAGAAAAGAAAAGAGAAAGAGTAATTTTTACTTTTCAAAATTTATATATTTGTTCAGAGATAATCAGTATGAATCTGCAGAATGAATATTTTTTGATATGTAGTAGTATGAGACAGTGAAAGTCACACCATTTTAGTCAGAAATATCTGTGTTCATTTCTTTCTTAGCTGTATGACCTTAACATGTTCTTTTGCTTTTTGAAGCCTCAGTTTCCACATCTGAAAAACAGAAAGTATCCTTCCCATATGTAATACACCTACTACCTAAAAGGCATTTACATTTGGAAATCTCATATTACAAAGAAATAAGGGACTAATATAAAACCAAAACCAGTAGATAGAATAATGAAAGTATGGGAATTGAGATGTTCTGTAATTTACATGTTTTATTGTCACCATTGTTGAGTTAATAATTCAGGCAATTATCTGTATGTATTAGACAAATCCTAAGTGTCCTAAAGTTTATATATTATTTTAATTGGCCAACACTCTCATTTTATAAGGTTAACTTTTAAGTAAATATCAAGTAATAAAATGTATTTGCATTCATTGTTTTTAAAACTTTGTTCTACCCTTATTTTAGTTATGTAAGATATTTGACACAATTTACATATAAGATATACAGTCATGTTACTAATAAGTTTGGTTCTCTGTCTGTATCTTTTTGTTTTAATCTTCTTAGACTTCTAATTTGCAGTTTGAAAATGACTTTTATTCATGTGTTTTTGCTAAATATTAGTAATACTCAAATACAATAGTCTGTATATATTCAACTGAACATCAGATATATATATATATATATATAGCAAATATTATAAATTATTAATGTAGATTATATGTATATAAACAATTTACTTACAAACTGATTCCTGAGCCAGATTTAAATATTGATTGTTTTCAAATGATTAAGCAGTTAAGTCCCTTAAATAAAGGATTTTTAAAAAACTACTGGCTCTGATCAGAAACTACATTGAGTTTTTTAAGGTTTTTTTTTTTTTTTTTTTTTTTGGTACTGGGGATCAAACTCAGGACAGTGTACTTGCAAGGCAGATGCTTATGCCACTGAGCTAAATCCCCAGCCCCAACACTGAATTTTTAACTTTAGCAAGTTTGCTATATGAAAGATACACTGCCATTAGTCACCTGTAAAACCCTCCCCTCTTGCTTTGAGCACACATTCCACCATTCTGTCATTTCTAAAGCAGTTCTTGAGTCCACTTTCACATCTTTAGTTGCTGTTTCAAGGCTGCCTTGACGTCCTTAATCCACTCAAAACATTTACATTTTATGATCCTTTTCACATTTAGGGAGGGCAAGATGTGTCATACTCACAAATATGTTAATAAAGTAGATGAGGACACATTATATTTGTGCAAGCCTACCTTTCTGTGAGAGGCATTGGGCAGCAATATTAATGGTAAGTTTGATTACTGCCATTATAATGGCAGTCATGGAAAAGGACTTCCAGAACTCCTTCAGCAAGAGTCAAGAACAATGTGATAAATGTCTTCCAAGTGAGGAGGAGTATTCTGAGGGTGACTAATGGCAATCAATGTCTTTTACTAAAATACTATTTTAAAAGTTGAAACATTCACCCTGTATTTCAATCATCTTTTGTAAATTTAAAGTAAAACATACTAAATAAAGGATAAAATAGAAATTAGAAAGAGCTACACTGAAAACTTGGAAGAATTAGATTAAAAATCTTTCTTATAATTACTAACTATTCAATTAAGGACAAATCCATTAATTTTTTTTCTATGAGCCTCTAATCTACTAAAATCAAATTAGCAATAGTTGCCATAAAATGAGATGTGAGAATAAATTGAAATTTTTTTTTCAAAAAACTATGTTATATAATAGAAAATGCTTTATGAATATGGGTCACTAAAATTATAATAAATTTAAAAGATAATATAATCATGTCATGGTATGTTAGTTTTTTCTGTGTCTTTCATGCAGTTAAAAGAAGGAAGACATCCTATGTACTACTGACACTTTTTCTTTTTTGTACTGGGGATCGAACTCACGACCTTGCACTTGCCAGGCAGGCACTTATGCCTGCTGAGCTAAATCCCCAGCCTAACTACTGGCACTTTCATTCACTACACGGAAAATAGGAAGAACAAAGCTTGTTTTCTTAACAGGATAAGTTACAGTACACTTCACAAATCTCCATAATCCCACAGGTAATGATTCTTTGAAACCTGAGAATGACTACATGAGTTTTTACTTGGAACAATCTGCCAGTCTGAATGTAGAATGAAAGCCTGGGAAATGGAGTATTTACCCCTTGCTATTGTTACTAATTAAATTTGCGATAGACGCAATGATCACCTGAGGATGAGGAAGGAAATAGGAGCGCTGCACTGATTTTGCGTGAATTGAGCTGATGATCACGCTTTCCTCACTGAAGATCACATAGCGTGTATGATTAACAATTGTTATTTTTATTTATTCATGTATGCTAAGCATAAAACAATGATTACATAAATATGCATACATTCTGACTGTAGAACATATAACCAATGTAAATCCGAAGACTATTTTAAAGACCAATGCAAAATTATCTCTTGAAAATAATGGAGTTTAGTTTCTTGCATGTCTAAATAAAACTCTGAATTCTTCTGGGAATCACATTGACTGTAGCAGATCTTGGTAGTATCTTTACATTTTCAATCAGTTGGTTGGAATCACACTATTAGATGTTTCCTTATAGAATTTAAGTACCATCCTTAACTTTGTTTTATTGAAACACAATTTATTTCTATCTGCCCTGACAGACTTACATGTGAAATGATATACAAGATGAGTGTAGCTTTGTGATATTTAATTAGCTGGGCATAGATAATAATTCCTACCTCTTGGCTGTCATCTACTTTGTATCTGGTTTGTGCCATTTGCCGTTTTTCAATGGTATGCACACATGGTAAAATCAAGATAGAAAATTAAGCAGCATGACACTGAAGAAAACACATTATAAGCATTATCTAGTTACTAATTAGACTCCTGCAGAACCTTCATTTGTAATGATTAATGTTCTGTTAGCCAAAGAAAAAAATGAGTTATCCTATATGTGAAAGAGGTTTGGTTAACACTGCAATTAATCTTTCGATTTATGGAAGAAAATTGTTTACTGCAAATTTTAGTTCACAAACATACGAATTATTCTAGGTGCCAGTTAAAAAAAATTTAAGCTCTAATCTCTAGTGTTTCAGTATATGCATGAGTATAATTTCACTGGAAAATTTCTGTCACCTTAGGATGTTGCAGCTATAACAAAATCACAGTATAGTTTCATTATTTAATATAATATATATTATTGTTATATTGGCTTCTTTAGGCTCAGTGACCACAAATAGCTGGAGCCTTATCACTGATTTTAAAAAAATCTAACCTTTATTTACTCTTGTTCTAACCTTTAAATTTTTGTTATATACATTTTTAAAGATATGGTAAGTTTATGGTTACAATAGAAAAAATTCTAAAATAAATATCTCATGAATCTAAAACAAAAGGAATCAATGATATTGAATGTGAAGACATACTATGATCAATAAAGTTAAATAGCTGACCTTCCTGTTATCATGTCATTCATGTAATTAATGATTCAATAATATATGTTGCAACATGAGTAATAATATCATAGGGATAAAATGTTCTATTAGAATGATTTATGAAAGGAAATTCAACATGGATCATAGTTTGTTAGTGGTTTGTAAGGAATTCTTTTCACTGGGCAGTAGCACTTACCATATTTAGTGACAAATACTCTCTCAAATGATCTTCCCCCTGCCTTGGAGTATCAGTTTCAAATATCTGTCAGTAAAAAGAAGTTTTTAAGCAGTGATTACTGTATACATTACATTTAATTACGCATATTTAAAAATGTATTTACATTAATTACATATAAAATAGTACATATGAATTAATAGCACTAGGAATAATGTCTTTTTAAGAGATAATCTCTGGATTGCACTATAACACTGTTCCAGAACTATTGAACTAGTCAAGGACAATTATTTGTTTATCATTTATGACTTGAGGAATTCTTCATTTCATGATAACAGATACTAGTTCTGGTGAGCTGATTTCTTGCTGGTAATACAAGAAAGACATATATTTGACTTATATTTTTATTATCTCAAATTATTTGTATCATATATTCACTTATATAATTTTATCTTACGTGGGAAAACCTTAGTTAGAATGAAAATGCGTAACCAAAGGTAAACAGTGAATCATGGCAAGTCCACAAGTTATAGTTTATATTGCTTGCTTCTCTAATTGTTCCATTCATTTATCCATTTACCTGGTTTTTCAGGTATCCATTCAATATTTATTACATAAGTTCTTTCTTCCTTTTACATTAAGACAGAAGATATGAACGTATATATTATAAAAAAGACTGCACAAAGACTTCACTTTCTAGCTAAAATATTTTGAATTTTAATTTTATGTGCCAACTAAATTGAGTCATGAAGTAAGCAGTTATTGATCAAACATGTTTTAATTTCTCTCGGATAATTTTTTGGATGTGATTGACATTTAAATAAGTAGATTGACTAAAACATTGCTTTACCTAATATACATGGACCTCATACAAAGAGCTAAAGTCTAAATAGAACAAAAGACAGAATTCATTTTTATCATTGGCCTTTAACTGATGCTATACCACCAACCCTTTTGATTCTCCTAAAGCTAAAACACAAGCTCTCCTCTGTAGCTTGCCCAATCATCCTGCATATCTTGGCAACTGTCAGGTTTTTTTTAATCATGTCAGGTAATTCAGATAGATAGATAGATAGATAGATAGATAGATAGATAGATAGATAGATATCTATCTAATCTGTTGGAAGGTTGGAAGTTAGAGAGTGTGTTGACATTAATCAAGCACTTGAAGCGTCAAATTATTTAACCACTTCTCTTTAAGAAATTATCAAGAGATGAATCACCATGGAATTCTTATTTTTGAGGTTATGTCTAAAGAAAAAAACTTAAGGGTCATGTGCCTAGTGTTGAGAATTGAGTAGTTCTCTGTTCTTAATTGTGTATTTTTACTTTGTTGGAATATATATTTCCTCAACACTGTAGTATGAACTGTTTTGTATAAATTCTGTAAAACTGATGAAATAAATGTCTACATTTGACAATGTCTATGTTTGTCTATCTATCTATTTTTCTATCTATCTATCTATCTATCTACCCATCTATCATCTGTTTATCATCTATCTGTTTACCTCTTCAGTGTAGCTCAGGTCATGATTATTTTTGTTTGTGAACAATTGGTTAGCAAACATGAACTGTCTGGCAAAATTTTGTTTGTGACTTCCACATAGGATGACAAATATGATGATGGTCTTCTTTCCCACATGAACAGGAATGTGGACATCTTTTCCAGAATTGTGGAATGAATTAACTTTGCAAACTTAGGTACCACTGTATATGAGTATAATTTCACTGGAAAATTCCTTTCACCTTAGGATGTTGCAGCTATGATAAAATCACAGTATAGTTGCATTATTTAAAACAACAAAAATAAAATGATGAAGTGAATTTTAGCAGAAAACTAAACTCATATGAAGATTCCATATGTATAAGCAGGCAGGCTTCTGCATGCCAGCATATCTTCTGCTTTAAAGGACTAGCATTATTCATGTGACCAAGTGACAGGTATTATTTGTTTTGTTGTTGTAGTGAGGCTTATGGGTCCCTAGCTGAGTTCTGTTTCAAGGTGACAAAGAAAAACTATGAATTCCTTTGCATGAAAGATAGATATAATTCACTAAATACAAATCACTGCTTGAGCAAGTTTTGTATCTACAGTCTCAGCATAAAATGAGTGTTCTAACCTGTACGAGCCAAAAAGGAGGTCTTGCACCTTTTTTACCAACTGAGAGAGTAAAAGTGCAGATACATAGTGGTAAGGATTCCAGCAGACCTTCAGAAGCTCTGTGTCATTCTCGTACCTACTTTCATTCCTTTCTAGAACTTCTTGAAGTCTGAGGTGTTTGGCATATCTGCCCAGTAATTCCTATTTGAAAAAAGAAATTTCATTTCTCATAAATACTTTTTCCAGAAAGATTCCTAACTTTGGATGAGATTGAAGTCTTCCTGCGATCACCTGCTCTGAAATTTCATGTTCTCATAACAGTTATGCAGACTTGTCTTTTTATTTTCCCTGAACAGTTTTTTTTTTAAATTTTTAGCAGGAAATAAAACCTATCTTCCTCAGCATCACCAGAGTAAGCCTTTTACTCAATGGTGTCAGAATATTTTATGAAATAACATAAAGTATTTCATTTTAATTTACCAATTTAGTGATTTCTGTTCCATCTTACACCAAATTCACACCATATTTGTTACAGCAAAAAAACATAAGAGAACCCCTTGATTTATTTATTTTGTTATGTTAGAAACCCAGGATAAAATTGATGCAACAATTATCAAATGTTGCCATACTTAGAACTTCCTGAGGAACTTATGAAAACTGAGACCCAGTTTTCTTCTACAACAATAAAAGGAGAAAAGTTTAGGATTGAGAATCAGACACCAATCAAATATACAGAAACATTTGAAAAAAAAGTCATGAAGTCTTTACAATATTTCTTCACCAAAACTAAAATTCTGAATAGAATAAAATAATTTAAATATTCTTTAAAAAGTTTTGCTGAGCTCAACAAATTCAGGAAAATCATAGCATAGGAGAACCACAAAGCAAAAATGATATTTAAAAAGCTCAACCTCATATGTAATCAGAAAAATGCAAATTAAAAGAATAATTATCTACAATTTCACAACCATTAAATTAAAAAAGAAAATCTTTTCTTTGACGTGGCAATAACTAACACCAAGATATAGGACAAGAGGAACTTAATTCACTGCTGGAAAATTTGTCAATTGGCACATTGCTCTCCCTTTGGAGAGCAATTTCACACTGCCTAGTGAAGTGGAAGATGCACATATATTATATCTCAGCAATTACAATTCCCCAGAAACGGCCACGTGTGCCCTGGGAAACTTATGCCAGAATGTATATTATAATTTTATTCACAATATTGAGAAATTGAAAGTGGTCCAAATTTCCATTCAGGAAAGTAAATGTATTACCTACATAGTAGAACAACATATAGTCACTAAAATGAAGGAACAAGAAGTTCTTGTATTCATGTGGATACTTATCTTTCAAATTGACTAAAAGAAAACTCCACATGGTTATGAAAATGTGTTTAATTTTTATACATGCAAAATAAATGATTTTTGGTGATAACATATCAAATAATATAAATGGTATATGCAAAATTTATGACAATATTTTGTCTATGAGTATGGACAATTGAAATGAGATCTGAGGGAATAACTCAGAGTCCTCAATCATGTTTTATTTCTGAATCTTAATAGTGGATACATTATATTATTTGAATATATTTTCTTGTGCCAGAATAATTTCATAAGTAAAATTTTCTTGTTACTTTAAACACTGAACATGTTATGATTCAAACTATACTTTTATTTTTCAACTTGAAAGTCTTTTAGATTAATAGATAATAAATTTTAAGACATTGTCTCTTAGCATTATTTTTAACATGTATTGATAATTATCTAAACAAGAAGTTTCAATGTACAAATTTTGGGTCAATGTTGCTCACAGGTAAATCATTTAATGTACAATTGTTTTTCAAAGTAAGTGAAGATTAGATTTTTCTTACACTATTTTTATTTGTATACTACATCAGAAAGTCTACAGTTAACTGTTTTTCTGCTCACTTATAAAGATAAGAACTAAACAATTTCTCAGCTCTATTCAGTCATACACAGTGCAAAAAATTGATACAATTTCTGCCTGAGAAGATTCTGACTGTCACACCAGGGCCCTCAGTTCCTCTACTGTACTTAAAATGTTATCACTACAGATAAGTGTAGCTCAAGTGCTCTAATTCAGGGTTTCAGTTCTAGCTTCTCTTACCCATGAATCTCACTGCTTTATGCTTTTGACTAAAGTTTTATTTATTCATTCCTAGCTTAGAAAATATCAAAAATTGCAGTATTTTAGATGGATCCCATTTATGCACTGTTTCCTTTGCAGGATAAATGTTACTTGGTTTACTCCACAGGCAGAGTACAATCCTTTTTCCATTGCCAACATCCCTCAGTAACTTACCAAGGGTTTCCTGAACCAAAAATCTGGCTAATGTAGCATAATATTCTTTTCAGTATTTTGCTATCACCATAATAACTAGGTGAAGTCTACCACTGTAGGCAGTTGACACAATGCTAAAGATATTTCAAAGAATGATACCTAAATTACAGATAGAGAAGCATCCAAGGCTCTGAAATATTGGTGTAGAGAAAAGGTTACAAATATGAAAAGACACAAAAACAATCCTAAATGAGAAGGCAATCAGATACATTTGTAGCCTTCACTAATGGCATTAGTCAAGGTATTACTTAACAATGGACACATCTTCTGAGAAATGTGTGGTTAGCCAATTTGTCATTGTGCAAATATCATAGAGTGTACTAACAGTCTAGCTGACATTGCCTACTGCACACCTAGGTTATGTGTTACATCTACACAATTTATATATCTATATAATATTTACATATAATATATCTACATAATATATATGTATAATATATATATATATATATATATATATATATATATATATGATCATAGAACCATAATGAACAAAGAAACACAAAACTAAATCAAGTACCCCAAGAGAAAATGATATGAAACAGAGACACATACTTTTGACTCCGTTATTTGTTCATTACCAGCCTCATGACAAACATGAAAATGTGTTGTGCTATGATGTTATGATGGCTACAACATCAGGTGGTAGAAATTTTCCAGAAAAATTATAATATTAAGTGATCATCAATGAACTAAAACATTTGTTTCTAGGTGTTATTTGTCACAAAACTGTTCATACTATAGTGTGGTAGGAGAAATATATTCCAATAAGGTGAAATTTACAACTGAAAAAAAGATTGAAGACTGATTTCCAAACATAAAGTGAAATAACACTAGGCACTTGAGTCGCTCAGGTTTTTCTTTAGACATAAATACTAAATAGAAGTATTGTGGTGCAGTTTGACTCCCTACAATTTCTTAAGGAAGAGTGATAAAAGAGATTGATGTTTGGAGTGCTTGATAAACATTAGCACGCTCTCTTCTACCTCCAGAGTTTTCAACTATGTACATATACTAGGTACTGACACTTAAAATGCCAACTGCCCATAAAAGTTTTAAAAAGAAAACACTTGATAAATTTATATTATTCCACTGAATACTTCAAAGTATAATACAGTAAATCTACATGATTTTAAGCTTTTAAGAAATCAAGGTGTCATAAACTTCCATAAAAATTGCAACAATTATACATAGAGTTCTTTTGTGTTCCTTACATTTCTTTTATTAGCAATTCATAGAACCATAGAACAATAAGAATGGAAAATTAACATTGCTTCAGTTATTAAATAAATTGGAAACTTTATTAGTGATCCTCTCAATGGTACCGGTTATTAGGGAACCCTGCAGTGGACCTCAATCTCTTGCCAGGCATTATGGGTGCACAGTGAAAGAAAATAGAAACAGATGTGAAATAATGGGGCTCTGGGCCCTCCAGTTGTTCTCAGGAAACAAAAGGCCATAAGGTAGCTACAACTTGGTATTTATTGATCACATTTGCATCGAGGTACATGGTAGCTCGATGTATTAGACAAGTAGGTAGTCAGGCACAGCTTGTGACAGAAGAAACAAAACATGCTTGGGAAAGGGACTGAACAGGCAGATTTAGGTTATGGTTACCTAGTAACCTGCTTTGAGCCAATTCTTGGAAGGTCATGCTGTTATGCAGGTTTCAATGTAACCATTGTCTCATATCTTAACCCCATGGCATCACAATGTGTTTATCTGAGCTCAGCCATGGCCACTGGTGACAAACAATGCTAGTCCTCACACCAGCTACCTGTTTTCACAAAGAGGCCTACACAGCCTCAAGAAGACTCATTAATTAAAGTGAAAGCTAATTTAGGGACATCATCTCCATACAGCCTGCACTGCTCTCAATTAAGCACAGTCACACCTGTGTCTGGGGGAGGGTGACATGGCAGTCCTCCCGAAGACCTTTTTCTGATTTTTTTTTTCATAAAAGGTCCTTTTTTTTCTGTCAATACATTTATTGCAAAATTGAGTCTTAGAACAAAAAGAAAGCAGAATTCACATCAAAATGAAATGTATGACACCAGCTTGGATTTCTGAATATTGTGGATACTATCAAGATTCCACATTCAGTTTTGTCATTTACTATGAGTCTTCCCCAGTAGGTACCACATTCTCAGATTTGGCCCTTCTTGACCTTGACTGATATTTTGAGAAGTACTGATGTCTCTTTTAATTTGAAGTTTTCTTGTGTTCTCTAATCATGGGTATGAGACTGTACAGTTAGTTGAGGCAAGTGTACCACAAGGATTATGGTATGTTCCTCTCAATGCATAATGTCAAATTGTGATTCTATTATGCTTAATAAGGAATGTAGTTTGTTAGAAAAAATATAGTTTGAGGCAATGAATTTGAATCTAGTGAAAGATAAAATGCACTAGAGAAGAAACTATTTCTATATCATCATAAAGTACAATATAATGAATAAGATAATGTTAATATCTGCATAATGGACCTAACAGTGAACAATGTAATAACAATGCCCCATTCATAGGCAATGTCATTTAACATAAAACAAAACATTCCAAGCACTTGTTTGAATCTACTTTTTATTATAGATTACAGATATGCTTTTTATTGTGCAAAGATCTATTATGTAAGAAAATTCCTAGCAATAATTATATGGACCTATCATTCTTGAAGCAACAATTTAAGCTCAATGTTGTAATGCCAGAGACGTTGAATATTTTTCATATACGTATTGTTCATTTGTACTTCTTCCTCAGAGAAGTATTTATTTATTTCACTCACCCTTTTTATTTATTAGTATACGTTCACAGTACATAATGATTATATTTATTGTAGGGAGTTGGTACAGTGAGACACTCAATACATCTTAATTTTCTAAGTTTTACATGCCCTATCACTGTTCCCTTTGACTTTTGGTGCCATTCTTGCTTACAAAAGCTCAATTTTTGATTAAGCCTTTTAAAATGTCTTTTTTTTTTTTTTTACCATGGCTCAAACTCACAACCTTGCACTTGCCAGACAGGCACTTTAGCCACTGAGCTAAATCCCCAGCCCTTGATTAAGACTTTTCTGTTGTCTGGTGATTAAAACGTGAATAAGAGCAATACTGAGATTCCATTTTGCTTCAGGTAGAAAAGCTATCTTCAAGAAATTAAATGAGGGTTGGGGATTTAGCTCAGTGGCTAAATTGCCTGTCTGGCAAGCATGAGGTCGTGAGTTCAATCCCCGGTACACACACACACAAAAAAAAAGAAAGAAATTAAATGATAGCCAATGCTGTCAAGGCTGCAGGCAAAAAGGAACCCCTCTACATTGCTTGTGGGAATGTAAACTAGTTTAACTACTACATAAATCAGTATGAGATTCCTCAAAAACTATTAATTCATTGAAATTAGAAAAAGAAAAATAAACATTTTTTAATCACAAAATAATTTCAAATGCTAGATGAACGTGTATATATATATATATATATATTACTCTGAAAATTTTTATTGTGAAACTTTCTTTTTGCTTTTAGGAGACTTTAGTACTTTTTAAGGAGCTGCAAAGTCACATTTGTCATTTTGCCTGTCCTTTGGCTACTCTTGTTAGCATGTGCCAGTACTAATGCTAATAAAATGATTTAAGAAACATTTTTGCAAAACTCACTAAATGTAAAAGAAATTATATGTAAAAGTGATGAAAATTGGCACATAGTATATAGTGCCAATGTAGAACGCTTACATAAAAACATTCGGGGAGAATTAGCTTTATTTTTAAATAGAATTCATATTTTTATATTTTTAGTTGGTTAATAAGAAACATTAAAGTGTGCAACCTCATTGTTTTTAAATTTTGAGACAATAATAGTAAGATTTAAGCCAACAAGTACTAACTGTATCACTTTTTGGAACTTAACACTCTACATAATTTCCCTCCTTATTTTTTCAGTTATATTTTTTAAAATATTTTATTTTGGGGTATGGCCACAAAAAATTATCTTATTTAACTTCTTTATCTAGAAATGTTGTAACACAACCACTTCCAAAGTAGCTTACCACTTTCAATAACCTTCAGCTGTGGATGATTTTGCAGAATTTCTGGTATGATATGATGACCTATCATTATGTCTTGCCATTCAGCAACCCATTGAGAAAGACAGTTGTGAATACTATTAATATACCATAAAAAATAATTTAGAAAAAATGGAAAAAAATGTTTTTTAGAAAAGATGAATGAAATCTGGCCTTTTGTTAATGGAATATTGTGTAAGTTAAACAGAGGTGTGGGTCATTAAGGAAACCATAAAAATGGTGCATCTCTTGCTTTAGATTTATTTTATCTAAATATTTTTCAAAATGTACTTTTTCTTACATACTTACTTTATGGAAAAATACAACAAAATTTATTAATCAAATATGAGAATAACAATGTTTTTTTACAGTACATCATTAATTTTAAGGTCGATACTCAGAGTGTGAGTCATAGCCAAAAAGATTTTTACAAAACCAAACAAATAAACAAAAAACAACAAAAAAAGATAACAATACAAACCTTTCTTTTCAACAAGCTAAGATAAACTAGTATTTTAAAACTACTATGTATAATCGTGGGAATATATTATCAAATGTGTAAATAAGGTTATTAAAACTTGGTACAATTTAAGAATAGTAGTGTTTTTCATTCGTGTCTTTGTGTATTCTCTTGCCAAACAAAAAAAAATAGAGACTCCACCCAAAGAGATAGAGAATGAAAATTAGTTTGAATGTATATGATTTCTTTTTGGTCCGAAGATAGTCGATATATATATATATATATATATATATATATATATATAAAATTTTCTTTCATATCATCTTTGTGTATTGTACTGAGGTAATGGAGAAGAACAAAATATCATAGCTGCATTGTTGTTGAAATATAAAATAACAGTATCTGTACTGTTGGTTACTTAGTATTTCTAGATCATGACAAATTTTAAGAGATGAAACAAGTATCACCTCCTTTTCCATTTATCTTGAGACTTGAGAGATACACATGGTAATTAAACATAGGTGAAGGAAAATTCTAGCTTTAGTTTTGATAAAGCTGCCATACAAGATGAGCAGCTGATGAGACACCCCAAACAAAGGGGTCACTGGGAAAACAGGAAGGACAGCTGCCACCATGGGGCATCACGTATGTATGAGTGCTATCTACAGGAGAGGTGGATCCTATTTGGGTGTCCGGGGGTAGGAGAGTCCTGTGTGCTCTCTCTCCCACATTCACCAGTTAAGGCAGCTATCACCACGAAAGTTAATGAAAGAGAGTATAGGTTAAGAGACTAGATCTATCATTATGCATTTCTTTCTGCATGGGCATAGAAAATACTTGGAATAAGTGTCCTCCCTAAACATGTTTCCTAGTGAAACCAGGACACTACAAGAAAGTGAAAGTGTAGATGGGAGACAAATTCCCTTCATTGGTCTCATTGGTAGAGAGCAGTAATTTATTTGCCCAAAGCATTCTTGGATTTTAACAATCTAGAAATAAACTGAAGTCTCTGATCTTATAAGATTCAACAAAACAACAACAAAAAATCCAATAACAAACAGTGCATGCATATATGTAACTGTGGTAAGGTTCTGGCATCAAATTAAAACTTGAGGATGTGGGTTGGCAAAGCTGCCTGTACCTCGGGCATCTAGGACAAAGGCCACTACTTCTCATGAGTTTGGCAGGGCTCCATGAGAGCTATGCACAGCTCAGGGAGTGACTTGATCATCACTTGCTATAATACAGATGTTTTCTTCTAGTTTCTTGTGAAACAGATTGGATATTCTTCCTGTCTCCGATCCTACCCTCCCCTTAAACTCTCTAGGAACTTATTCATCTGTTGATTATACGAATAAAAGAGCTGCTGATGCTGGACAGTTCCTCTCTCCCATCTGGAGAGAGGGTTCCACCGACCTTAGCTTTTGTTCATTTGCTCCCATCTTCATCCTCCACCATCCTCTGGCGGAGTTTCAACAGCTGCGCTGGGCTTGGCATACAGGAGAGAGTGAATAGCTGGATGGCTACCAAGTGCTGTAGGATACCCACCCCGAAAATTTGATATTAGATATAAATCATAAAAAACTCGAATTTACTAGTTTAGACAACTTTTATCTTTTCTTTTTTTATAGGTTCTTTTCTGCTGAATTTTTTTTTTCAGTTACTGGTTTTCTCTGAAGTTCTTTCCCCACTTCCTTCCCATGATAGGTTTCTAATTTCAAAGCCAGTCACTGCTCTCCTCTCTGGGTTTTATTTTACCCACAGGCTGTCCATGGTGATTACCGCATTTAGTTTTCATGTCTCTCAATCTCCTTTTTTTTTTTTCTGGAAAAACTCTTTAATCTTACTTTATTTTTCATATTTTTGAAGTTTCTGAAATATGCAGGGCTTTTGGCTTAAACGCTACTGATACTGTGTTTCATTATATCACGTTTCTTATTCACTGATGATATCAAATTAGATCACTCCATTGAAATTATGTCAAAAATTTTGGCTGGCTTCTAAATTTGAGAAAATGATTGATACTTTTGGGAACCAAGCTTATAGTATAAGAAAAGAGGAGAAAATATATAAAATTTAAGAAATGTAAGAATTATCCTAGTAGCAATAAACACATCTAGCATAAAAATCCTAGTTTTAATTACCTTTAACTGCACACACACAAAAAATGAGAACTCATCAAAATAACTATTCTCAAACTAGTGATAGCTAATTTGAAAGTGCTCAGAAAAAAGGAGCATACAACAAAGACACAGAAATAATCTTTAAAAGATCCTGTAATAACAATTTGAGCTATAAAATAAATATATGGAACAAGGTAGTAAGCTAAGGAATAAGTACAAATTCCTAAGCCCATGCATATAACAAATAGATTCATAAATAAGAAAGGAGGAATGATTTTTTTCTAGAAAAATATCGAAGTTCATACAAGCACACACACTACATGTATTAGGGAGTGTATATTATAATACACACTAGAAAAATATGTATGCACTAGAAAAACTTTTCACAAAGAACCATAAGAAATAAAAGAACATTAATTCTAATTCTGATGAGTAACAAACTTCTAAATATTCTCCAGTTGTAATAATTACTATACCATTTCCATTAGCCATTTCAAAACATCAAAATTTCTTAACACTTGGCTATTGCCTGCTCAGATGACATCTCTGTATTGAACCCACTTTCAATTTGAGTGTTAAGATTTAAGATATCTTTTAACTTATTGATGTGAAATCTTTTAATTTATTCCACTTCTTCCCATCTCTCTTCTGTTTCATTTTCTATGCCCATATACTGTCATTCTCTAATATCTCTTCTTTTTCTACTTCTACTGCTTTACACATTTTTTGTCTCCTATTTGTATTAACATAACTTACCTTCTTTTACATAGGAACACGACATTAGGAACACGACTGCTGTTCCTATTCATGATAGCAGGTGTTGTATTTATAGTATTTGTCACTGGGTCTCAGTGAGTAGAATATCGTCTGATTCATAATATCAATGAACTCCATCAATCAAGTGATTTGGTAGAAGACGGGCTAGAAGGTCATCAAGACTATGAAGGGTACAATTAACTTAAGTGTTATTAGATACCAAATATTTAAGCCCTAAATAATCAGATTTCTGGAGTGAATGGCTGATTTTAAGTAGTTCTCTATGTGTCACTTATTGTTTTCTCTTCCTTTCTTGGTTCACAGCTTAACCTTTGCTAGTGTAAGTGGAAGTGAGATTACTGTTTTTTCCTGTAGCATGTGCATGGAGCATAATGTTTCTTTCTAGAAGTTTTCTGTCATGTTAGGCTGCCTGTTTGCTGTCTTGGGGCCTGTTTTCATCAATTTTGTTTCAGTTTCTGGCTTCATTAGTTCCAAATCTGTCATATTTATGTCAAAAGGAACCCCACAAAACTCTGCACTAAGCTAGTCTTTGAGTAAACTGCTGGTCTGTCTAGTTTCTTTCAATATTTCAGAATCCTTGTATCTTTTAATGTAAAAATTTTAAATATGGCTTCAAATGTTTTTATTTTACTTGGTAGAGGAATCGAGTAAATGCATGAACTCCATCTCTCTGGACTCACAAGTTAAGTGGAGCTCATATTTATTTTGGAACATATCTTTCACCTTCAGCAGATGGTTTAAAATACTTCCAAGAATTAAAAAGTACATTTCCTAATGGGAAAAAAGAAAAGATCCACATTTCTTGGTTATTCTTTGCTTCATTTTAAATTATATAAAGACTCAGGAAGATAATTACTATATTCACTTAAGTGTTACTGGAAAAATGCAATAAGTGACAATATGACAATACAGCAAATGAAGAAGAGTGCTATTTCCCATTTCTTCTTGTTTTTAAAGTCCTATTCTCATCTCCATGCATTTTCTGTGTTGTAAATAAAACTGACAGTCCCACTTTAAACAGAGATGGAAAGTGAAACTGGTTAAATATTAGTAAATTATTGTTTATTTTCAAATTTCAGTAAATATAAATAGAAGTCAACATTTTCTTCAAATAACCCAGTGAATTTTGTGCTCTGTTAAATGCAAATCTCTCTTTTGTAGGTTATGCTATGATTTGAATAAAGAATAGTTAAAGTTCAAAAAAAATAGAGTTAAATAGGAGATAGCTGAACTGGAAGAACTTATGGATGGAAAAAGCCATGAACAGTATAGGAGAATTAGTCAAGAAGTGAGAATTTCAATGATGGGCATTTTCAGATTGCCCTGCACAGCAAAATGAAAAAGACACTGCTCAATACCCTTAAATAAGCTGATAAAAGCCAAAAAAGCATATCCACATCTCTTCTGATATGTAGTGGGCTAATTAAATATGATCAATTCACTTGTAAATAATAAAAAAGGATCACAAAGATTTCCCTAACATAAGAGATTAAAATAGATCTATTCAGTAGCAAGTAAATCTTGAAAACAAGAAAATATAGGAAGCAAGGAAATCAGCCTGCTTCATCGTAGAGAGATGAGAAAGATAATAAATACACATGTTCTGTCCTTAACAAAGACATGTTTACTTTTGTTGTGCTTTGTATATTTTTATTACAAAGTGTTGGTCATAAATTCATCTTTAAAATGAGGACTTTTCTATAATTATCTTTCATTATCTATTTCTTCTGTGTGTGCAGATCCGAGTGTTTTTTAGTAACCTGAGCATTTGAAATACTGAAATTCTCTTTATATTTTATCCAACTAATATTCTCAGACAATAAAATGGCTATGGAGTTGTATCATAAATGGCTATATTTTAGTAATAAGGGTGTGTAGTCTTATGTTTATGTAACATCTTTCATTTCTGAATCATCTCAAATCATTTAAATATACCTCATTAATCATCAAAGCATTCTTGGAGGCACATTGAGGGTGGTTTTAACATTATTATCAACAATTAATACCACAAAGGCCATTTTAATCTTTTATAATATAAAGAAACTGTATGTTTTACCTTCAAAAGATTCATAATGAATAACAGAGAAAGACATTCAAATATAAACATACCCTCAAAGTCACTGTCAGTTATCAGTGGGATCATTATGCAAAATGAATTTGAGATACAGAGTGAAGAAACTACTCTCTTTAGAGTGTATTTTTGTAAAAATAGCATAAGTAGTTTCAGGCCTCTGGGATATGATGAAGTGTGTTAAAAGAGTAATGTAATTTATTACTGATTTAGGTGTACTTCTCACGACTAGTTTTGAAAATCTCTATGAATTAAAATTTAATTAAAATTATGAATGGAAATACATTGTTAGCTATATTGTCATTTCAGATTGTAATTATAATGGATCCTTTATCTGTTGTATTAAAATGCACTTAATATTCTCAATTTCATCAGAAGATTTTTACATACTGTAATCTGTGGGACAAATCTTACATTTTAATGGCAAGAAATAAAACTACTTTCTAAAGTATCCTAAAATATTTGTTGATGATAATTTATTCCCAGGGAGAAGCTTTCTGAAGAATACATTTTCTTTAGAAGAACTGATAAGAAAATCTGCTTGGTCATAAATTAAGAATACTAGATTTTTCAGTACACAAAAAAGCGCATCCATGGGTCTATCACTATGAAATTCAAGTGTTAGCTACATTATTTTCTCTATAGCATATACTTCATGCTTTGTGAAAGGATGTTGCATCTGTATAATAACATTCCTATAAAAGTATAAGAAAATGTTCCATTTTTTGCAGACTTTCTTTAAGAATTATTTTTGCTATAGGCACAGTACGTAATTACCTCAGTATATTTACTTTGATATATAGATTAGTCATACATAAGTTTCAAAAATAAATTGTTGAAGCACAGTATACTTGAAATCAAATTTTAACATTTTAAGAATTCAGAAAAATTGAACTCACACTATGAAATATGATCTTCAAAATAGTGACATGTAATGTTAAACATTGTCAAGAGGTCTAAACATAGAACACAAAAGTATGGCATATCATTTGTCATAATAAAATTCCAAAGTGTCATTTATTACTCAAGCAGCACAAAAAAGTTTAAAAAAGTGAATTATGCTAAAGATGCGTATGTGTTTAATTGTAACATACAGTGAACAGTAATTCTGTTTGTAACTGTTTTTTTCAAAATTTTATGTCACAAAATGAGTTCTATATAAAAGGAACCTTGTCATTTTACAAGGTGGGATACTAATTCAGTATTCATACTGCAGTGATTATATTTCTGGGATAATTCTTCATTGCTATGTGTATGTACATTTACTAACGCAGAAATCATAAAGTAAGCAAGACTTCTGTTTTAAAATGGAGCATGTTAAAAAGAATCTGGAAAGACACATTTGTGCTTTTACTGTGGATGGCAAGTCACCCATGTTTTTCTTTCCCTTCTACAACATGAAACATATATGGTTCATGTCCTCTTGAGGGACATGTCGTGAACAACTCATTTTGAAATTTAAATGGTAATGACTTGCATAGCTCTATGTGACACCTTTCAAATAGCACCATCAATTTATTTCTCTCACGTTCTATATTATAATCAGAAGGTGATGGCAATAAAGATTTCCTTAATACACCTACTTTTAAAATTTTTTCTCTCTCCCTCTCTCCTTTCCTTCTGTTTCTCCCTCCCTCCTTCCTTCCCTCCAACCTCCCAACGAAAAAGAAAGAACCTGGAATCACTGGGGACAATATGATTACAACGGAGAGAAAGTAAAGAAGTGGAAGAAGTATCGAGGTAAATGGGGCCAGCAAATGTAGCTCGGGTTTGACAACTGGAATAGTACGTGCACTTAAACTAGGTTTTCCTAAGGTGTGGGTCACCAGTTGATATTTGTGTTGTAGTATTATTATTTACGCATAAAATTAGCAAATAATAAATCAAATTGGAACAAAATAGAGTGAAAAGGTAGAACTGCTATCATTTTCTCTTGGAAGCGCTGATCACAATGTTGAACATTAAAATTGGAGAGAAATTTTATATTGTTCTAAGCTAAGATATACACAGGCAGAATAAAGAACGGAGAGTGACTCAGCAAGTTTAATATCTGCTGAAGTCTTTTGCCATCAGTATTCTTCCCATGTGGTAAAATTCTTAAAATTTTGCAAAATTTAATAAGATTCTCATTATTTGTCTGATTAGCACTTTGGTTTATTCCAGAACATTATGCAAAAACATTAACATTTTTAAATGTCTATATTATCTCTGAAAAATAATTATTAAAGCTTTAAGACATGTCTCTTAACTACTTTCTCTTTAATCACATAATAGAATACATATGATGCTATTTAATTTAGCCCAATTTGGTTTTGGGTTATTTCATAGATAATATAGTGATTTCAAGGGTTTGTACAGAATTTCTCTAGTCATTTAATACATGATTTCTTTTCTCTGTTGATATTTCATCAATTGAATTCTTTGAAAGGATCTTGATTGAAATTTTCATGGAAGCCAACCCAATACATATAACTCTTATGTTGAAGAAGCATAATTTAAAATGTTATAGGGAATTATACAGGCAAAATATGTTAGGAGGCTGAAATCCAGATAGTTTAAGCAGATAAAAATATAGTTTAAAATAAATACAGTTCCCTGATAGTATAGATACAAATCTAAGGCAGTTCATGTTTTTCTGAGCAGTCCACAAATGTCAAAGGTGTTAAGGAAAGGAAAGAGGAATTGGCCCATACATTTTTGCATAGTGCCTGGATTTTTCTACTACTAATGGTGGAAGTGAAGGAAAAGAATTTACAATTTTTATTTTTAGGGAATAAAATAGAAAATAAAGAAATTAAAAAGCTGAATTAGTCACTTTGTCAACAATACTGCATTCAACAGTGATCTAAAGAAAACCATAATAGAAAGAGAATGCAGGCAAAAGGGTCAGCACCCAAAGATAAATATTTACCTTTCAAAAGATTTTTGGTCCTCCATACATTGGCAGAGTCATGGGGCAGTTGTGGATAAAGAATCAGGGGATTACTCTAGAAGAGATTTTCAGTTTTGAATCAGAAACAAAAGTGATTGCTTCAAATCAGGTGAAATACCAGCTCTGTCCAGAAATATTTCCTGACTAGTCTAGTTCAGGGGTCATATACTACATAAATTTTGGCCTAGCAATCATTGTTTTAGCCTTGCATAGGTACATGATTCTGTAATTCGCAATTTACTATCTCAGTTCACTGTGGTTAGAAGCTTCAGGAATATGCGTGCTGTATATTGTATTGTACCTTGCACAATGATTAGTTTTTGATGAGGTGCTCAATAAATATTTATGAAAAAATATATAAAATTATGGAGCATGAATTTCTGCATGTTGAAGTGTCTTATCTGTTACAGCAACGTGTCTTGTGGAGGCAAAGGACAAAAATTACATGACTACAAAGAGCTTAGAAAGTGTACACATGCCCTAGAGGCTGTTTTTAAAACTTAACTGTGTTGTTCATCTATCCAGTTTAGGCATAGCAGTCAGAGAGCGGAGTCACACCTGTTGACCACTGTCTGGAGTCAGCCTTCCTAGATTCAAATTTCAGCTCTTCCACTGTCCGAATAGGTGATGTTGGGCCTGTTATTTATTTCACCTTTGTTTCTTAGACGTAGGAAAAATGATTCTTGTGGTTGCTCTGTGTAGGAAACAATTATCCTATCTGAAATAGACTCGAACAAAGCATGCGCTTGTAAATATTAGCTATTATTACCTGAACCACTAACAATGATACATCCAACTGACCTTTGGTGGTTCGAATCATAGATCTGAAGGTGCTACCTTCTTTAAACCTTGTAAGTGACACTAGCAGGGCATGAAGTTGTGAATGACTGAAGGTAATGGTTTTTAGGCCAATAAGGCAAGAAAGTGTCTTCTAGGTAACTGTTCAAAGGTCTTTTACTGAGAACATATAAAATCTTATTCAAAGATGTTGCATTTTATTTGTCCAGATCCTACATGCAATGTGAAACACAAGAAACTACCTTTTGAAATTTTTTTTATCTGCTTCTAGTTTATCTATTTCTTAATAGTGTCTTTTAGATCTATGCTTCTTCTTGGCGTCTCACACTCATTATTGCTTAAATGTTGGTGCAATTACTTCAGGTAGATGCTATGTCAGTGATAATGTATGTTTTATCTTCTGGAATCTTGCCTCATTAGTCAGAGTCCCAGATATTTTCTTAGAGAGGCAGGGACTCAGAAATAGATTGACACTGCAATTTAGTTCCTCTAACCAATATTTTAAACTACTAAAAAATCTCTTAATTTTATTTTTATCTTGAGCATGAATATTTTAGTTGGTAAACTCTAAGGTAAAAGACATAAACACCAGCTGACATTTACTTCAGGAGAAGTAATTACAATCAGAATACAGTGGAATTTTGCAATATTCTACATAAAAACATATGTGGTTCTCAGAAGTTATTAAATTCATAAATAAATTAGGAAAATGATTTTTATTCTTTTGATACTTTTACTTCATCTTTCTGAACTGTCTTTTTTTGATATGCGGTCCATATAGATTAAAGATCTTAAAATTTAACATAAGGATCAGTCTGAACTATTTAAATTTGTACAGTTAAAGTTCCTTTACAATATTAAACTTAACAGAATGGACTGAGAAATATACAAAATTGAAAGGCACAGTAAATACTAATAAATTGGATTAAAAAAAACATGTAAATCTTTTATTGGTAAATGAAAATCAGAACTATGTGATTTTTATCAAAACTTTAACAGATTTTACACATTTTTCCATGAAACCTCTGAGAACACAAAATTATCCTACCAATACATGTGCTGAGGACTGTGTATCCTTAATTCTAAAGTACTCAAAGTGAATACAAGAAAATCAAAATAAATTTTCTCTCATAAGCATATATTTAAAAATCTTAAAAATTATATTCAGCAGTATATGAAAATTTCAAATCATTAACAAAGATTGTTTATTCCTAGAAATGAAGGATGAGTTATTTTAGGAAATTTTTTCATATATAATATTATATATATATATTGTATATTGTATATATATATTCATATATCTCAATGCATAAAACAAAGCATGTGATTACTTCAGAGATCTAGAAAATCTAGAAATTATTAAGAATTAGGAAATAGTATCACTAGGAACATTTATTACGAACAATTATATCTAGAGCCACAAAGTTGAAGACAATATTTTCTAACTGTTCTCACAACATGGTTTAAGGAAATTTACTTGATGACATGAAATTGCAATTTAAGTTCTCTAGGCCCCAGAGAACCCTAAGGCTTGTTTTTCATTACTATTGCCACCATAAGCATGTGCTAAATTTAATTTTAATTTTAATTACTTAAAAGAAAATTCACAAATTTGTTCTTTAGTCACACATACGTTGTTTAGTCCTAGCCACATTTTAAATGGGCAATATTCACAGATGAAGTGCAGTCAAGTGAAAATGAGATGGTGACCCTGTATGGTTAGGGATGCACACAGAGAATTACAGAGACAATGACATTTTGTTCAGTGCAGGAAGCTCTATGGGATGACACTGCTCTAAGGAATGAGCCACAGTGACATATAAACACAGTTTCTCACTGAGGAGAGTTGGTGGAGTGGTAGCCAACCACCCTCTCACTCCCAATATTCCTTCTATTTGGAACACTGATGTTTCTCATCATTTCCACAAGCTCATGAATGCGTTCTTAACTTAATGATGAGAGACAGCAGGGAAATTTTCAGGAATAGAAGACTGCTCTGACAACCTGGTATGTGCTGCTAAGAAGGCAGAATCAGGGTATTGTTTAAACTCATACTAGTATAAGTTCATGTATTTCATGGCCAGTTTGGACCTTGAAAACTAACTAGACCTGTATATCTTCACAAAGTTTCACCTAAGAAGATTACCTGCCTAGAAAAGATGAAACTAGAAGTACAGAGACAATAGGAAGTCAAAAGTACCTGCAACTATGAAATTGAATATCTCACAAAATATACACCATAAAAAGAAAAAATTATTCCTAACCATCCTCCACAGGGAGAGGAAGCCAAAAAGAGATTACAGAAGCATTGGTCAAATGATCATTTTTCTGTTCCCATCAATACCTCCTCCACACCCAACCAAATATAGCCAGAGGCAGCACCAAAGGGTAAATAGTTGAGGAAGAATAAGACACAAAGCTTCCAAGTACTGGAGCAGAGGTTTTCCAGAAAAAGGGATACATTTTTAGAATTTCTCTTCAGAGATTTTTTTTTGTGTGTGTGATTAATGTGATCTTATAATATATATTTTTACAATTGGTATATAACTTCTAGTTATGCTGGTCATAGGGCTATCAAATGGCCAAAAAAAAAAAAGTTTCTCAGCATTTTCTCCCCCTTATCAGTATCTCTATATTTACCCTAGTTAAGTTTGGAGCCTGGTTTAAGAGGTGGAAACTCTGCCTTTATTATAACAATACTGTTAGAAATATAGCCGGTAAAGGCTACTATACTGCAAAAGTAAACAGAGAAGAAATGTAGTAGAAAAATTCAGACACAAGATAAGAGTTATAAAGAAACAATGAACAATATTGGAAGTAGTTCAAACAAGTGAAGAAGACAGGACTAACTTACAGAATTTTTAACAGTGAGTTTTATTGAACAAATGACAACAATTAGCCTCTCAAGGCGAGCAGTCCCACCATGTGTAACATAACAAGTAGTGTAACAGTGTTATCCTCCCGGAACAGAACTCTCAGAAAAATAATCAATAAGGTTTGCAAGTGTCTGGAGGGAGAAAAAGACACACATCACACTGAACTGGATGGAACAATGCTTTACTCACAAAGAGAACAGTTAGAGATGAACTTCAACCAGCAGCTTTTGACCCAGCAGGCCACTGTGAAGAGTCCCTCAGCCGATCCATGGTGATGATCTACACATGCTCCTCTTGTGCTGTAAATAAAGAGCCATTCATCATCTCTCCCTCATTCCTTCTCCCTACAAACAGATACAGCTGTGTGACTGGCAGGCCCAATAAAATATATATCCTTAAGTGGAACAAAAATGTCACAAGTTCTGAACAATTAAATATGTTCCTGAGGAAAGACGTATGCCCACCACATGGGCTGATGGTATTGAAGGTGTTTTATTGCTTTGGGAAAAAAGTCTTGTGCCTATAGCAAATTCTTATGTAGCTGTGCAGCACTGGGAAAACTACACACATGAAAATGACATTCTTAGAAAATATTCATTTGGTAAAAAATTTAAAGAATTCACACACTGTGTTATAAACATATACTAATAGAGATGACTAAATATGCAAAAGTTACAAAATCTAAAATTTTCAAGAAGAAAATATGCAAAGTAGGATGCATAAATCATGATATAAACAATGATTTAATATTTTTTGTATTATGAATATGTTTTCTCCATAAACATCACTTAAAAAGATAAGCCAAATATGTGTTCATATCAGTGTAAAGAGAAATAAAGTGTAAGAGTAATACAGAGTTAGCATTAGCATGAAAAATAAGTAAGAGAAAATGTTAGCAAACTAAAAAAACAAAAATAGGTAGTTTAAAAAAAGCAATGCATCTAAATGATTTTTCAAAGACTATTTCATGCCACCTAAAAATAGATTCACCATTCATAATCATCAGTTTTGAGAAAACATTTAAGGAAAACTTTTTATACGTTCTTAGATTGATGAGTGAGCATTTGTGTTATATTTTTTATTTATGCTTGACAAATGTAGATAAACTATGAAGTTATGAATGCTATAAGGTAAACATTATTTGAGGACATTTTTGAGATAGTTATGTTCTTTTGGGTGAATCAAATAGAAATAAATTGTAAGTTGATCCTTTTACATTCCTTCAGTCCTCTTCCTAAACTCCCTCTAACAAATTATTAAAAAGATCCTACATCAGGGCCAAGTCAGCTCATGTCAAGAATTCAAGGATGGTGCAACACATTTGAATCCACACCACATAAAGAGAATGAAAGATAAAAATCACATAATCACATCAGAAGATGCAGAAAACATTTTTGACAAAATCCTTGGTGATAAAAATCTTGACAAAAGTACTTAAAGAAGGACTGTTCATCAAACTTATAAAATCTGTATAAGACAAATAAACAGCCAACATCATGTTTAATTGGGAAAGCTCACAAACATTTCTTCTAAATTCAGAAAAGAGACAAGGGTCTCATTCTCAATACTTTCATTCAGTAAATTCCTTGAGCCTTTAATCAAAGGTAAGTATTTTTATTCCTTGCTGTGGCAAAATAAACGCATCTTTTGAGATACATTTGGAAAGTTATTATATTTAACATTAAATTTTTCTTCTATCTTTACACAAGAATTCAATCTTGAGAATCTAAAGAATAAGTGAAAATTATAAGAAAAGTTATAATCACTAATATTTTGTCAGTGTATTTTGTGTAATACAAAACGTGAAGTATGTAGTCATTAAAAGAACATTGCAAATGGCCTAGCCACCTTGTAAGAAATGGACACTTTAAAATTTAAATACTTGAAGTTTATTTATTGAAATAGTGCTGACTTTTATTAAACAATAACCCCAAGTGTGAAACATTTAGATTTTAAACTGTGTAGAATTAGTTGTAAATTTTCAGTAGTGAAAACAAGTTTTCTGCATAGTCCATTGAATTCATCTGTTCTTAATAATTACCAAATTGACTCTGACTCCCACGTTAAAAAATTTAACAAAGTATTTATTTTCCTTGTGTCACATTAATGTACTCTAAACTGTAGTCTCTAGAGGAGTTATAATGTTAATAGTTTGGAAATGTCTCTAAATATTTACATAATTTGCTGTACAAGTGGCATACTTTGCTGTGACAAGATCTTGGATTGTAACTCCCCCCTCCCAAGAATGTTCCCTCACACTTTATCAGACTCCATTTGTGACTTACTTACCTTGACTACTGGGCTCCAAAATAAATTAAAATCCAACAATTTGAAAGCCACTTTGAGACAGATTGTACAGGGGCCAAGTTCTGTCAGAGCCTTTCTGTCAGCAGCTCAGGCTGAGACAGGTCCTTATACACTGTGAACTTTCAAAATGATCTCTGAAGCCTCTGTACCCAACCCAGGTGCTGGCCACCAGGTCAGGGACATTAAGTATCACAATACATCTTAGCTGTGTTAGTAAAATCACTCACATCAAGTCTCTCCAATAAAAATGTGTCTCAGATTTCAAAAAGATTCTACATTCCAAGAGGACTGCTTCCAACCCAAATGAAGAACTGAACTTTAATAATTCGGAACTCCTTTTCCACATAGCTAACTAATGTAACCAATCCACAGTGTA
Source organism: Hydrochoerus hydrochaeris (assembly GCA_004027455.1). Classification (NCBI taxonomy): domain Eukaryota; kingdom Metazoa; phylum Chordata; class Mammalia; order Rodentia; family Hydrochaeridae; genus Hydrochoerus; species Hydrochoerus hydrochaeris. The sequence continues at coordinate 97,353 of PVLA01001175.1, forward strand.
TATTTCTCATGAGAGTTTTTGTCACTAGTCTCACCCTCTTTAGCCACTGAAAAATAAGGAAATATCTCTGTTTTAATAAAATGATATTATCTAAATTAAAAGTGCATTTATGTGTGAAACCATAAGGTCAAATCCATTTGTGTTTTATATATTATTCAGAAGCATGAACAGAAATCATGTTATTAAAACAAACTGTGATTTGTGAAATCATACTTGATCACCTCCAAATTTTAACCACATAAAACAAAGTTATTCTTGCAGAAGTATTTTTGCTGGAAGTAGCATTTTTAACTAGAAGTGCTCCAAACCCAAATAATTTTTAAATGATCTAATGGTGAAAATTTTAGTAAAAACATGCAATGAAATAGACCAAAAACAGGTGTACTACTTCTGATTATTCTAAGGCTTATTAAAGATTTTAGTTTTAAAATAATCATAGTACTTAATTTTACATAGTTACCCAAAGTTTTACCTTTTTCACTGATGGCTTTTAAAGGTAAAATAATAGTTTCAGCACTTAATGCTACTTTTCTGGATGGTATAGTAGTTTTAGTGCTACTAACGCAAGAAGAAATTCTAGTTAGAATTTCCCTCCTAAAATATATATTTAACTATAGTTATTATTTTGACTATAATTCAACTGGTATATAGATTCAGAACAAATAATTGGCATTTCATTTTACATACACTTATAAACACAGACCACATGCTTACTTTTTATTTCAATTTAAATAATTGCATATTTTGAACAATATTGCCAAAATTCAGTAATTATAGGTTTTATGCGATGTAGCAAGTATCACTGACATTTAAAATACAAAATTTCACATTTAAAATTTAGTATTTATTTGCCCTGCTGCCATCACTACAAGGAAGAAAGTAATCGCACACCTTGGCTTCATATTTTTATCTATAAAGAGTCATTGACTTTCAGTTAGTGCTATTAAAATTTTAAAAATAATTTCACTCAACTGAATGATTCTGTAAGGAATCTGTTTTAATAAAATGATATTATCTAAATTAAAAGTGCATTTATGTGTGAAAACATAAGGTCAAATCCATTTGTGCTTTATATATTATTCAGAACAGAAATCATGTTATTAAATCCTAATTATTAGAGTTTTAAAATTGCTATTTTACTTTCTATCAGTGATCTCCACTTCTTTATAAATTAATGAAGAACATACTGCATAAGCATTTTTAACTCACTTAAGTAAATATAGCTAATTTTTAAATATCTTATCACTAAGTTTATAAAATGAATTTTTAAAAATTGCTTTAGGCCTGTTGATAAGAAGCTATTAAATTGCATACAAAGATGATGAGATTTGAGTAAGTGATTTAGACACACCTCCTATTCACCTATTCCTCATCAAATTCTCATTATTAGCAGTCATCCAATTCAGAAGTATATTTTGTGTTTTGATTAATTATGGAACAACAGTTCAATCAAGTGATGTTTTTGCTGATTATGTTATATTGCAATGTAGTGCATTATAATGCAAGATATATAAAAAATAAAGTCGTCAGGAGCTGAGCTACAAGATGTTTTCTTTACTAGTCTTCTGATTGACGTGAAGTACAAAGGATATGATGTCCATGCTTAGCATAGAGAGGCAGAAGAGGGGAATAGAATGAAAACTCTAGGAAAAAATTTACTCCATTTATTTATTCATTATCTAGTGATTCGTTCATTTATCCAGTTATCCATATACCTAGTACATAAATCTAAGCAACAGTCACTCTAATGCTTTGTAATTTAAATCCTATCAATAAAACAGTCAAGCAGATGGTCATGATAAACTTTTTAAGAAAATTTAATTTTGAGCAAGATCAAAGAAAAAATACATAATCAGTAAAAAAACTTCTAAGATTTCTGTGGGAAAGGATCTGGGCCCTAAAACCTTTGTAAATCAAGGCGGTGAGGAAAAAAGTAAATGAAATGGTGAAGGTTCTGAACGTCAGAGCAAAAAATCATACACCAAGATTGCTAAAATCTGTAGTACAATTGGCAGGTTGATAGAAAACACACATAACTTTTATTATAATAAATTAATGTAATTTTTATATTTCATTAGTAGTTGCCAATTCCTTACTGTGTCTGATTTACACATTAAATTTTATCACAGGCATGTATGCATGGAAAATTATAGTTACATTAGGTCAACTACTATCAAAGTTTCAGGCATCTACAGGGAGGGTTTGGGATGTATCTTCTAATGGATAACGTAAGAGTATTGTATAATATTTTAACAGAAAAATATTCTAGGTAAATATACTCAATTATATGTTTCTTCTTAAACATGTCTCTGATGAACTTATTCTGGATAAGTGTAAAAGATTAATGTTTATCCCAGAATTATATTGATTTTTCATGATTTCAAATATATCTGTATAACTTGTTGTGGTATGAAGAAGTAACAGGTACAGGAGATCCTGTATTTTGCCCCTCTCAAAGGTTTCTGCTTTTGTTGGCAGATGCACAACTTTTGGTATATAGTAATAAAAATCAAGCATTATAAAAAATGAATATCATCCAAACTTAGTACAGCTCAAAAAAGTTATCGGTAGGTAACACAGATCTACAGATTGTTCCATGAACTAAACAGCAGAAACCAAGAAATAAATGAGTATTACTGAATTTCATATTTGCACAAAATATGCCCTAAAACCCTATATTTGTAAAAGTTTAAAAAGCTATATAAAGTATCAAATAATAACATACTATAACCTTAAAATTTGCTAAGTGCATAATTTTAAGTGTTTCCTCTTTTAAAAATGTATGTAAGGCAATGCAAAAATTAATTTACTTGATTTAGCTATTTGAACTGTACTTATATATCAAAACATCACATTGGATTCCATAAATACATGGAATTTTTATTTGTCAATTAAAGAACACATTTTAAAAATCTTTAACATAAAAACAAACTCAAATGTATCCTTATTCAAGATCCCCATTTCATACATAATAACATACAGCATAAAATACCAATATCCTTTACTTTTCAGTATTTCTATGAGTAGAATCTGCATTTTTTACTGATAGATTTTTATTTTTAATTGCTAAGTTTATTGGGTTTTGAAAGGATTTTTCTCTCCTTTTGTTAGAGACCTTGCCAACTACCAAACTTGGTTATCTTAAAATCCAATTTCAACATGTTTTTCTGGTGTGTGGTATGAACTGAAAATGTGTGATTATAAATTCCTCCTAGAAGCTTTTTAAAATTTTCTTTTTATTTCTCCATTTCAAGTATGGCAGAGATAAACACCACCATCATGCTGCCTCTATACCTTAGTGTTATTCCTAGTTCACTGACCAAAGAGGCTGGGGGTTTGCAGGAAATCTAGGCTCTAGAATGATGCAAGCAGTATTTACAGGAATTATTTTCTGTCTTCCTGATCACCAATGCTACTCAGTCCAAAAGTTAATGCTGGATTTATAGCTTACTGACTTTTCTAAATTTCCTCTAACTCATGGTATATATTCAATGAGAAATATCTCAAATTTTTTGAGTTATAAATCAAGCTTATAAAAATGAGCTTTCTTTGTCTATTTTATATGCAAAATTCTTAGATTCACTTAACTGGAAAATATTTCCGATTATACTAGTTAAAAGTGCATTGAAGGTTGTCTTTTCCTATTTGTTTGACCACAGGGAGGGAAAATATATTTTAAGAAAAAAGGTAAAGTGCCATCAATACCAGGGTCCTAGAGAGCATCATTACTGTAACTCACTGAACAGAGGTTTGAGGCAGTCTGGGATCCACCATGTTTGGACAAAAGGCTGGGATGACAAGAATAAACCCCTGGTCACAATAAGCTATTACCCATTGTAGCATTGATATATTGCTTCTCTATGCGTCTTCTCTTTTCAACAGTTCAACCTTGATAAAACCATGAAATCAAAATGTTTGAATGAAATGAGAGACTGCTAGAAAGAAAGAAAGAAAGAAAGAAAGAAAGAAAGAAAGAAAGAAAGAAAGAAGAAAGCACAATAACCCTTCTACATCACTTGCTCTTAGTCACTTTAAAACAGCTTAATTTAAAGTCACAGAGCTGACTCATACACTATTACTTCCCTCTAGATTTGCTGTAGAATACACCCTGACAGGTGTGTTGTGATAACGGTAGTTTAGGTTACTTCCTAGGTACGTGAAAGTTACTTTTGCTGAAAAACTGACTCTTCACTTTAACCTGAAGAAAACTGTTGGGCATTTAAGATAAGATAAAAGACACCATATCTCCATTTTCTTATAGTGTCTGTCCCCTTTGATGTCTCTACTGTTGGGGTCAAACTCCACCTGGCTCTTCACATAAACATGTTCATCATTTTAAAGTGTTTTGTAGAAGACCATAATACAGTGTCAACTTGAAAGCTGGATTTTTTCACCTTTTCCTCCCTTCCTTCCTTCCTTCCTTCCTTCCTTCCTTCCTTCCTTCCTTCCTTCCTTCCTTCCTTCCTTCCTCCTGTCTCCTTTTCCCTTCTTTATCTTACCTCTACCCATATTCTTCTTCAATAACTTCAATAGCCCAAGTATCTGCAATCTTTCAGCCATAGCATATGGCTCAGAATCACAACCTGAGCTGGCATATTTTGTGTGAATGATGGCATCAGGTACATGAAAACTGAAAACTCTCTAGGACAAGTTGAACATGAACACCCAGTGTCCCAAATCTATTCCCCCCCGCAAAAATGAAATCCTTTGTACTTATGCCTATGAAATTACTGGACATTAACCCACCCAAGTACATCAATAAAAAATGGCTGCTGTCTTCCTTCTGTGAGTGTCTTGCTCCCTCTTTCAACCAATGCTGACTTCCTTCAGCTGAAACCCTAATTCAGTTAAAGGCTTCCATCCCCAGTAAAATCTTTGCACGTGGAAGAATGCGTATATTGAAATATTTAGCCTAGCCTCTTTTCTACCCTCTCCAGGTCAAAAAGTCCTATCATTAGTACATACTTTGGCAACTGTGCTACAAAGTGTGCTGGCACAAAAAAAAATCTAATTGTTTCAGGACTCCTGAACCCTGACACCATGTGAGGATTGTGCATCTGCCCAGACTTTTTTAAAAGAAGTTTTGGCCTTCCTTAATCCACATGAATTTCATGTTTGACAGTGACTGTCTTTCCATCCCCTTTATTCTACATTTCCTCCAACTTCTATCCTCTCTCCTCTCTCCTATGTGTCTCTGTCTCTCTCTCCTCTTTTGGCTCTTCTCATTTTAGAATGTCAGTGGGTGATGTGCTCAATGTGCCAAAATTCCCTTCTGTAGTGGCTGGGGATTTCTCCGAGGTTTGCCTTTCCGAATGGCACTTGGGTATTGGTTGAAGCCACCCTGTGATTTGGTGTTTTTCACTTGATGCAGGGGGTCATTAATTTCTCTTCTTTACTCTCTGGACTGTAAAAGTTCTGGTTAAGGGAGGTCAATCCAAGATTAGACATTCTGGTTTAAACAACTAAATGTCCCCTTACTTAAAATCTCTCTAATTGGCTGCAGCAGCCTGTTTAGGTTTATGCTTTCTATGTTCTTACTGCCATATTGTGCTCTAAATGCTTTTATTTGTGATATTATCTTCTTTTTAACCATTCTTGTTCTTTCTGTACTAACCTGTGACCCAGAAAATGTCCCTGTGTTCAATATTTCCATTGAAAAGGAGTACCTGTTGGCTACAAGACTACTTGTTTCTTGGTATCAAATCATCTGCAGGTTGGAATCTAAAATATTTCTTGTGAACAGTTTATAATAGTTCTTAAAATGCAATTGCAGGGTTAACATGAATCATTTAGTTTGTTTAATTTCTTTCTTCTACATTTATACTTGTATGAGGACAACTTTGTCATTCAGGTTTACTTCCAAGTCTGTTATTAAGCCATTTCCAGTGAAAATGTAAACACCTATGAGGTAACTCATAGAACAAAGGGTGAAATGGGATGTGAAAGATGCTTTTTAGAAATTCAAGAAACAATGAAGCTTATATAAAGTTTACAAGAGCAATAATTTAAAGGTTAACCATATAAAACTGGTAATCTTTGCTTCATTTTTATGAGCATAATTTAGATTTCTCTTTTTTTTCATACCAAATATTCTTGATGAGTCACTTTTATAACCGTCTAGGTCACCCTGTCCATTCTACTGCCTCCTTGACATTCTTCCCTTCCACTCTAACACTGTGTCCCCAGAGGACAGCCTTGGCTACTCCTTTGAGGTTCCGTCCACTCTAACACAAAGGAGAACAAGCTGCAGGGAGGTTTGCTTTGAGGGAATGGCCCAGTAGATAAAGGTATATTCCTAGGATGCATGTCATAAAGATTTTCATAAAACTGTGAGAGATTTTGGGATTAACTAGTAACTCAGAGACTATCCTATTTTTTTTTTTTTTACTTGGAAAGATGTGATGATACTAATCTTGGACCACTGCTGTACAATAGGCGAAAAACAAAAGATCAATTGATCAGGTGAGAGAAGTGGCTGGCAAGCATACTCTGTACACCCAGAGAGTGAGGAATTAAGGCATTTTACACAAGGATTCTGTATTGGATTATAATTGTGGGGTCCATAGGCAACAAATATAAGACTTCTTACTTGATGGAATGGAGAGGTGCATATTTAAGTCAGGAAAGCATGGTAAAATTTCCTAGGAGAAATCCCACAGAAGGATGACAATCCCATAGTCTGTCTTCCTGAGTAGTCTGACAGAAGTTTTTAAAAAGTACATAAATGCAGATCTTAACTTGAAGAGAGGAGCCTTAACAGCCATGAATTGTACTGCTCAATCTGTTCCAGACACCAAGAAAAAATTCTCTTTCTTTGTGTTCTTTTCAACAGATCATTCATGAGATTTTGATAAAATCTCCAAAGCAGAACATTTACACTAAATGAAATAATTGTTATCAGAGAAAATATGTCTATAGCTTCACCTCTTTTTAGTAGACATAAAATCACTAATTTTATTGTTCATACAGCAATTCATTCTCAGCTTCTCAGTTTTGCTGCTGATAACACTGATATGCATTTTATGAGGAAAATCTACCAGTTACCTTTTAGAAACTTGAAAGGTGACTTTTGAAGAAAACACTGAATCTTAGGTTCTTCTGTCTAGTGAGTAAGCTGGGATAAAAGACTTGTAATTTTTGTTTTCATGCTGTGTTCTTATTGCTGTCTTAACCCTTCGGATTTGATTCTACTCAGCCCTGCATGTAGATAGAATGGTTTTTTCAAGACTATTCCAGGACTAACTTGGCCTATGCCTGCTGGAACTGATATTTACTCACTCCTAACTTTTCTCTGCCTACATTTATGGTTCTTCAGATGCTGTTGCAGCCGATCACATAACACCTTTCAGCTGTATAAGGTCTGAATCAAACTAAAAAGCCAGAACATTTGCACAGGGTGATGGTGCCAGTCACATGAGTAACTCAACAAGTTCCTCAGACAAGTTGACCTTGGCCATTTGGTGGTCTAAATTATGCTGTAAGAGACATCGTTAGGAAGCATGTCCTGGTTATAGGAAAGTTATGTGGCTTCTAGCCTCACCTTAGCAAATCTATAAAAGTTCACTGCTTTCTTTGTTCAGTGAGCATATTAATTCCCTGCTGCCTCCCTCCAGGTGATGTACTCCTTCTTCCTTCTTTTCTTCTTTAACCCTTCTCCCAGTTAAAGTCTTGTCCAGGTATGTGTCTGCAATAACTGGCTTAGTCTTATTTCTATCATCTCTGAGTCAGTGATCCCATCCACTATCAAACTGGCTCAGAAACTGCTTTTTTATTTAGGGGAAAAAAAAGCAAAACAAAAAAAGGGTAGAAATAATACAGAATTTCAAAAAAAAGCAGTAAGAAATCACTAGTTGATAAATTACATATTGTTATCTTAGAAGTGGTTGTTCAAGTTAAAAAGTCAAAGCATAAAAAGTGAACAATCAAACAATGACAGTACAAACTATTCTGTTTGATAAATTAATACAAACTTAGTAATATGGTTATCTATTTTGTGCATTTAAACATACATACAGTTACATCCTTAAGAGCACTTTCTTTCCCTTTCATTATTACAATACATATTATGCATTTTGGATATTATTACTCTTTCAGTTTATTATTATTTTTATACTAGAGAGATGATATGATATTTATAAATGTATGATTATTTTCACTTATGAAGATAGTCTCAAGTTGTCTCTATTTACCTATAAACGCCTTAAGATCATCCTTTTTTATACCATCCTTTTTTAAAGCTGAGTACATTGTATAACAATACCACATCTTTTTCATCCACTCTGTGGTTGATGAGCATTTTGGTTGTTCCCAAGATTTAACTATTACAAATTGCACTGCTATAAACATGGGTGCACATATGTCGCTATGACATGACCTTTTCAAATTTTCTGGGAAAATACCCAGGAGGGAATAGCTAGATTGAATGGAACTTCCAATCCCAGTTTTTGATGAATCTCCATACTGATTTCCACAGTGGCTGCACCAGTCTTCACTCCCAACAACAGTGGAGAAGTGTTCCTTTTTCTCCACTACCTCGCCAATAATTGTTATCAGTTGATTTCTTGATAGCAGCTATTCTTTCCAGTGTGAGATGAAATCTCAGTATTGTTTTAATTTGCATTTCTTGAATAACCAGTGATGGCAAACATTTCTTCACATATTTATTTGCCATTTGTATATCTTCATCTGAGAAATGTGTGTTCATCTCAAATGCCCATTTTTGCAGAGGGTCTTTGAATTTGGGGGGCTTGATGGTTTTCAATTTTTTATATATGTCTTTGATATAAGTCCTTTGTCTAAGGAACTGCTGGCTGAAATTCTTTCCCATTCTGTGGATTTTCATTTCACATTGTTGGTGATTTCTTTTGAAGTGAAAAAACTTTGTAATGAGATGAGATCCCAGTTGTTGATTCTTTAAAGTACTCCCCATGAAGTTTGCATTTTGTTCATGAATTCTTTGCCTACTCCCATATTTCCAAGATTTCTACCTACCTTATCTTCCAGTAGATTTAGTGTTTCTGTTTTAATATGTAGATGTTTGATCCATTTTGACTTTAGTTTTAGTATATGGTGATAGACATGGGTCTAGTTTCAGTCTTTGGCAAAACCCTTTGATAGGTATAGTTGTTCAAGCATAATGGAAAAAAAAAACTTTTGAACTGAAAGATCCTACTGCAGTAGGAGAGTTCTCACTACATAAATATGTGGTATAAATGAACACTACATGAGCTGCAGGATACATTCACCCACTTTATAGCTGTAGGTCTGACAAGGGCAATCAAGAATCATCTAAGTAATCCCAAGAGAAGTGTACCTATAACTGTATTTTCATTAATATATTTGGTGTTTTGTTTTGTTTTGGTACCTGGCGCCAAATTCACAGCCTCATGCTTGTTAAGCAGATGCTTATGCCGCTTAGCTAAGTCCCCAGTCCCTCATAAAATAAATACTGGACATATCCATATACATATACATGTGCAATGTGATCTCTTTACTTCCCTTCCTCTTCACTCCTTATCACCTTCTCCTCCCACTAACACCTTTCTCTCTCTTAAAAGTCTTTCTCCCTGTTTTCCATTATTTATCTTTTATTTTTTATTTATTTTTCCTTTTAAAACAGGATTTCACTATGCAGTTCAGGCTGGCCTTGAGATCACTTTGTAGACCAGGATGGTCTTGAACTTGCAACAATCCTCCTGCCTCAGCCGCCCAAATGCTGGAATTACAGGTGTGTGCCACAATGCCTGGCTTATCTTTTATTTTGTTCTTTATAATTTTATAATTTATGTTTCTTACATTAGAAAAATCATGTGATATTTAACCTTCTGTATCTGATTTACTTCACTTAATATTATGGTGTTAAGGTATATATATTTTCTTACAAATGTCTCAAATCTATCCATCTTTATTATTGAATACTAATCCACTGTACATGTATGCATATATATATATATATATATATAGATATATATATGAAACATTCTATATATATGAAACATTCTATTTATTTATTCTTCTATTGATGGACATATAGGGCACTTCCAAGATTTAGCTATTATGAGTTGTGCTACTGAGTATGCAAGTAAGCACTGTAATATTATACCTTGAACTGTTTCAGGCAGTTTCATCAAGTGAAATTTCTGGTTGACAAATTTCCATACTAATTTCTCAGTGGTTGTAATAGTTTACAGTCCCACATACAAGACAGAAGCTTTTTTTTTTGCTACAACCATAACAGCATTGATTGCTTACTGAGATTTTAATAATAGCCATTCTTTCTGCTGTAAGAGGGAATCACAGTGTTTTGATTTGCATTTTTATTACAGTTAAAGATGTTGAACATTTTTATGTACCTAAGAAGAAAAAAAAGCTTATATTACAAAACAATGAAATACATGAATTATTAAGATGAAAGAGGGATAGATAACCATATCAGATAAACATATTGTTACAGGCAGCTGAGCCAGTTAGAAATATTATAGGCAGTCAGACAGGGCTGGGCCCTCGAAGAAGCTGGCACAGAGGACCAGATGTCTGGTGATCTTGGAGGGGACACATACCTATTGCTGTGGGCCATATCTCAGGACAGAAGGCAAAACAAATGCAACCACACATTTAAGTATAATCCTTAGGGATTAAATCTGGATCACCTTGAGAAGTCAGGAGTCACCATTCCAGTCCCTAGGGAAGTCACTGCTCTCTAAGAATGTCCGCCTTCTATGTGACTCACTTCCCCATTTGTTCCTAATTTAATCAATTTTACCTAAACTATTAATCTTATTGGCTAAACATAGCTCTGTCCCACCTCAGGTCTGTCTACCTCACGAGTTCCCAGTTTTTCCCCAACTTTAGACCTGCCTCATCTCATGGTTTTACTGTATAAAAATAAAAACACAAAATGTTTGGCAACCTGCTCAGGACCCCTTCTGTCTCACTCTCAGACAGAAGCTTTCTTTATCTCAGTAAATATATTCTGCTCTTCACCTCCACTGTTCCTGAAATTCATTCCTTGATTTTAGAGAACACGAACTCATAGCAGACATGTAGTAGGTTGGGAGTTTCATTCCCTTATATCAATCCGCTTAAGATACTGCAAACAGTTTTATACAAGTAGAAGAAAGAATAAAATCAGCAGAATGATATTCACATATTTTCATGGGATTTAAAGATAATATTACCAGAAACTAAAAAGTAAAGTATAGGCTGGGTTTCGTGGCTCACATCTGTAATCCAGCATTCAGTGGCTGGGGAAGTGCTCTCAGTTTAAGGTAAGCCTGGGATACAAAGTGAGTTCAAGCCCAGCCTGCACTGAAAAGTGAAACTGTGTCTCAGACAAAAAAATAAATAAATAAATTGGAGTCTGAAATTTAACAGTCTTATCGGAAACCTTTATTACATAACAGTAGAAGATATAAGACACTAAAGTGTGTGAAATAACCAAACATGTGCACATGTTTGTAATATTAGCATAAAGTTAAAGCAGAAGCATTCCAAGTTTGAATCTAGCCAGAACACTGGAGTATATGCTGTTTGAAAATGATAGAAAGAAAGAAAAGCATATAAAAATCAGTGAAGACTATGTATGTAAGATTCAGTGATGATGTGGAAATCTCTATTATCTTCTCTCTTCTACTTTAAATGTATATAATAGTGTAACTACAAAAGTTGCAAAATATATGTTTTGGTGAGAAAAATAATATCAAATCCATATGGAAGAATAAATAAAAAAACAAGGCAATTAATAAATAAACTGTTATAAAGTATCAAAACAATACAAAGCTACAATGATTAAACTTTTATTCTACATATAAAATGATTAGTGAGATAGATTAATGGAATATAATAAAACAGCAATAAATGTATGAGATTACTATACATTAGTTTTATAAATTATATAATGAAATATTTTTTGTTATACACTCATAAATATTCTTCTATATTAGTCTATGGCTCATTAAATAAATATTTAATACAAATGTTTTATATACTTTTGAAATTAAATACCATGGGGTTACTTTTGTATAAATAACACATTTATTTGGAGCTATACTAACTAAATCATATTTTCCAGCCTCAGTGATTTTTTTCCAAATGGGAAAATCTATTTAAACTTGTTTATGGTCTCAAGAATGGAACCCAAACAAGATTCATCTCTGCATAATCTGTATTCAAACAAACATTTACTTTAAAAAGGTGCATTTGGTAATCTGTATCCATGAATAATGATGTTCATGAAGCATAACCTTTTGTTTCTTTCCTTTATAAATTTTAACATAACACCAAAAGCTGTATTCAAAGGGCTCAGAGATGATTACGGAAGTTTTTGGCTACCTGATTCACACTGAGCAACAGAATGAAGATGAAAGGACTTTGAAGGAACTGATTGTAAGAGAAATTTTCCCATATGGATACCCAGAGCATGCCTGAGACTACTTTTAAAAATTCTCATGGGATAAAAATATTGAAAAAACATATGGATGTAAAGATATCAGGAGAATTCCTCAGAAGTTTCATATCTCCCCCTAGTCCTCATCACACATTGACAAGATGCTTTTAGGCTGGATAATGTATCTATTACCAGCAACCATTGCCTGTATATTATTAAGAAGATTCTGGCTAACTACAGAGTGAGACTTAAATTAGTTATGGCATTAAGGAAGCCATCATTTAATACTTATCAAAGCATAAGGCTTTAGAGTGCCTAGTGAAAAATGGCCTCTCAGTAAAATGATTATCATTTTTGAAGAAAAAAGGCAGAAGATGGGATCTATTGCATGGCCATCACAGTATCTACACCTGAAATGCTACATGAACATTCTCTAATTCTGTAAGAATCTTCTTTAATTTTAAAGAGAAAAAAAAACAGAAAAATCAAGAAGCAAACAAACAATCCAAAGACAACAACAAAGCAAAATGATGATGACAACAACAAAACAATAGTGATACAGGATATCTAAACAAGACAATAGGAATTTAACAATGGTTATTACAGTGCATGTTATCTTCAAAATAGTTGCTTAGATACAAGCATGCAAGATTGATCAAACAACATAATTTCCCCTTGAGCAGTTTCTTTCACTTTTACTATATCTATTGTAACATTTGGATCATACTCTTTCAGGTTCTTACACTAGTGAGAAAATACAGTGCTTCCATGTACAAGTATGACTTATTTCACATATGACTATGGTTTCCAGTTGCATCTATTTACCTGTAGAATCCTTGATATTATCATTTTTATGATTGAGTACTATTTTAGTGAGTAAAAATACCACATCGATTTTTCCATTTTTCAGTGATGGGTATTTGGGTTGTTTCCAAAATCTGGCTGTGACAAATTAAAAGGTTATAAACATGGGTGCACATATGTCACTGTGGTTTGATGTTTTCAATTCTTCTGGGAAAATACCCAGAAGGGGAATAGCTGGGTTGAATGAAAACTAAAATCCTAGTTTTTTGAGGAATCTCTACACTGATTTCAACAATGATTGTATCAGATTACAATCCCACAAACAATGGAAAAGGGTTTCTTTTCCCCATGACCCTTCCAGCATTTGTTATTGGTTAGTTTCTTGATGTTACTCATTCTTCCTGAAGTGAGATGATAGCTCAATGTTGTATTAATTTGCATTTCTTGAATGATCAATGATGTTGAACATTTTTTCATATATTAATTTGCCATTTATTCTTCATCTTATAATTGTGCACTTATCTCAGATATTCTTTTTTGAATTAGGTTTTTGAATTTGGGGGGGCCTAATTTTTTTTTAAATTCTTTATATGTTTTATATGAAAGTCCTTTGCCTGAGGGTCAGCTGGAAAAAATCTTTTCCTAATCTGTGGATATCCTTTTCATTCTGCTGGTATTTCTTTAGATGTGCAAAAAAATTTTAATAAGTCTAGAAATCTACTTATGGAGTTTTTAGGAGTACAATGGAGTACAATGGAGTGGAGTACAATGTCACCTACAAATAATGATAATTTGTCTTCTTCCTTTCCTATCTTCATTCCTTTTATTTGTATCTCTTCTCTAATTGCTCTGGCTAGTATTTCCAGAATTATATTGATTAGGAGCAGTAATAGTGGACAACCTTGTCCACTGATTTTAGAGCCTGATTTTACAGTAAAAGCTTTCAGTTTTTGGCCAATTAACATGATGTTGACTGTTCGTTTGTCATAGAGTGCTTTTATCAGATTGAGATAAAGATCATGTATTCCAATTTTCTCTGGAGTTTTTATCATGAAAGAGTGTTATAGTTTATTAAAAGATTTTTCCTGCATCTATTGACAAGGTATAGTACATTTATCAATTTGTGTATGTTGAACCATCTCTGCTTTTCTGGGATGAATCTCACTTGTTTGTGATATGTAATCTTCTGATGATTTGCTGCATTTTATTTGCTAGTATTTTACTGAGGTTTTTGCATCTATGCTCATTAGAAAGATTAGCTACAGTTCTCTATTTTGGTTGGGTCTTTCTCTAGTTTTGGTATCAGGGGAATAATTGCCTCCCAGAATGACTTAGGAAGAATTGCTTCCCTTTCAATTTCATTAAAGAGTTTGAGGAGTATTGGTTTTAAACCATCTCAGCATTTCTTGTGGAATTAAGCTGTGAATCAAACAGGACCTAGGCTTTTTTGTTGTTGCTATTGATAAGGTAAGTATTTAGTTACATTTTCAATTTCAATAACTGATGCTGTGTTATTCAAAAGTTTCACATCTTCTTGATCTGGCTTTGGTGATTTGTACATTTCCTGGAATCTGTACATTTCTTCTGTGATTTCGATTCTATGAGCATAAAGGTTTTCAAAGTTGGTATTGATAAAGCCTGCTGCAGGCCTCAAGCACCCCAGACCGCTACTGCTGGGCCCACCCCTCCACCTGGAATATCGGGCAAGCCCGCTGCAGACCTCAGCCACCCCAGACCCTGCTGCTGGATCCTGTCCCTCCACCTGGAATATTGGGCAAGCCTGCCAAAGGCCTCAGTTGCCTTGGTTCCCTGCTGCTGAGCCCACCCCTCCACTGCTAACATCAGGGAAGCCCAACACACACCTGAGATGCTTGGGACTGTCACTGCTGGGCCCACCTCTTGGGGAAACAGGCCATCTCTTGGACCTAGTACTGCAGTTGATCTTTAGATCCAACCACTTCTCTCAGAACCTTGAACTACAGTGGATTACCATGCTGGCTAGATGAGAGACTCAAGAATCACTCACCCAAACAGAAGACTTCAGCAGGCTCCAGTCAGTGTGGTGAGTTTGCTTGTAAAATAGATTTCTGCAGTAGGTAAATAGGACTGCAAGTGAAACTCCCTCCAAGTGTAAGACCTTGGTGAACCTGGTAAAAGAGTGGGTAATCCTCTCCTCCACACAGATAACATCAGACATGTTAGAGAGTGCACCAATAAACCCCCCAAATTTAGAGAAAATTAAAAGAGCTTATGAGACCTCAGATGACTCAAACACTATAGCCAGGGAGATCTGGTGACCTGCAACCACCTGAACATATAGCAACAACAAGAACTAAGAGTTAACCTACATCAATACTTCTAGGCTAGTTAGCCCAGAAAGAATATAGGATTCACACAACAGGCTCTGTAGGAGGAATTCAGGTGGCTAGATCTCCTCTTCATTGCGGTACCCAGAAACTTGACAAACATCAACCACACAGTAGGACCCTAAAATTCACACTATAGACAGTTGTGACTGTTGGGATAAAAAGAACAAATATTTACCCAACAGGTGAAAATGACTAAATGAAAAAGGCAAAATGAAATCTCAAACATCTAGTCCATCAGGAACAAGTACAGGTGACAATGAAATAGAGGACTTTAAAAGTCAAACACCAGAAATCTCTGAAAAGATAGCAAATGAAGTAAAGAAACAAATCCATGAGGCTATAGAGGAACTCAAATTAGAAATAATGTCCTTTGTGAAGACAAAAATAACAACCTTAGTAAATGAGTTGCTCAACATAGCTAGAGAAGAAATAGATAAAACAAATACAGGAGCATGGGAAATTGAAACTTTGAATGAACAATGCAGAAAACAATCAGAATGCATGAAACAAAATCAAAGAGATATTCAAGAAACAAAAATTGTATCAAAAGCTGGCAAAACCATTTAAATGAAGCTGAAGATAGAACTTCAGACCTTGAGGACAGGATTGCAGATAGTAAACATGAAAGGTTAAAACTTATAAAAACAACAAAGCAGCATGAAATGACAATCCAGCAGCTTCAAAATGATTCTAGGAGAAACAATATAAGATTAAAAGGCATCAGTGAGGAGGCAGGAGACAATGCAAAGGACATATCTAAGTTGTTCACAGGAGTAATTGAAGAAAATTTCCCAAACATGGGGAAAAAATCTAATATACAAATAAATGAGGCATATAGAATGCCAAACAGCCATAACCAACATAAATCTACACCCAGACATAATAATTAAGATGTCAGACATACAGCATAAAAACAGAACACTAAAAGCTGTCATAGAAAAGACACAACTCACCTATCAAGGAAAGCCTAATAGACTCACAGAAGACTTCTCAGCACATACCTTCAAGTTAAGATGAACTTGGAGTGAATTATTTCAAGCCCTAAAAGAAAACTACTTTCAACCCAGACTAATGTACCCAGCAAAACCGTCTTTCAAATTTAATGGAGAAACAGATATTTCCATGAAAAAGAACACATGAAAAAATTCATGTCCACCAAACCAAACTTAGAAAGAGTGCTGAAAGACATGCTAGAAAGAGATAAAAATGACCACAGTCTTCAGAACAGCAACAGAAAGAAACTATCAGGCTGGACAAGAAATTAATCAAGGGAGAAAAGCAGGAAACCAACAATAGGAACACAACATGGCAAAGCCAAGCCAGTACCTATCAGTGATATCCATAAATGTAAATGGGTTCAATTCACCTATCAAAAGAAACAGGTTGATGGAATGGATCAAGAAACAGAATCCCATGATATGCTGTATACAAGAAACACATCCAACTCAAAAAGAAACTCATAGATTAAATGTCAAAGGATGGAAAATAGTATTCCATGCAACAGGAACCCAGAAAAATTCCTGGGTAACTATTCTGCTTGCAGACAAAGTGAACTTCAAACTTAAAGAATTAAAAGAGATAAAGAAGGCCACTACATACTTATTAGTGGAAAACTACAAGAGGAAGAACTAACAATTATAAATTTTATGCACAAAATACAGGAGCACCCAACTATATAAGACAAATACTAATGGACATGAAAAAACAAACACAAAAGAACACAATTGTAATGGGACACCTTAACACCCCACTGTCACAAAGAGATAAGTCAACTAGACAAAAAGTCAGCAAAGAAATAACAGAACTGAATCATACCTGTGAGCAAATGGACTTAGTGGATGCTTACAGAGAGTTCCACCCAACCACATCAGAATATACATTCTTGTTAGCTGCACATGGGACATTTTCCAAAATAGACCATATACTAATCCATAAAGAATCCTTAAGTAAATGCAAAAGGAATAAAATTATCCCGTGCATAATATCTGATCATAGCACACTAAAATTGGAAATCAATGGCAAAAAAATTTGCAAAACCTGCATAAGTACATGAAAATTAAACAACAACCTTCTGAATAACCAGTGGGTTACAGATGAAATTAAAGAGGAAACAAAATAATACCTACAATACAATGAAAATGCAGATACAACATACTGTAACCTAAGGGATGCAATGAAAGCAGTCCTAAGAGAAATATATGGCAATAAATAGTCACATCAAGAAAATGGAGTGAACATAAATAAATGACCTAATGCTATATCTCCAGCTTCTAGGAAAGGAAAAGCAAGTTAAACCCAAAGTTCATAGAAGAGAGGAAATGATAAAGATTAGAGCAGAAATGAATGCAAATGAAACTAAAAAAATACAAAGAATTAATGAATCAAAGGGCTGATGTTTTGAGAGAATAAAAAAATTGATAAACCTCTAGCCAACCTTATCAAGAAAAAGAAAGAAAAAACTCAAATCCACACAATGAGGCCTGAAAAGGAAATTACTACAGATTCCATGGAAATTCAAAAGATCATGAACACCTACTTTAAAAATCTCTACTCACATAGGGTGGAAAACACAGAGGGAATGGAAAAATTTCTAGGAACATATAAACTACCAAACTCAACCAAAGAGATATAGCAAATTTGAATAACCCTATATTAGCTACTGAAATAAAAAAAATGTATTTAAAAACTTAACAACAAAGAAAATCCCAGGTCATGATGGATTCACAGCTGAACTCTACAAGAAATTTAAAGAAGATTTGATGCCAATACTCATTAAACTCTTCAATGAAATTGAAAGAAAAGCAGTCCTCCCTAACTCATTCTTGGAGGCAAGTATCACTCTGATACCAAAACTAGAGAAAGACCCAACCAAAAAGGAGAACTATAGACCAATCTCACTAATGAACATTGATGCAAAAATTCTCAATAAAATATTGGCAAATAGGATACAGCAAATCATTAAGAAGATTATACACCATGACCAAGTGGGATTTATTCCAGAAAGGCAGGGATGGTTCAACATATGCAAATCAATAAATGTAATACACCACATCAACAGAGCCAAAAATAAAAATCACATGATTATCTCAATAGATGCAGAAAAAGCTTTTGATAAATTTCAACATGTTTTCATAATAAAAACTCTACAGAAACTCAGAAAAGACTGTATGTACCTCAATATCACAAAGGCCATCTATGACAAACCAACAGCCAATATTATACTAAATGGACAAAAACTGAACGCCTTCACTTTAAAATCAGGGACAAGACAAGGATGTTCACTATCACTACTCCTATTCAATATAATTCTGGAAGTATTAGCCAGAGCACTAGACAAGAGGGAGAAATAAAAGGTATAAAAATAGGAAAAGAATTTAAATTATCATTACTTGCAGATGACATAATACTCTACATAGAAGATCCCAAAAATTCCATTAAAAGACTACTTGAGGTAAAAAAATTCAGCAGCATAGGTGGTTACAAAGTCAATGCTCAAAAAATCAATAGCATTCCTGTACACAAACAAAAAACTCACTGAGAGAGAAATTATGGAAATATTGCCTTTCAGAATAGCATCTAAAAAATGAAATATTTAGGACTCAACCTAACCAAGAATATAAAAGACCTATATGCTGAAAATTATACTATTCTAAAAAAGGAGATTGAAGAGATTAGAAAATGGAAGGATATTCCTTGCTCTTGGTTAGGAAGAACCAACATTGTGAAAATGGACATACTCCCAAAACTGTTATACAGATTTAATGCAATCCCAATCAAAATATCATTAACATACCTCACAGATCTAGAGAAAACATTCCTAAACTTCATTTGGAAACAGATGAAACCTAGGATAGCAAAGGAGATTCTGGGCAACAAAGGCAAGACAGGAGGCATCTCAATTCCTGACTTGAAACTATCCTATAAAGCCACAATAATAAAATCAGCATGGTACTGGCAAATAAATAGACCTGAGGATCAATGGAACAAGTTAGAAAATGCAAATACTGCTACAAAGACACTCAGCCACCTTATATTTGACAAAGGGGCTAAACATGCTCACTGAAAAAAAAGATAGTCTCTTTAATAAATGGTGTTGGAAAAATTGGCTTTCCAAATGCTGAAGACTGAAACTACATGCATGCCTATTACTATACACTAAACTAAAGCCAAAATGGATCAAGGATCTAATTATTAAAACAGAAACACTAAATGTACTGGAAGACAAAGTAGGTGAAAATCTTGGAGACATAGGCTAGGGAGAGAATTCATGAATAAAATGCAAACTGCATGCAAAATACTTCAAAGAATCAACAACTGGGATCTTATATTACTAAAAAGTTTTTTCACTTCAAAAGAAATCACCAACAATGTGATAAGACAATCCACAGAATGGGAAAGAATTTTAGCCAACAATCCCTCAGACAAAGCACTTATATCCAGAACATATAAAGAATTGAAAAACATCAAGCCCCCCAAATCCAAAGATTCTCTCCAAAAATGGGCATCTGAGATAAACACACAGTTCTCAGGTGAAGATATACAAATGGCAAATAAATATGTGAAGAAATGTTCACTGGTAATTCGAGAAATGCAAATTAAAACAGCATTGAGATTTCATCTTACCCTGAAAAGGATGGCTGTTATCAAGAAAACAAGTGACAACCAATGCTGGTGGGGTTGCGAGGAATTAGGAACATTTCTCCACTGTTGGTGGGAGTGCAGACTGGTGCAGCCACTATGGAAATTGGTATGGAGATTTCTCAAAAAACTAGAATTGGAAGTTCCATTCAATCCAACTATTCCCCTCCTTGGTATTATAGAAAAGTTGAAAAGGTCATGTCACAGTGATAAATGTGCACCCATGTTCATAGCAGCATAATTTGTGATAGCTAAATCTTGGGAAGAACCAAAATGCCCATCAACTGTAGAGTGGATGAAAAAAATGTGATATTTTTATCGAAGGGAATATTACTCAGCTATAAAAAGGGATGATCTTGGGGCCTTTATCAGTAAATGGAGGCAACTTGAGAATATCCTCATTAGTGAAATAAGCAAGTCTCAAATTAGTAAGTATCACACTGTTTCTCTAGCATAAAAAATAATAAGAACAGACAGAATAATGGTATCCAAAAAGTATAATAGATATAAAAGTATAATAGATATAATAGATATTGTAAAGGTGAAAGTGAAGGAAATTGTTCTAAAGGATCTAGTGGTATGTATAGTGTGAAAAATAAATGGCCATAATACTGAGCTTTTGTTATATCATTGAATAGAAGAGTTTGTACTGTCAATGTTTAAGTGTCTAACCATATTTTATGCTTAGATTTTCTAACTCTAAAAACTATTGTTAAATCGACAAGATATAATGTATCAACTAAAGATTTTATGATGTTAATTTTTTGAACTCTGTATTCTGCTTTTCTTCTTGTTTTTTCTATTTTGTCTTTTAATTTTCTTTTCTTTCTTAAAATAAAAATAAATAAAATAAAATAGATATTGATGATGTTTTGTATTTCCACATGAACTGTAGTAATTTCATCCCTTTCATTCCTTATTGCATGAATTTGATTTTTTCCTTTTTTTCATAAAATTGGCCACAGATTTATGACTGTTATTTATTCTTTCAAAGGATCCACTTTTTAATTCATTAATTCTTTGTATTGTTTTCTTATTCTCAATTGCATCAATCTCTTCTCTGATCTTTATAATTCCTTTCCTTTGAGATTTGTGCTTGACTTACTCTTCTTTTTCTAGAACTTTGAGGTGCAGTATTAGGTTATTTGTATTTGTTGTCTTTTCCTGATATGAGAATTAACCACTATAAATTTCTCTATGAGCACTGCTTTAATTTTATTCCACAAGTTCCAGTAAGTTGTATTTGCATTTTTGTTTGATTGTATATATTGTTTAATTTCTTCTTTAATTTCCTCTGTGAAAGTAGGGTGATATTTAATTTTCATGTGTTTATGGAGCTTTGGGATTTCTTTTGTCATTAATTTTCAATTTCATTGTACTATGGTCAGGTAATATACATAGGGTAACTTAAATTTCTTTGCATTTACTTAACCATGTTCTATGAGCTAGTATATGCTCTGTTTTAGAAAATGTCCCATGTGCAGTTGAGAAGAATGTGTAATCTGATGCTCTGGGGTGGAACACTAAGTCCATTAGTTCCCAAATTTGATTCAGTTATGGGTTGTTTCCCTGATGATTTTTTTTTTGTCAGGTTGATCTGTCTCTTTGTAACAGTGGATTTTTAAGGCCCCTCATTAAAATTCTGTTATTTATTAATTGATTTTTTATGTCTATTAATATTTGTCTTTATAGTTTGGTGTTCCCATATTTGGTGCATATTTATGAGTGTTATCTCTTCCCCTTAATATTTTAGAACAAGTATGTGGTGACCTTATTTATCTCATTTGATCATTCTTGGTTTGAACTTCATATTGTCTGCCAACAGGAGAGCTGCCCCTGCTTTTTTTCTGTGTCCTTATAGCACAAAGTATCATTTTCCATCTTTTCACTTTCAGTCTGTGAATTTCCTTTTGAGTTAAATGTGTTTCTGATATACAGCATAGTGTTAGACTTTTTTTTTGCTCCACACTGTCAGTCAGTTACTTTTGATTGGTGAATTTAGGTCATTTATATTAATGGTAATAACTGATATGAACTGGCTTATCTTTGTCATGATATCTTTGTTTTAGTATCATACATATCCCCTTTCTCTAATTACTTGCCTTACATGTTGTTTTGTATCTGTTGCTGTTCTTGGCATTTTGGTCATTATTATCTCTTTCTAGAATATCTTTCAGTACTCTTTCTAGGGTTGGTTGGGTGGTCATGAAGATCTTCACTTGTTCGTTGTCCTAGAACTCTTATTTCTCCATTTTTTTGAAAGATAGTTTTGCAGAGTATATTAACCTGGGTATGGAAATTATTTTCTTTCAGGACTTGAAAAACTGCTTTAAGATCTTGTTGAGTTGATAGTTTGTGTTGAGAAGTTTATTGTCATTCTGATAGTTTTTCCATTATAGGTGATATGTTTCTTTTCTCTAACAGCCTTTAATTTTCTGTTTTTATGCTAAATTTCAGAAATCTTGTCTTATTATATGTCTTGGTATAGATTTATTTTGGTTATGGTTAGTTAGAGTTCTATATACCTCACTTATCTCAAGGTCCTTTTCCCATTGTTGGGAAGTTTTCTGTTATTACTTCTGCTGATAGCTTGTTAATATAACTTGTGTTTGCTCTCACCTTTTTGCTAACACCTATCATCCTTTGGTTATGGCTAAATGGAGTTGTTTATGCTTTGCTTGTCTTTTGTAATGTTGTTTTCCCATCTTAGGAAAATTGTGCAAATAGCCTTTTTATGACATTTGTGTTGTCTCCTCTTCCCCTCACACCTATCAACCTTATATTGTTTCTTGATGCATCATCTTATAGCTGTTGAATTATTATTTTGTGATTTCTTGTTTTTTTAAGAGACCTTTCCTTCTATGATCATTAGCCATAATCCTGTCCTCAAGGTCTGACAATCTGTTAATTTCATTGCTGTTTTGCCAGCTTTCAATGGTATTTTTCAATTTCATGCATTTTATTTGCTTTATGCATTATTCATTCAAAGTTTCCATCATTTTCTATCACCTCTGTTTTTCTTTATCTATATTTTCTTTAGATATACTCTCCAATTCTTTCCTTATGTTTATCATTTCTCTTTTGGCCTGAGAGATTTTTTCTGAACTGATTTCCTTTACAACTTCCTGGAGTTGTTTCTTTATTTCTGTTGCTATCATTTCAGAAATACCAGCTATGTTATTTCCAATTGCATTCATGCTTGTGTCTCCTGGACTTGACCTGAATGGTCTGAAAGTTTGAGACTGAATTTGTTTCTTTTGTGTTAGCATTTTTTTGCATTCCTCTGAGTCAGCCAGATGCCAAGTCCTAGTTGATGCCTATGCGGGTGTCCTGTCCAAAAGTGGACCTTACTGAGGACTGCTGATGGTTGTGGGTCTATGGTCTAAGACTCCTTATCCCTGAGGCTTCAGAGATGGTTCCCAGGTAAGGGTATGTCACTGGGTGCAGCTTCTCTACCCATGTAGACCTCAATGAGGGTTCGCAGATGACTACAGGTCACTGAGCACAGCTTTCCAGGTCATGGGCCTCACCCAGTGTTTCTGGATGTCTGTGAGTTACTGGATATGGACTCCATGTCCTTAATCAAGTCTATGCATACCTCAGTCATGGTTCCTAGATGACTAGATGCAGCTTCCAACCAAGTTCTCACCCTTCCAGCCTCACCAAGCATTACCAGATGACTACATATTGCTGGGTGTGGTTTCCGAGTCCTTGTGGACCTCACTGTTGGTTCTCAGTTGACTGCAGGTTGCTGGACTTCTGTGACTTTTTTGTTTACAATAAATGTAAATTCAGTGTTGTGGAAAAATGGAAGTTATTCAGGTAAAGAGCTGCAAATAATAAAATATTGGGAAAGCATACTAGTAAATGTATTTCTTAGTATGTTGATATATGTGATGCCTAAGTTTCAGTCCTAAATATTCATTTTTACTACCTCTATTTTCATAGTCTTCCTCATAGTATATATATATATATTTTTTTTTTTAATTTACAAGAAATTTTATTATATATTCCTGAATGAAAAAGAAATAAGATCAAGAAGAAAGTTTAAAAAAGACACTGAGGAAGAGAGAGAGACACAGAGAGAGAGAGAGAGAGAGAGACAGAGAGAAACAGAGGAAGAGACAGAAACAGAGAGGGAGACAGAGGCATCTAAAAAGAAATATTTCTACTTTTTATTTAAAGGGAAAAAAACAAAAAGGATAGAAATATTACAGAATTTCAAGAAAAGAAGGTAAAGAGTAACAAATCACTAGTTGATAAATTACATATTGTTCTTTTAGAAATAGTTTTTCAAGTTACAAAATTAAACCACACAAAGTGGACACTCAAGCAGTGAGAGTGCAAACAGATCTGTTCAACAATCCAATAAGAACCTATAAATATGGCTATCAGTCCCACACACCTAAACATACATGCTTCTATATCTTTTATAGCACTTCCTATTCCCTCTTTTTTTACAATAGCAATTATACATTTTTTAAATTTTATTTAAAGAGAAGAAAAAAAGCAAAACAGAAAAAAATGGTAACAACAATACAGAATTCTAAAAGAAAGAAAGAAAAGGAAAATGAGAAAAAGCCAAATTACAAAATCAATAGTTAATAAATTACATACTGTCATGCTGGATGTAGTTGTTCAAGTGGCAAAGTTAAAAGGTACATAGTAAACATCCAAACCGTCAAACTACAAACAGTTCTTCTCAAAGATCCAACAAAGAAACAGCAATATGGTCATCTATTTTACACACTCAAACATACATGCAGTTATATCTCTTAAAGCACTTTCTTTTCCTCTCTTTTTTACCATAGCAATTACACATTTTGGTTTTATTACACTTGTAGTTCTTACTTACTTTGTACACTAGAGACACAATGTGACATTTATACATATGATTCTTATTTATTTCACTAATGAGGATAGTCTCAAGTTGTCTCCATTTGCCTATGAAGGCCTCAAGATCATCCTTTTTTATAGCTGAGTAATATTCCATTGTATAAAAATGCCACATCTTTTTCATCCACTCTGCAGTTGATGGGCATCTTGGTTGTTTCCAGGACTTAGCTATCACAAATTGTGCAGCTATGAACATGGGTGCACATATGTCACTGTGATATGTACTTTTCAGTTCTTTGGGGAAAATACCCAGGAGGGGGATAGCTGGATTGAATGGAACTTCCAATCCTAGTCTTCTGAGAATTCTCCATATGGATTTCCATAATGGTTGCACCAGTCTACATTCCCACCAACAGTGGAGCAGTGTTCCTTTTTCCCCCCAGCCTTGCCAACATTCATTATCAGTTGATTTCTTGATGGCAGCTATTCTTTCCAGAGTGAGGTGGAATCTCAAAGTTGTTTTAATTTGCATTTCTCAAATGACCAGTGATGGTGAACATTTCTTCATATATTTATTTGCCATTTGTATATCTTTCTCTGAGAACTGTGTGTTCATCTCAGATGCCCATTTTTGGAGAGGGTCTTTGAATTTGGAGGGCTTGATATTTTTCAATTTTTATATGTTCTGGACACAAGTCCTATGTCTGAGGGACAACTGGCTAAAATTCTGTGGATTTTCTTTTCACTCTGTTGGTGATTTCCTTTGAAGTGCAGAAACTTTTCAATAATGAGATCCCATTTGTTGATTCTTTAAAGGGTTTCCCGTGCAGTTTGCATTTTGTTCATGAGTTCTCTGCCTACCCCTATGTCTCCAAGACTTCTACCTACTTTGTCTTCCAGTAGATTTAGTGTTTCTGTTTTAATATTTAGGTCTTTGATCCATTTAGACTTTAGTTTTGTGCATGGTGATAAGCTTGGATCTAGCTTCAGTCTTTGGCATGTGAAGAGCCAGTTTTTCCAACACCATTTGTTAAAGAGATGATCCTTCTTCCAGTATACATATTTAGCCCCTTTGTCAAATATGAGGTGGCTGAGTGTCTTTGTAGTTGTGCTTTCATCTTCTAATCTGTTCCATTGATCGTCAGGTCTATTTCTTTGCTAGTACCATGCTGATTTTATCACTGTGGCTTTATAGTACTCTTTCAAGTCAGGAATTGAGATGCCTCCTGCCTTGCTTTTGTTGCCCAGAATTGCCTTTGCTCTTCTAGGTTTTTCTGTTTCCAAATGAATTTTAGGAGTGTTTTCTCTAGATCTGTGAGGTATGTCACTGGTATTTTGATTGGGATTGCATTAAATCTCTATAACAGGTTGGGGTTTATGGCCATTTTCACAATGTTGGTTCTTTCTAACCCAGAGCAGGGAATATCTTTTCATTTTCTCATGTCCTCTTCAATCTCATTTTTCAGCATAGTATAATTTTCAGCATATAGGTCTCATACATTTTTTAGTTAGGTTGATTCCTAAGTATTTCATTTTTTCAGATGTCTTTGTAGAGGGCAATATTTTCAAAATTTCTCTCTCAGTGATTTTTTTGTTTGTGTACAGGAATGCTATTGATTTTTGAGCATTGACTTTGTATCCAGCTACACTGCTGAACTTGTTTATTACCTCTAGTAGTCTTTTAATGGAGATTTTTGGGTCTTCTATATAGAGTATCATGTCATCTTCAAATAGTGATAGTTTAACTTCTTCCTTTCCTATCTTTACTCCTTTTATTTCTCTCTCTTGTCTGATTGCCCTGGCCAGTGTTTCCAGAACTTTGTTGAAAAGGAGTGGTGATAGTGGACATTCTTGTCTTGTTCCTGATTTTAAAGTGAAAGCTTTCAGTTTTTGTCCATTTAGTATAATGTTGGCTGTTGTATTGTCATAGATGGCCTTTATAAGGTTGAGGTATACACTGTGTATTCCTAGTTTCTGAAGGGTTTTTATCATGAACATGTGTTGGACTTGTCGAAAGCTTTTTCTGCATCTGTTGAAATGACCATGTGGTTTTTGTTTTTGGTTCTGTTGATGTGGTGTATTACATTTATTGATTTGCGTATGTTAAACCATCCCTGCACTACTGGAATGAACCCCACTTGGTCATCATGTATAAACTTTTCGATGATTTGCTGCATTCTATTTGCCAGTATTTTGTTGAGAATCTTTGCATCATTGTTCATTGGTGAGATTGGCCTATAGTTCTCTTTTTTTGGTTTGACCTTTCTCTGGTTTTCGTATCAGAGTAATACTTGCCTCTAGGAATGATTTAGGGATGATTGCTTTCTTCTCAATTTCATTGAAGACTTTAACGACCTGAGATAGGAGTTTTCTTTTTATATAAATATGTTGATATAAGGCATCTAAAATGAGCATCTCTGTTTAATGTCACAGCAACTCAGATTTTTCTATTTTGTTTCTCTCCTGTAGGTTGGTTTTTAAAGTCAGACCTTGTGTTATTTCCATTTGCCTAGAGGAAGACAAAACAGAAATGGGCAAGGCACATGGTCTCATATATCTTGGTTTCCTGGACTTGACCACATATTTTTTGTTAAACTTAATTGACCAAACTTAGTCACATGAGAGACTCTATAAGAATAAATCTGTGTATTAACCACTTTTACCGTGTATTCAACTAAACATTTTGAGCTGCTAACACCATAGGTGAATGAGAAGGCATGTGATGCAGCATGACTACCTTGCCACACCTGCCAATTAGTATAATCACACTGTGTGTTTGTGCTGTTGTTTTTGCCCTTAAGGAGTCTTCATAGTTTCATGGGTATGGGTGTCTTTAAGAGACCTATCTACTTGTCATTCACCCAAGATCAATTAGTTTTATTGGTAGAATTCTTTTCAAATTATTTACTCAGAAATATAGAGGAAAACAGAAAACAGTTTTTCTTTTCTGAGTGTATTACTATAGATTAGGATATAGATTTATTTTATATTCAGAAAAATCATAGTGTTGCAAGTAGATGAGCTAATTAAAAATACTATAGGCAATCAAAACAAAGGATAGGCCCTTGAGGAATCTGGCACAGAGGAAAAAATGTCTTATGACCTTGGAGGAGACACACATCTCCTGCTGTAGGCCAGATCTCAAAACAGAAGGCAAAACAAATGCAACCACACTCTAAGTATAAACATTAAGGATTAGGTATGGGTCACTTTGAGAAGCCATGCAAGAGTCACCATCCCAACCCCAGGAAGAGTCATTGATCTGTAAAGAATGCTCACTTGCTATGTGACTCGCTTCCCCATTTGTCCCTAATTTGGTTAGTTCTACAAGAACAATTCATCTGATTGGTTGATTATAGCTCTGTCCCACCTCATGCCCACCTGCCTCTCAAGTTCCCAGTTTTCCCCACTTTAGACCCTCCTCACTTCATGGTTTTACTCTATAAAAATCCATAGAAAAGACAGAATCTTTGGAAACCCACTTGGGACCACTTCTGTCTCTTTTTCTCAGACAAAAGTTTTCTTTCTCTCAATAAATATTTCTGCTCTTAAACTCCATTGTTCCTAAAATTCTTTCTTCAATCTTGGAAAACATGAACTCGTACTGGACTTATAGTAGGTTGGGAATTTTACTCCCTTATATCAATAGCTATACTTTCAAGACTTTCAAATACTTGGAAAATGAGTTATTATGTATTCTTTTTTATAATACATACTTGGATTTCATTCCCTTCTTTTTGCTCAAAATATGTTAGCAAGCTATGGATTGAATTGAAACCAGGAAATGTTTACAGAGATTACAGTCTTTTATGTTTTGTTTGGTATGAGAAACCACTGCAAGATTGAAAGAGCATTTGATCTTGAAGGCTTATCAGGAGCAAGTAAATTGTCTCAGAAAACAGACAAGGAAGAAAATGAGACTTGTATCTAACTTTCAGATAAGAATCTAGAGAGTTTTTTTGTCTTGATTGTTACTTGTACTAGATGTTAAGTGATGATGTTGTGAAAGCAAAGATCAGAGAAAAGAGAACACCATATAAATTCATTTTTGCAAGATTAGAAACAAGATATAGATAACATATAATAAAGGTCACATTAAGCAAATGGAGAAAAAGTTAAGAAAGTCAGTAACATAAACAGAAGGCCAGGTCTTCCTTTCTGAGCACTGTGTGAAGTTTCCAATCAGAGCCCAACAATGACATTGGTAATATGTGTTCTTTTAAAGAATCTATTTATTGAAATATAACAAAGAATTGTACAAATCCTATTTTAAGTATTCAGAAAACCAAGTGTGCATCTGAAAGAATTTTTTGAAAATGAACCTAATTATGTAACAGTTGAAAGCAAGATGAATTACTGAGCATTAGTTTTATCCTACAGATCTGCCATGTGTCTCCTTCTTGCCACTCCATTCTTTTTATTTTCAGAGTTAAAGACCATTTTTATTTTTAACTGTATATCAGGCTTTGAAATCATAAACTATGCAATCATCGCTGACTGGCTTCGTGCTCCTGACATCTTGTGTTTGACATGCTACCGGTACTTTGTGCTTTGTCCATTCACATTCATGCTTAGTATATAACATACTGAACATACATAGTTATTATGTAACTATGACAGTCATTTATTTCATCTTCCAAATTATAAATATTCTGTTTATCACTAGTTCATGACTATCTTAAATAATGCTCTATGTTATTGTACTAATTAAAAATAAAAATTTTGGGTGTTCAAAATCCCCAGGAAATATTGTATAAATATTGGTAGTCTTTTAATGTAGGCCTTCTCACAGACATATACTGATATAGCTAAAGCTATTTTCTGTCACAGACTACATAATACTTCTGTTTGTGAATTCTGTTCATGAATCATTTGGTTTGCAAACAGAAACGTTCAGCAAACTTTTACTTCCATTCGTGGATTTTGTATCAGGTGACAAACGTGACTGCAACTTTCTTCCCCACAGGAACACAAGTGCAGCCACCTTCTCCAGGCTCATGGAATAAATTAAATTCATGAACTGAGGAAACATCGTGTGGGCTTTTGGTTTTATAATTCCTTTTTATAATTTCTTCATTTTTCTTATACCAAGTAAATATTCCAAAGAAATAGCTGAAAAGAAATCTCTTCCTAAAACTTTGTTGCTAAGGCTCCAAGGTAATTAATGCTAAGAAGCTGATTTTACGAAAGCAACTCTGCAATTGTATAAATTATCAGTTAAGTGGCGAAAAGGACATCGTCACTAGTGCTAGCTAGGGTAGCGATGGTAACGAGTGTTTTAGGATAAGGTGATTATTCATACTCGTATGTGTGATGTTGTATGATGAGGTACAGTGGAATGAAATTCATTAGGTTTTGCCAATCTCCAGCCAGTTACAGGTATGAAGGAGCTTTATATTAGGTTGATGGAATTACAGTGGTCATTTCACTCAAAAGAGAAAATTATAAGATTGTACCTATTAGACAGTATAATATTATACAAAACTCTGAGGATTCAGATGACCTAATTGAGTGCTTTTAAAGAGACCTCAACATCCACTGCCTGTAGTTTTCTCTTGACTTAATATCCTACAAAATAAGCATTAATGTTAATATTTAAATTATTTTATTCTACTTTACTCTCACACATAAACATCATGTCATCTTATTACTCAGTTACCACTCAAACAGTTGAGAGTAAAAACGTAATTGGCCTTTGCATTTTGAATGTCACCTATTGTTCAATAAGAGGTTATTTGAAAATAAGAAATATATCACTGTATCACCTTACCACTGGGAAGGGAGACCAACTAATAATGGAAATGTTTACAGCAATATGAATTTTTAGAAAAGAGTTTGCTTTCTGCATGAATCTGTTGAAGGATTTTGAGTGGGTTTGTTTTCTTCTCTTCTTAAAAGGACTCTCCACTTGTGTGGCAAATGCATAGTAAAGTTTATAGTTTTGTATTCCTTGTGGATTATGTACAAAGGGTAAAAAAGAAAAAGGGTCTCGCTGGTGGCATAGTTAAATGTGTGTTATACTGTAGTAATCATAAGTAATTGTATTCTTAACTGACTGTTCTTCCAGGGCTCTTTACTCTATATAGATATATTAAGCCAATGAGATTTAAAATCCAATGATCTGCTCTGGAAACCACCTCAGTCACTTAATGCTTACAACATTTCAAGCTAATTACTCTTTCAAAAAATAAAAGATGTAATATTTCCCAAACTATAGAGTTATTTAAAGCTTCAGTGTGATAATCCCAGATAAAGTGCTGAATATGGTAGTTTAAACATCCTCACTGTCCAATAAAGTTTTCCTTGAACAACAATTATTTTAAAATACAAAATCATTGTTCTTGGACTAGCTAATAACAAGGTGCTGATTTATCAATTGTTGCGAGTCATCCAATTCTGTTTTATCTTACATGCCAAATGTTTACAGATATAGTAAATTTCACATGGATCCATATGTTAGACCTTAGATTTCAACTATTTCAGTTCACAACTGACTCTTCTAAGTGTGCATTGATATACACAGGGATGTAATCATTTTTAGTAGTTAGCACACGCTAAGGTAGTATCAAGTAACTGTTGCAAACAGATACATTTACATTATATGTATGTTTAAATAGATGACATAAACTTGGATTTTTATCATTTTAAGAAAATAAAATCAATTATTTTCTTTCTATTGTGTTCTATTACTAATGCTGACAACAGCAGCAACAAAATCTTTTGAGTTCTCTTAGGGGAAAATTTTGTTGAATCAAAGAATGTAGCTGATCTGAAAACAGAGATGGGTAGTCTTCAAATCCCAAATTGAATATCAGCATCTTGAAGTTTAAAATTGTGCTGTCTTATATTAACAATGATTCTCTGAAACACATATATGAATAAATAATATGAAAATAGACCATATCATATAATTTTCATGGTACATTTAGATACGTTCAAATTGGCTTATATATTTTATGTTGCAGTCTGGGCAGAAAAGAAAGTGAAATTTTAAAAATGTAGTAACTAATTTTGTTTTTAAAGAAGTTTAACCATCTAAGATCTAATGGCATTTTTTGAATGATCAAATCATCAATAATCTTTATTGTTTCAACAGTACAAGGATTTCTAGTTTCTGATCTCATAAATACTTTGCTTCTAGAAAATATATAGTACTGCTTTTCCAAATGAATTGCTTTCTGTTGCATAAAATAGTTGGCATGTGTAAGAAATGCTACACAGAAAAAGGACAAAAGAAGCAAAAACAAAACTTCTGGCAAGTACAATTTTTAAATTAAGTATTTTTCCTACTCATTAATATGAGTAAAAGAGCTTACCCTCTTCTTTAATCTTATCTATAGGAATTTTGAACATTTTTCTCTCCATTGATGCACATTCTCATCACTTTAAAATGCTGTATCTCTTTTGCTATATTCGAAGACAGGGGAGACCTATTTAAAATATTCTCATGTTATGCTTTTAATTGCAAGGTGACTTTTTCATGTTTTTGTTTCTTATTTCTGAAGACAGAACCTAGGGTATTGTATAGAATGGGCAAGAATCCTACTGCTGAGTTATATTCCCATCTCTTATCATGATTTAAAAATTTTAAAAGATTTCCATGCTGTCTCAACAGAATCACTCAGATAAATCTCTTATCTGTCCAAACCTATAGATCTCTATGAAATTACTTAGGATTTCTTCATATCCGTAACACATGCAAGACAGCTGAAAGACTTTAGATTGTTGACAGTTGTATCTCAGTTTTGTCGAAGGTGTTTTCAGACAATATAATCAGTTAGTAACCGAAAAGTGAAAAGTGAGTGTACATGTGAAAATAATTGTATTTGTGATGAGTAATATTGATTAATCATTGATTTATCCATTCAACTAATGTGAAAGGGTAGAGATGGAAAGAACACACCTGTTGTTTCGAAAATATCTCAACTTGATATATGTTTTTTAACAAATAGAGCAACTACAACTACATGTATCAAGCACACTTACATAATTTAAATATAATTTCTCAAACATATTTTCTTGTTATATGCATTGTATGTTTACATATTTATTTTATGTTTAACTGTGTGATAGATAATACTTAAATTTTGTTTATGTACATTTTTAATATTAATAGTTGACATATTATAAAGTATATCTCTTATCTTCAAGTTTATGTGAGGACATAACAGGCTCAAATAAAGTTAAACTTTTTCCCAAATGTATATAAACATAAACCACCAATTACCAGTGTTTTCCAAAGGTTTGGAGTCATAATTGTGTTTTAGAGATGTAGAAATTCCATCCTACCCTGAAAAGTCTGAAACGTCTTCTAACAAAATTTCCCAATGTGGGAAATTTTAATATCCCTTTAAGCTGGATAGTGTTCACCCAATATTTTTAATTTAGATTTTGTATATTAATTTCTATTGTTTGAATTGTACAAGTGAGTTTTCCCATTTGTAGTTTAAATTACACGATGAAATTTGTTTAAAGTACATTTTTAACCTTTGAAAATTGTGATAACTTCTCACAGGGAATGGTCAAGCTCATGTCCTTTCTTTCTTCTTTGGAATCCCTGTGAAATCGTAGTTTGCTATTTGCTGTCAGTGAAAAATGAGCTCCTCTATGGGCACTCAGGAATTTTGGGCACTCAGTATCTTATATGTGAAGGCTTATCCTCTGATATTTATCTTGTTTTGGACTTTGGCGAAGCATAACAGTCTTATTAAACCTTTCTATGAGTGAATGGCAGTGCTTCGGTGAAAACCTTTGGATTTTATCACAGGTAGAATGTTTTATTTTCTAGTTGCTGAAACAAAATGCCCAACACTCACAAGTTGAAAGAAGAAAGGCTTATTTTAACTCACAGATTGTAGAAGTTTCAGTCCATAGTAGTTGGCTCCAACAAAAGGTGGCATGGCAAAGTGGCAATGCAGAGAAGAAAGAGCTCATGATGTGGCAGGCAGGAAGCCATTCTTCTTTCCCTTTTTATCCCATCCAGGCTAAAAGGCCATTGGTTGGCACTATGCAAAACCAGTATGGAAGTTATCTGTTCATGAATCCATCATGCACATCTAGAAGTAGTGGACTAACCCAGTATGACACACCCGTGATCCAGTCAACTCCCAGAACCTGATCTGTAAGCACATGAGGCTTTGGTGAGGCATCTAGATATGTTATAATATAGAACATTTCCTGTAAGCCAGGATAATCATAATACTAAATGTTATATATTCTTAGTTTTGTGTGTGTGATTAAAAAAATGGGATTTTGAAAATCATGATAATCATAATACTAAATGGTATATATTCTTAGTTTTGTGTGTGTGTGATAAAAAATGGAATTTTGAAAAGAAAGCATTCCCAAGAGCCTTGTTTATGGACATATGTGTTATGGTTTGCTGACACCATATCTCTGCTCTACATTGTGGCATGTTTATTTTTCAAACTCGAATGAACATTGTGAAGATTGGTTTATGCCACTGAAATATAGATCTGGAGCCTTGTGAAAGTCACTTGAAGTCCTGGTTTTTTGTTCAGTGGTAGGACATTTTCCCAGCATATGCAGTGCCAGGCGTTCAGTTAGGTCTCTAGGTAGTACAGCAAGAAAGAGTGGAAGGAGGGAGGGAGGGAGGGAGGGAGAGAGAGAGAGAGAGAGAGAGAGAGAGAGAGAGAGAGAGAGAGCATATGTCGACTGGGAAGCTCTTAAGGGCATGTATTCTCTCATACTCAGTTTCAATGAAGTATGATATGAAATTATGAGAATGCAAGTTTCAAATACTTCCTAGGTGACTGTGAAGTGCAGGTAAGTTTAAAAGCATTCATCGTACATTTTCAAAATTAGTAATCCCATTTTATCCATAATTTGATGCCCTAAAATTTTAAAACACATGCATACAGTCACAAAATAATATTGCATTTCTTACATAAGTATAAAATTGTTTTGTCAGTAGCAACATTAAAATTGAAAAAAAATCACAGTAAGTATACTCTGTTTATTCAAAATTAAAATATGCTGATGGTAACCAAAAACCAGAAGAAATTTGAAGAAATTGATGAACACTAAAGAAATGTATTTATTGTTTCATTGAAAAAGTGTCCTATAATTAAGAAAAAAGAGTGAAAAAATCTTACTAGAGCTTTTATTAAGAAAATAAATGAGTTATATATTTTCCTTTTAAAATTGTCAGATTATCAACATTAATTCTGTAATATAAAATGTATTTACTGTACATGAAATATGCATGGGTAGAAATATAAAGTAAAAATGAAAGATAGTTATATACAAGATAGGTAACTATGATACAAATCTCTATTAGATCATCAAATAGAACAGTTAATGTTTTTACTGTTTGACCATTTTTTTCATGCCTATATCTTGAAATCTGAACACTTTAAAAATAACAATACAAAATATATTTACTAGTGTTAATCTTCTATTATTTTATCTTCAATTATATATCATCATTTTTATTCATTTTTTCAAAATTAAAAAAAAAACTAAAAAAAGGAAATTAAAGTCAGAATTAGGTTTTTGGTGAAGAAAAAGAAACAATTTTCCTTTTAATAGACTCAAATTTTTGTTTACTTTTTGTTATGGTTTATTTCAATGGCCCCCAAACCTCATGCAATTGGACCAAGTGTAGCATTTGTGATTGGTTGGTTGTTTAGCACTTGGTTTGGTGGTATCAATGTTTCATCCACCCAGAGGCAAAATCAGAATAAGATGTAAGAGTGGGAAGAATGTGTGTGTTTCTGTCTCTTGCTGGTTTCCACCTTGCTGTTTGCAGCTGCCATGAGCTGCAGCCCCATCGTGCCACCCTGCCTTGGAGCCAACTGAGTATGGACTGAAACCTCCAAGAACTGTAAGAAATAAACCTTTCCTTGTCTAACTTTGAGCATCAGGCATTTTGCTT
The DNA here is from genome assembly GCA_004027455.1 of Hydrochoerus hydrochaeris. Taxonomy (NCBI): domain Eukaryota; kingdom Metazoa; phylum Chordata; class Mammalia; order Rodentia; family Hydrochaeridae; genus Hydrochoerus; species Hydrochoerus hydrochaeris. The sequence continues at coordinate 133,282 of PVLA01001175.1, forward strand.
TGCAATGAGTAAAAGGTAACTAAGACATTTTTTATAATAATTTCGAATTTATTAAAATGTTGAAGAATTATTTCATCTTTCCCATATAATCATCTATATTTCAAAAACAAAAAAAACCTTGTATATGCAGTAATGTATATATACATTTCAAGACTAAGAGATTCATGTTCACTAAGTTAAAAAAAGTAAATATATATTATCTATCTATCTATCTATCTATCTATGACTTAACAATACACTTAAATTTTAGTTTGAATTGGCATGATATATCTTTTACATCATTCAATTTACAGCTGAAAATTTTTGTGTATCTATTGTGTGTGTGTGGCTTTGGAGATCAAATCTAAGACTCTGAATATCAAAAGGACACACTCTAATGTTGATCTATGACCCTAGGCCCTTGTGCAGACATTTTATTAATACTTTCATGGAAGTTATTGTTATCTTTCACTTTGAAGGACAGAATATTTGTGTTTTAATTTTAGATTAAAATTATCTGTATTTTAATATTCTTGATAACCAGTTTACAATCTATGATCCTTTGAATTCTCTGTGGGATAGTCTATATATTCATGCCATTCAGGACTCAATTTCTGAGAATATCTACAATTCTTGAAAGACTATTGTTTTATGCTACATCATAAAAAACTTTAAAATTTCTCATAGTCATATACATACAGAAGAGTAGAGACTAAATAAACACAATGTTTATTACTAGAAACAAAGGTCTTTACTTATCTTCTAGTCTATGTGCTTGAGTTAATCTGGGGAAGAATTATTATCATGGTTATAAGCAATCAGTTATATTTTAAAGACATGCATATTTAATCCAAACTTAGTATTTTCCATTCTATTCATTGCTTTGTGTAGATTCAGCTTTCCACTGGAGATTATTTTTTGTTAATTGAATAGTTAAATCAATGCTTCTTATAGAACTTTTCTAAAATCAATGACTTTTGCACTTTTTTCAAAAAATATCTTTATTTCAACTTATTGAAGACTAACATTTTAAGAAATACTGGTTATTTATTCCCTTCTGGTACTTTAAAAATGCTGTTCCATTGCTTTCACACTTTCATATTTTCTCACAGAATATCTGCTGTCATTATTATTATTGCATTGAATGTTATGTACTTGTTTTTACTGGATTCTTATAACATTCTATTTTCATTGTGTTTAACAGTTTAATTATGCTGTATATTGGTGTAATTTCCTTTATTTTTATCTTTTTTAGGGTTTATTTAATTTCTTTTTTTTTCTTTTTTTACTTGGAGAGGAAAGCAAAACAAAAAAAGGGTACCAATAATATAGAATTTTAAAAAAAGGTAAGAAAAGACTAGTCAAAAAATTACAGTAAGAAATCACGTTGATAAATTCCATATTGTTATTTTAGAAGTAGTTGTTCATATTACAAAATCAAAGCATAACAAATTCTACTGTTTGTATTTCATTTTCGAATGTGTGATTTAATAGTTTTTAAATTTTTAAAATATTTGTATGATATTTATTTAACTATTTAAATCTTTATCCTTTGCTTTCTTTCTTCAACTCTTAATAAATGAGATATTTAACATCATATAACAAAGCACAGAGATTTGTTTTCATTTTAATCTTTTTGCTTTTATGATTTTATTGAAAGTTCTATTTCTATACCTTAAATTCCTTCATTTTTTTCCAAATATCTCATCTGTCCTGTCCATTTCTAGTAAAGGAATTATTTACCATTTCAAATACTGTGCTTTTATTGCATACATAATTGATTATTTTTTATTGCTTTTCATAATTGTCTTTGTATATTTTTTCTTAATGTATGTATAATTAAATATTTAAAATATACCATATAAACATACATTACATTTGTAAATAAAATTTTATGAAAATCATTTAATGTTATATGTACTCCATCTCTGAAACAATCTCTCACAAAATCATATTTCTCTTCAGTTCTCCATGTATCAGTATTTTTCTACTCAAGGTAACTCAATTACTTTGTTCTGACTTGCCTTCTTATGCAATGAGAAAGCTATGACATTCATTATTGTTATAGGATTTATTATTGTTATTCTCTTTCTGAATCACTTGTTACCTAATATATGGCAACAATATTTTCTGATTTTTTACACTGAAGTAAGACACATTATATTTGAGTTGTTACTTTGGTAGAAATTAAAAGCCATAAATTTTGTTAAGTTTGTTAACAATTTTACTGAAAAGTTAAAAGAATACCTGTTTTCTTAATCATTTGCTGAAAAGAACATTTTTTCACAATAATCATAACATATTCTTTCACCAGAAAGGCCACCCATGATAATTTATCTAAATTAGGTTGACTCTTCCATTATTCTTAATTTTCTCTGTACCATTTAATACAATCTAGGATTTTTTGCAATACATTATTAATTTTTAAATTGTACTTCATTTTTAATACAATATAAACTTAATGAATGAAAGGCTATATCTCTCTTTTTCATTGTTGGAATTCCAACATATTGAGCAAGACTATGGGTACAGATATTTATTAACTGTGTTCAAAATATTACAGTGTTTGTTAATCAAAAAATGGCTTATAGAAAATAATGACAATACAAGAATAAGAAACATTTACTAAGAAAACTAAAACTAAAAGGAGAAACTGAATCCACAGAAGCCAATCACAAAATAGATGCATTAAAAGTAATAATCAAATATAAAATTTTTAAATGTTTATCAGAAAAAGACAAATTAAAGGAAATAAAAATTGTAATAAATAACATAAATTAAATGAAAAATGGCCTTTTTCTTTTTTGAAGAATTGATTTCAAGTATGCTTTGTAATTTGAATCAGATACAAAAGTAACCTTTAATATCAGTGATGAATTTCAACTATGCATAGAAAGAAAATACATATGGCAGTTTTCATGGAAAGTCATAGCAACAGGACATTTTCACACAAACTGTATACAGTGATTACATATCTATATTTTTTGTTTTTCAGTCCCTTAAAATTTTTAAAAAATAAAATGTGAAACACACTATTAAAATCATTGATGAAAAATCATTTCTCCTCTATTTTACTATATAAATATAAAAATTGATAAATTAAACAGTTGTGCAATATACTTACATGGTACATGTCCTCTGTTTTTAGATTCATATTTAGACCTAATATTTATGATCTAAAATGAGAAATAATTTTGTGAAACTGTTTAACATAAAAATTTTAAGGGTTACAACATAATATGGCTATTTTCTAAATTATTTATTGAATTATTTGCTAATTACTTCATTATATATACAGTATTAAAAGTTTCATTAACTTATTGATCAAATGTTATAGCTTTTTATACATTGCTAAACACTTTTCCAAGATCTTTATAGGTTGATAATGATAAACTAGTTACACATTAACAGGAGTAAATGCACATAACATGCTTTGCAGTTATCATTGGGTATTCCATTTTGGTGGAATATTCATGATCTTGAAAAGATGTATTTAAAATTAAAATGATAAAATTTATTAAAATAATTCTATTGAAGTAATTCTATGACATATTGTTCAATGAAATAAACATAATTGTAAAAAAAGTCTTGGTTGTAATCCAGTGACATGAAACATAATTATGCCAGCAAATGAAAATTCTCATCTATTTTTCTTACTTTATTATCTTTCTCTTCTTTAAAGGACAAAAAATAACATATAAGATTAAGATTCACTAACCAGTTTATTCCTCACTATCTATCATACATAATCTCACTAAACCAGTGTATTCCTTACTGTCTATCAGGTGTAATCCTGAGATGCAACATTCTTATCCTGGTATCCAGTTGTTTATTTGAGGAAGTAGTGTCAGATAAATTAGTGTCAAAAAAGTAGAATATTGTAGGAAGAAAAGGTAAGAAAGTTTGTGATCTGATTTGAAAACTTGTTGTAATCTGATTGTTGCACAGAAATCTGAAACTTGAATTTTTTCAACTGAGTAAGGTTGGGATGAAGCTGTTTGTCTTCTGATTATCAACTATTTTTTGTTTTGTTTTGTTTTGTCTTCTATCTGTAAACTATGATATTTTAAAACCTCTGAAGGAGGTACTTTAACTGTTACTTTCCAGATTAATATATATATATATATATATATATATATATATATATATATATACACATATATAATATATAACATTAACATATATATGTTATGCATATATATATATATGCTTGTTATTTCATTTGTGTCTTAAAAATCAATAGTTCTTAAATTGTTCTTTTTTTTTTTTATTAAACTGCATGTTATGTCGGCCAGGGATTTAGCTCAGTGGCATAAGCACCTGTTGGAAAGTGCATCATGAGTTTGATCCCTGTTGCCAAAATAAATAAATAAACAAACTAGCATTATGGCTTGTATCTTGTATTACCTATGAATACCTCAGGTGCCACAGATGAGGCTTTTCAGAAGTGGCTGAATGTAATGTGTGTGGTGCAAGGATTAAGAGTGTGATGTTGAGATCAAGGATGCTATGTGGAAATTAAAGGAGCCCTAATCTACATACGGGTGGCACACATCAATCAGAGTGCAGTGGATGGAGTACAAAGGGACAGAAAAATGGCTGCTGCTTTGTCTTTACTTGGTCTGACGCCTTCTGTCTTCCTTGATTTTTCAGTCTGTTTCTCCTCTGCAGATCCCTGCTGCCTTGCCACCCCACCTGGGAGCCAGGCACTGTGGACTGAAACCTCTACAAACTCCAAATCAAATCAACTTTTCACCTTTTAACTTCAGGTGTTGGGTATTTCATCTCAACAATGAGAAAAGCAAGTCATACTGTTGTGTATTTTCTTGGGTATTTGAGGAAACTAGTTGCCTTAGTTGCTTTTCTCAGATTAAAACTTTTTCAATGTCAACCATATATAAATGACGTTTCCTGGTACTTGATAGAAGAAATATACAATACTAAGAGGAATCTGAAGCTGTGCAATCTGTCTGGAAAGTCAGCTGTATTCAAGTTTTAATGTTAGGAGAGGTTCCATGTTTGAATTGCACCTGTAGATCTTGAAATGGATTCCATTAAAAGTGTGAGACTATCATAAAAATAATAGAAATTGACATATACACCTAAATCAGTGAAAGCAAAAGACCCACTTATTAAGCCATGATTAAAAATAAATTGGAGCCCCTGAATGGTGCAACATATGGATAAATTCCATAATAGACAAGATATAATAAGTTTTAAATATAGTTCTTAACCAATAAAAGTTGTAAATGTAAACTTCACAATTCATAATTTGAGTATACATCCAGCAAACATCAAAAAGAATGTACACAACAAATAAAATATGTTAACTCAAAGAAACAAAGCAAATTGATAAAACATTCCCCAAATTTAACTACTTGTCTTAAATATGATCAAAGAGTTAAAAGAATATGGAAACAAATGATTGAAAGCAACAAAATGAAACTGCTTATGAATGAAATGAGAATTCAAACATGAAAGTATAGAAAGAATATAATCAGAAATTATAGAGATAAAAAGTACAATTATTCAAAGAAAATAGTTTCTACAGGTTTTCAATAGCAGATTTTCATAGGCAGAAGAAATAATCAGTCAACATTAAGACCAAACAATATAAATTATCACTTTTAGAAAGGAAAAAAATGATTCAAAGTGCACAAAAAATGAAGTTACTGACCACCATCATCAAGCTGTGATCAAAATTAGTGTTGTAGAAGTTCTTGAGGCAAAGAGAAAAAAAGCATGGAGAAGATTTGAAGAAAAGCTGAATCCTCTAACATAAGTTTTATTAGAAAAATAAGTTTACATATTCAAAAGCTCAGTGAACTCTAAATATTATACAGTCCAATTATAGATACTGAGAGTTAAGATAAACTTTCTAAAGCCCAACACAAAGACAGGATTTTAAAAGCAGCAAAATGATAGAAAATCATTATGCAAAAAAAAATCCCTATACGATTTCTTACTGTTTTTTTAAAATTATGTATTATTTCTATGCTTTTTGTTTTGCTTTTTTTCACTAAATAAAATTTTTTAAACATTTTCAATTATCAAAAGAAATCATGAAAGCCAGAAGATAGTAGGATAAGCAATGTAAAATACTGAGAGAAAAATAAAAATTTATTAAATGTGAATTTTTATATGGAAAACTATCTTTCCCATGTGAGTAATTAAAGAGCATAAAATAAACAGAAGTTCAGACTACTTATTATCATGATATCTGTATGTTAAACCTTCAACCTGTAGTGAAAGAACACTAGGAAATAAATCAAAGTGAAGTAAAGCAATGAAGTTCTCTGATAAAGGTAAATAGATAGATGAATGTAAATCACATGTTATTGCAGAGGCTTTTTGGTTTGTAGGATCACTATTTCCAATATGATCTAAAATAAAGTATATAAAATTCTTCTGTAATTACGTTATGAGCTACATGCCACAAGTAATTTGTAATGACAACATAAACAAAGGTGGAATGATGCAGGTATATGGGAATGAATTTTACATGTTTTTATAAATTTAAATTGGTATCAATTCAAATGAGATTGTTTTACATTTAAATATTAAGTTGGATACTCATAATAATCATAAAGCAAATATACAAAGAACTAAAATGGTTGAGTACAAAAATTTAAATAAAAGAAAAAATGAAAAACTTGGGACAATCAGTATACAAGGCATAGATAAAGCAAATAGAAAAATGACAAATGCCTAAGCATTTTCTTCTTTATCAGTAATTACTTTGAAAATAAATGGATTATAATTTGCTAAAAGGACAGAAAACAATAGGGAGGAGAACCAGAGAGCGGCCCCCTGAGATCTGGCCACAGCCATGGTGGAACCCAGGAGGCTGCACAAAGAAGCAATTCGCCAGCCCACTTGGTAAGTGCCTTTCTCCAGTGTGAGCCAGGAGGAGACCCAGTAGTGACTCCTGTGAGCCTACCAGTATGTGGGCTTGGAATCAAACATCCCAACAAAACCCCCCACCCCATTAGCAACTGGAGACAGAGGTCTGAGCATCTCTTGGCAGGATGACTATATGCAAAATAGCAAATATCAGTGGTCTCCTCTATCTTCTCTTTGAAAGCAAATGTTTTTCCAGTTTTGTTTCATTATGATTAATTGCTTTACTCTATTCAGTACTCTCTTTCAATTGATTTTATAATGTTCTGTCTTTGGTTTGATTTTGCTATACCTAATTATCCAGACAACTATTGTGAAGATAGTGAGATATACTGTGGTACCTATTACTGTTATCCTGGTAACCTGCTGCGAAGTTCTTCACCAAATTCACTGCACTGTCTCAATTGGCTTTGTTCTGTCTTGTTCTGTTGTATTTCTACTTCCTTCAAAATAAAAAAAGTAAAAAAAAAATCTAAAAACAATAATAGAAATACATTATTCAACTATTTGATGTATACAAGTTACTAACATTAGACACCTGTAGATTTCAAAATCAAAGGATGAAAAAGATAGTCCACATAAATAGTAAGCAAAAGAAAGTTGAGGTAGCTATACTAAATAAAGTTTAAATTTAAAAAAGTCTTAAAAGGCATAGAATACTATAAATTGCACTGTATCAATTAATCCAGAGTATATAACAATTATAAACATCTGCACCAAATAGAAGAGTCCCCATGATATATGAAAGACATTCTGAGAGATTGTAAAAGAAAAATAATTTGAATTCAACAATAATAATAATTGTTCACCTTAATAAACCACTTTTAAAAACTGATTGAAAATCTAGGAAGAAAACCATTGTAGAAATAGAGAAAAACAGCATAAACATCTAAACCTGACAGATATTTATATAGAATTACTCATCCCACAATAGCATAGTGATAATTGTTTTCAAGTACATGACATAGAACATCCCCTTGGACTGACTATACTGAACATTTCAATCAGTAGAAGCTAAACATGAATAACAGAAGAGATTGGAAAATTAAACAAATATAGAATTTAAAGAACATAGTGTTAGGGAACTTAGAAATTGCAGAAAGTTGAACAAATCCAAGTGGCACATACTAAAATGTTTGGAATTATTAAAAAGACATTTCTCAGAAGGAAATTTCTAGCAGTAATTTCCTAAAAAAATCTGTCTTCCAATTATCGTAATTCAAATTTTGAAGAAGTAAAAAAAAAGAACAAATTAGGCAAAGTTTTAAAGAGAGAAAATATAAATATTTGACATGACCAACAGAATTAATAAACACAAAGTTTGGTTTTTTGAAGATATCAGCAAGGTTTACAAACATTTAACTTAAAACATAAATAAGACATAAATAGCTACAATCAGAAGAGTAATTATGATGCTACCAATATTACAGAAACAAAATGATTATATCATGGATAATTTCATATAAAGAAGTAGATTACCTAAGAAAAAAGGAAATTTTTTTTGAAACACACAAAATGTTTTAACTCACTCATGAAGTATATAATGTCAACAAACTTACATTGAGAAACCGAATCAGTAGTGAAAAACCTCTGGTCAATTTCTATAATGACTTCACTAATACATTCTACCAGTTCTGTCAGTAATTATGTATAAACATACACCTATGCCAACTTCTCCATCACATAGTTTTCTATTACAATAGGTATAAAGTAGTCATATCACAGGATTTCTATGAGCATTAAATCAAATACAATAAATTAGGTCTCCTTTTGTAATATAATTTTATTGTCAACTGATACTGGTATTCTCTAAATAATTAGCATAAGGAGCTACAATTTATCAACACACCCCTTATTATGGCTTGAGTTCTGATGTCCCCACAAAGCCTCACGAAGTCATAGGTGGGGCTATTTCAGAGGTGAGTAAGTCTAGAATGTGTGAAGCTGGGATGAATGTTGTGTGTTTACGAAACAGGCCACTGATTAGTTTGGCACCCATTGTATATTCTATCTGGTACCTGCCTAGTATAAAGTAGATAGAGTATAAAAGGGGCAGAAAGAAGCTGCTAAGGTCCCTTGGATTTGTTTCTTCACTACTTCGTTGCTTTGCTGCGTTTTGCCCACCATGAATTATGTTTACTCTATGATACCTGTCTGCTGTGCTACTCTGCCTTGCAACCAGCAAACTGTGGACTGAAACTTCTACAGATGTGAGCCAAATAAATCTTTCCTCCTTTAACTTTAGTGTTGTTTATCTTTGTCTCAGAAATAATAAAAGTAACTAAGATACCCTTCTTCACTGAACATCCAAGAAAACCTGAACACACAGAGTGAGGGTGGATCACCCTGGTGGAATGGGAATGTTTTCCCCATCTCCACAGGAGAAACCTATAAAATTTTATGTCATTCTAGGTTAATTCTAAACTAAATAATGAAGAAAGACCTAAGAAAAATGTGAAAAATTCCTAATTCTGATTTTTTTTTTTTGTTACTGGGATGGAACTCATTAACTTAGATTTGCCAGGAAGATGCTTATGCCACTGAGCTAAATCCCCAACTCCCTCTTTCTGATTTTTATTGCATAAGAATTCATAAGTTTATTATTAGCTTAATTCCATCTTTACCTCTCTTCTGTTTTCTTAATATTGAAATTTCACTGTTTAATAACAGTAATCTGTGTAGAACCCCTGCTGAATGTCTAGCACATCAAAACTTCCAGTAAATGTTTTTCCTCTCATTTTAAAGATTCTAAATTTAACTATTTTCTTACACTCGAAAATGAATTTATATTTGTTCAATTAAACCATATTTAGGTGATATTTATCTGTAATAGAATTTGTTAATGTCTCACTCATTCATTCTTTACAACTTTGTTTAATCCATTTCTCCAGAAGGTAGCATACTATTTGGTTTGCACTTACTTTTGTAAGTATTGGACTTGAACTTTAAATTAAAAAACAAAACAAAACAAGCAAACAAAGCAAACAAAAGCTACCCCCAATATCTCAGGTTTAGCCTAAAGAGATGAAGTATAGCCAGCAGGATTCAAATAATGGAACATCAGAAACTGGAATTAGAACTGGAACTGTGTCGAAACAAATAAAGAAGCTAGGATTTTACTCTAGAGCTAAGTAGAACATCACACAGACTTCTTTCCCTCATCACCTGTTACAAGTTTCTAAAGCAGATATGAATGAAAAAGTTTAATTTAGATAAATTAAAGTATATTTTTAGATCTAGCAGACAAACAATGAAAAGCGAAACAATTTAAATTCAAGATTATTGCCCATGATAGCAAAAAGAAGGCAGCTCACATTATACAATCATAGCAGAGGCAAAGAGTAATTGAATTAAATATCTGATTGGATCTTTAGGAAAATTTGGAACGTCTCAATATTTTAGAATATATCTTACAATTTCTTTAGTGTTTTTCTGAGACTATCACTCCCAGAACCGATGGTGAAATAGTTGACAGTCAAAGATAGAATCTGGATGATAGTACCCATATAGCAATTTATATTTGATGGATCACACATTAAGATATAATTATGCAATTTTGTGATTATGTATTGTAGTTGTTTATGCCAAGATGCAAACACAGGTCTGTGCCTGACAGCAACAATTGATAGTCAGGAGTGAAAGTGAACATCTTCATGACCATACTTCATGAAATGTAGTATAGTTCAAATATTTATTCTTTGTGAAATTCTATAATTTTGGCACCTAATTTTTTGGATATATGCAAGCTAGTATTACAAATCTGAGATATTTAAAAATGAGTTTAGAAGATGAAGAAGAACAAAAATTTAAAACAATTAATTTTAACCTCAGTATGCTGCTTTCTCAGAAGAAGTATGCTCACTTTTAAAATAACTGAAATAGAAAACCCTTCCTATTCCCTGAGATAATTTTTCTTGACACATTGGATTTCTAGGAAAGGTATGTTTGGTCTCAAAGGCACTAAAAACAATACTGGAAAAAAACTGACTTTACAAGAACACTTCGAGTTTCATAATACAGTTTACATAGGAACATACTTGATTACATAAAATGTTCAATGTGTCTAAGAGAATATCAAAATATTTGAACTTTCTTATGAAAGTCAGAAACTGATTACACCAATCAATGGCTCAGCTTCATCATTATTAGGATGAGTACAATTCTACCAAGAATGATTTCCATGAGAACTCAAAATTTTCTAATTTTAAAAATGCTGAAATTCCTGGAAAATATATCTGTATGAAAACAAAGACAATATATTTTTTCATATGTATAAAACAAAATAATGTTATACTTGATATATATAAGAAATATAAATAATTCATGTACTTCAATTAATAAATTATAATTCTAAATATTTGAAGATCAGTAAATGATGTCAAAGAAAAATGTTCTTATAATAAATCACAATGCAATTTTCCAATGTGAAACTCATGTCATGAGTAAAGTAATAATGCAAAAAATTATACAAAAAATTGAAATTCAATGATTTAAAACTAGGAAGGAAAAAATAGTCTTTTATGTAAAAACGAGAAAAAAACCACACAGTATCCTAAAAGAAAGTACATCAAATTAAACCAAAACACTAAAAAATGATCTTGGAGTAATAAAAAATGAAAGGTAACTGAAAAATGCATGAATACTATAGTTCAATAATAAAAATACTTGTCTCAAGAGGAAAATAAAATTAGTAGCACTTATCTTTATAAAGTGTAAAAGGCTGAAGTTAGCAATATCTAGAAATATTATAAATTATAAAAATAACATTTAGAATTTATAAAAGTATTTCCAGTTGCTCTAAACATGTTAAAATCCAACTTAATAAAACAATTTTCTAGGTAAATCTAATTGGCAAAAACACACAGAGGAAAAAACAGAAAACTAGAAAAATAAATTGTAACAGCAGAAATAAAGCAGATATTAAATGTTTATGCAACTAAACTCTGAGTTTAGATAAATTTAGTTTGACTTTAACCATATATCAAGGAATAATCACTCACACCTTATAAATTGAGTTCTAAATTCCAAAAGCAAAGCTGGAAAAATTATGGATAATGCTTTTAATGTAACTAGAATCACAGATACAGCTCTGAGGAATCCTTGCTCTCACGATCTGCTCAGATGTTCTCTGTGGAGCTACAAGGATGCCAAAAGTATTTCACCTAATACACAAGACAGCTTATTTGTTCACAGTGGAAGAAAATGTAAGGAACTGAGCTTAGTAGTGATTAATGAATGCTTGATGAATGTTGACCATAAAAATGTCACTCTGCATGAGGCTAGAAATACAGAGGGGAACCTGCCAGTAGAGATTCTAGTCCTGGAAAGCTTATGGTGGAATGGAGAAGATGGTCACTATGCTAGCTACAGAGAGACCAACTCTACACAGTGCTTACTTTTATTTTTATTTCCTAGCTACTAGACTTTGAGTGTCTTTCAGGCAAAGAAGGACCAAAACGTGTAACAGATACATGAAACAGGAAGAAACCATTGAAAACGGAGAGAACTGGGGAACAGGGAGGAGGAAAGGAAGGAAAGGAAAGGAAAGAAAAAAATGAGAAAAGAAAGATACAATGGAACATAATTTTGTGAATAAGGTAGGGAAAAGGGGTTGAAGGGAGGGGAGAGGAATGTGGAAAAAAAGAGGAATCAAGATAAATCATGTACAGGCACAAATTCCCTGTGACTAATGTGAGATATATATCACCAATAAACCTAATTTTAGAATAGCACGAAAAAGAGAGAGACTAATATCAATTCAGAGCATTCATGAAAACATCCTGAATAACGCATAGGTAAAATAAATTTTATTGTAATTTTATTAATGATGCATCTGTACCAAGATGTATTTGCTTAGTTACTAAAAGATACTTCAATATTTCAAACTTTATCAATCTAATTTACTTTATTATCAGTTTTGAGACAAAGCGTCCAGACTCTACTAATGCAAGAATAATACACTAAATTTCATTTGGATGATAATGATAATTTCTGGAAAAAATATACATAGCAACCATATGAAGATGCTTAAAAGTAAGAGGAAACTAGATTTCAGAACATTCTTAAAATAAAGCAAAATAAATGATAATTTTTCAAATTATTTTTCTAGAAAGTAAACTTATCTTATTGACTTGAATAAAAAGTAGACAGAGATTAAGATAAAATCATAGCTGAAAAGTTAATAGAAAGAAATCACAGAAAGAGGCAGCTATTATTTTGAGTACTGAATTTCATGAAAAATCTTTGCTCAAATATTAGACTGACACCAAATGATGTTAGTTTGGGAAAGACTTCAAGAAAAGTTGCCATGAAAAAAAAAAAAAGATATCATCCTTTTGCTTACCACTGAGAAGATAAAGTTCGACGTTTGAATCTTAGAGTTTCATTCCTTCCTATGTTACTTATTTTCTGTACTAAAAAAAGTGAGAAATTTTTAAGAAAATAGAATGTAAGCCTATGCTTTATATCATTATGTGATTGAGAATTTATTATAGAATTTATTATGTGCAGAAAGATATAGGAAAATGTAACCACAATTCTTTTAAACACTGTACTCAAAATGACACATATGTTATAATTAGTACGATGTGTAAATCTGCTACAAGTAATAAGCATGCTCAAGGACATCTACTGAGAAAAAGAGTGTTGAACAAACATAGTAATAAAAATTGTTCATTGGTTGGAATACTCGATGTTATTAGGTCTGTTTTCCTCAAATTCATCTGTAGGCTCCAAGAAATTCCCATCAAAATATTAATATACTTTTTTGGGTAGAAATTGACAAATTTCTATAATTTGTATAAGTTTAAAGGAAATACAATACCCATAATATCTTTGAGAAAGATCAATGTTGGGGAAATTCAATTTTGATATTGATATGAAAGGAATTCAGTGAAAAGTGTATTTTAACTAATGACAATGACAAAATTTGAAAATTATATAAAAATCAGAAGCTGCAATGCATGGTAAGTGATATCTACAAATCAAAGCCCTTAAATTAGGTAACAAACTTAAATATATAGCTTACATCTTAAAACTTCAAGAAAAACAGAGAATATAAATTTTATGAACTTGACTTAGGCAAATATTTCATTATATACCCCACCTGTCTGAAATAAAATACTTGATGCATTAAGTTTCATCACAATTAAGATCTTCTGGTCATTGAAAATTATAAAGAATTCTGGGGGAAATTTTGCAAATTTCCTATCTAATTTCAGACTGACATCTAGTCTATATAAATGTCTACCAAAAATTTATAACTGAAGATTGACTAAGACAGATAGTATTAAGGGCCCGTGTATTGGGTCTTTACGAGGCTTTTGTGATTTTTGGAGCATTTTTTGAGGGGTGAAAGCCAGATACTGAGTATAATTGTTTGAAAAGTAAATAATACTTTTGGCATTTAAAGAACCTAGAACATGTAAGTTTCTTTTATCAGAAGAAAAAAGATGGCTTGGGCAAGTGGTGGCCTCTCCAGGGGAAGAACCATGCAGCGTCTCCTGAGATCTGCGCCATGTTGGAACTTAGGGCACTGTGAAACCAAGGAACTAGCCTGCCTCCCTGGTAAATATCCATGAGTCTAGCGGCACTCCCCCACATTAGCAAAAGGGAGCCAGAGATCTGCGCATCTCTTGGGAGGTTAACCAAATGCAATATAGCAAATAGGGGGTATTTCCTTCTACCAACTCTTTGAAGGCAAATATTGTTATCACTGCTTTGCTTTGTTCTGATTAATTGTATTGCTCTATTCAATATTCTTTTTTGATAAGTTCTATCATGTTCTGTATTTGGTTTGATTTTTCAGTACCTAATTGAAAGAACAACTATTGTGAAGATATTGAGATATTGTATGGCACCTATTACTGTTATCCCAGCAACCTGTCATGACATTCTGTACCAATTTCACTGTCCTGTCTCAAATGGCTATGTTCTGTCTTGTTCTGTTGTATTTCACTACCTTCAAAATAAGAACAAAAATGATGAGAAAATGGAAAATCAACAACTTTTTCTAACTTTAGTAAATAAAGATGCCAGGAGTAGTATCACTTTGAATTCTCGATAGAGTCAAATCTAGAGAGAGATCACAGCTGAGATCTGCTTACGTGTAACAGGAACATAAACTGGTAGGTCCATTTGAATGGTGACTTTGATCAGTTGCTGAAAGCTGAGTGTGATGTAGCAGAAGAATGAAAACGTTCTACAGGCTTAAGAAAGGAAGGTATACTGTTAAGAGTTCTGCCTCAAAAACTTTTACAAAGTTGTCATGATGAAAAATTCTAAAAAGAACTACTCTCACTTTGGGCAATGGGAGGACAAAAATATATATTGCAAAGCTTTACTTACAGTGTTTTTCATAATAAAGGTCTATGATCAGAAAAAGACTGCCTGAGCCTGAATCCACCGGGAGGCAGAGCATATTGATGATCTGCTTAGTATGAAGTATTGAGATTCCTTCTCTGTTCTTGCTCTCTAAAAGCCTACAATCTTAGTCGTCATGAGAAAAATATCAAATAAATTCTAAAAGAGAGGCATCCTATGAAATATTTGATCAACAATCTTCAAAGCTGTGAAGGTCATAAAAAAAGGAAATTTTGAGAAATTCATAATCTAAGGAGACATGAAATATAAATGTACTATGCAAACATGAATGGGATACCAGAACAGAAAAAGAACATCAGGTAAAAAACAAATAAAGTTGGAATAAAATGCCACAAACTTTAGTTAATAGTATCGTATCAGTATTTTTTCTTTAACCATGACAGTGGTATCCTATAAAGTAAAAATATAAATTATACCTCATAGTTGTAAAAACTTTTATTTTGGTATTGGGAATTCAATATAAGGTCTTCTTACTGAGCTAAACCTCCAGTAGTTTATATTTTATTATTTTAAATGTTGAAATAGGGTCTCTCTAAGTCTCTCAAATGCACAGGCTAGTGTAAAATTTGCCTTCACCTTCTCAGAGTGCTGGGATCACAAGAGCGCACCACCATGTCCAGTACCATGCACTTTGAACACTGCACTCTATTACCCACCAAAGACAAGAAATCACTTGGAAAACAATTCTATAATGTTTTAAGATACATTATTCAAAGTGTATTCCTATGATCTTTAAATTTTTTTAGGTTTGTAATCAGTTATTTTCTAAGATACTTAAATGATAGAAGGCAGAATAATGACTCTCACGAAGACAACTGAGTCTCAAATTTATTTTACTTTAGATGAAAAAGAAGCGTTGTAGAAATAAAAATATGTCTTGAAAACTAGAGTTTGTCTTGGATTATGTGAAGATATAAGATCTAATCACATTATTTCCTAAAAACCTCTGCATATTGAGGCTAGACACAGAAGGATATGTAATTATTGGTGAACATCAGGAAGTGCATTATTGATTGTTTTAAAGATAGCAGGAAGTGGCAGTAAGCAAAGGAATGTTGGGCATATCTAAAATTAAAACTTGCAGGAACAGTGATTCTTAGACTTTTAAAAGACTATGGATAAAATTTGCTTACCATGCAATTTATAAGCTTAGGTGTAAAATTCACTAGATTTCAGCACATTAATAGAGTTGCGCAACCATGACCATAACTATTTTAGATCATCTTTATTATCTCAAAACAAAACACTTTACCCACTAGCTCTCATCTTCTATTCCTTCCCATCAAATCTAGGCAAACACTGGGTTACTCTCTATTTTCACTGACTTTACTATTCTGGAAATGTATTCACTTTTTGTTTTAAATTCAAAATAGAACAGACTCATAGCAACAATAAAGACTTTAACATATCAAAAGATACAGAAATTATGGAAAGTGAACTTTTACACCACACTGGAGTGAAACAACAACAAAAAATATTCCTGTAGCAGGACTACACTTAGAACCCAATAACTTTTTCTTCTCTCTTTTCTTCTACTAACTTTTTCATATAAGAAAAGCCACCTGATGTTCAAACTAGTGTATCTAATTTATTTCACTTAACATTATGGTCTCAAGGGTTGTCTACTTTTGTTCAAATATGTTTATCTTTCTTAATAGCATATTAGTATTCCATTATGTATAAATACCAAATTGTCACCCATTCATCTGTTGATGGGCATATAGACGATTTCCAAGACTTAGCTCTTATGAATGTGTGCTGCTATAAACATGGATATGCATGAATCATTGTGGTAAAAAAGGGGAATAGCTGGGTTAAATGGAATTTTTATTTTTAGTTTTTTTGAGGGATTTCTATAATGATCGTCCTACTGGTTGTATCACTTTACACTCCCACCAGCAATGAAGAGTGTTTTGTTTCTCCACAGGACCTCACCAGTATTTGTTATTGGTTGATTTCTTGATTTCTTGATGATACCCATTCTTCCTGGGGTAAGAAGCAATTTTAATGTTGTTTAATTTGAATTTCTTCAGTGTTGAATATTTTTTCATGTATTTATTTGTCAACTGTATCTCTTTATCTGAGAAATGTCTAACAAATAGTCCTGAGAAAAAAGGCTATCTACATGCCAAATGTTGAATTTACACCCATATTTATCACCATATGCTAAAGTAAAATCAAAATGGAATAAACATCTAAGCATTAGAAAAGAAACATTTAAACTTCTGGAAGACAAAACAAGTAAAACTCTCAAAGACCTAAGTGTAGGCAAAGACTCTGAATTAAACCCCAGTGGTGTACAAAATAGCAAGGAATTAACAAATGGGGTCATATGAAATTAAAAAGGTTTTGCACTGCAAAGGAAACCACCACTAAAGTGAAGAGACAATCTATAGAATGTGAAGAGAAATTTTGTCAGCTACTCCTCAGGCAAAGGATTAACACTATACTGCATAAGAATTCATAAAAAAATTAGACCACTCAAATTTAAAGATCCAATGAAAACTTGAGCATTGAAAATGAACAGTGCTTAGATTTTAATACAGGGAGGCCTCTCTTGGATATCTGACTTGTAGAAATATAAAATTAAAAAACTTATGTCACTATAAGCCATTAATTATTACTATAGCAACAAAATATTAATACAAAACTTCTTGTGTATAATCAGCACCTTCTGTACAAAGTCACTTTTTAAATTCACCATTGGTTCTATAGGAATTTGGTGACTTGAAGTGGACAAAGACCTTTAATCTGTAAAGGATACTAAAATTTGAGATGTAAGACTAATTTCACAGTCACTCTGTAGTCATTATTTAGGTGAAATGATGGAGTTATACTCTCAAGGAGCCTTCATATCTCAGTGATACTGTTGGGCAGGTCATCTAGCAACTTGGGTGTGCCAACGGGCACAAAAAAAATCATCAATCACAAATCAGAAATGAACTGAACTGTGTACGGGGTAAGCATAGGACCAAGGGAAATAAAAAAATCTACTTGAAGACTTGACCGAGTAGGACAGAGAATGGACTGAAATATTGCTGGGAATAAGAAACTTCTTGACATTGCTCAGGCTCGCTAGCTCAGCTTTTTCTAGTGGGAAAAGGGCACAGCCTTGGCAGCACTGAGGAGCGCATGGAGGCCTCTCCATGATGAGCCATAACTCTTCGCAGCTTCCTTCTGTAGACAACTGATTAAAAAGCCTGTTTCTGTTCCATACCAGGCCGTTTTGCTATAAAATTTTTAGTTACAGCTAATATTACAATCATATGGCTTAGATAATCAGGGAGAAAGAGCTGATGTCTAATTCCTTGTTATTTTATCTATTAAGTATTTATATCCATAGTATTATGAATCTTTAGAGATAAAAGAAACCTGCAATGTCATTAAAAAGTTCACGGCACAGTAATGTAGTCTAGAGGCTCAATGACCAGTTAAAATGCACCAGTTTGTGCTTTGGGCTTTAGCTCAGTTGGTTAAGGTCCCACCCTGGTAAACATGAGGTTGTGAGTTCCATCCCAGGTGCTGGAGAAAAAAAAATGCACCAGTTTGAATTGAAATGCACCATGCATATAAAATGCATTAACAGCTTTCTGGGGCTCAAAACAAAAGAACAAAAAGAATAAAAATGGCTGATTAATATTTTTAAATGGAGCATATGTTGAAATTAGAATATTGGATTTATAGAGTTAAATGAACTAAATTATTGAAATTAGTACTACGTATTTTCTTCTTTTCAAAATGCAGCTTCTGAGTTGGGGATTTAGCTCAATAGTGCAGTGCCCACCTGGCAAGAATGAGGGCTTCAGTTCGATTCCCAGTACCAAAAATACAATACAATACAGTACAACACAATACAATACAATACAATACAATACAACACAACATTGCCTCTTCTAGAACATTTACTATAATTGTGGCTGATTGGTGATCCACATTGTATTTCCATTCCAGAACTTTTTTTCTACTAGGAGTCAAATAGTAAATATTTCAAGTTGGATTAAAAAAATATAAAAATCACATACATTTTCTGTTGAGTATTCTTTTCCTTTTCCTTCTATTCTTCCTCATCCTTCTTTCATTTTAAAAATATTAAAAAGCAATCTTAGCTTAGGAATTACAAATAAAATAGCAAGCCAGGCCATGGGATACATTTTCTCTTAGCAGGACCTTAGTTTTTTGAATAATAACTTAATTCATCTTATATTGATAAGTACACCAACCTCAGATTGTCCTGTTACTCACTCTTGAACAGTTTATGATGGAAAGTGGCCTAGAAGTCAAGTTTTAGTCACTGGGGTCAATGTTCTTTCCAGTATAATGTCAAGTATTTATAGTTAAGGGTTATAAATCTTTTCTCTGTTTCCTTAAACTATCCTCTGTTGCAATACTTTATGTTCATTACAAAATTGCTTTCAGCACAGATATATTCAGCCTAATTGTTGAGCACATTATCAACTTTACTTTTCATCATTGGTTTGTGAAATGATTTTAACATCAAGTTTAATTTGGTAGCAAAAAGAATGTGTGTTGCTTAAATTCCTTACATTGTACAATCCATTTATTTTGCCTTTGCTAAATTAGTTCTTCCCTGAGGTGTTATTACTGAGCTCAGCTTCATCTACAGAGCTCTTCAACCATGTTCTTTATCAAACTGTTTAATAGTTGTCTTTCTCATTCACCACTACTATGTGGGGATTATTCTCAGTAGGTACAGAATTTAATGTAATTAGCCCATACTGCAGCATAACTTCATATAATAGTATTATTTGAAATCCAAAAAAATGGAAATATTGTTTTGGTGTCACTTTCAAATTGGATTATTAAATTGCCAATATGAAGACCTTTGGATTTTTCCCCTTTTGTAGTGCAAGCAATATTTCAGATAATGGCTCTTCTCTGGGTTGTGCTAGCTCTGCTATTTTGTGGTAGACATACAGTATCCACAAATAAACCTCAGTTATCTAAAATCAACAAGATATGTGGGGTTTTGTTGTTGCAGCATAACTTGGTTTTCCTCACAGCCAGACCTCTAACACATAGACTAAAAACATGGATTAAAAATGGGTGGTCAACTTAATGCCAGCTGGATTATGTCAGCATGGCGCTGTGCGTAGATGTTTCACTTGAGGAAAGTTGACAGCATAAATAAAGAAGTGAAGAAGGAGAAGCTGTGTGTTAGTGTGTTAGTGCTTTGGAGCATTGGTGCATTAGTGCATTGAGCATTGTGGGTTCTCCTACATGCTGCTGTTTGAGCCATTGGTTCTCCTGGAGAAGCTCTGGTCCTCACATCAAGCATTGCTTCCTGGCTCCGGAGAGGAAGATGTGTGCCATTTGCTCTCCAGGATGAACTTGTCACTCTGGCTTCCTGGCATGTACTTGACTGCTTGTCGGAAGAGGAGCTTGGGGCCTCCGTGTCACTGAGGATGGCTGTGGTGCTTTTCAGGACAGCCCTGGTCTTTGTTGTGAGTGTGACTTCTTGGCTCCAGCGGAGACCCTCAACCTATAGGTATTGCTCCTTCACCCTGCTGGCATAGACAGACTTCCTAGCTTCCATCACTGACCCTTGGGCCTTCTCAGCACGGATCCATAAAAGAGACTGGCGTGCGTCCTTCTTGTGAGCTCTGAACCTCCAGTTGGACTCTTGGGAGGCCTTGTCATGAGCTGTGGGTCTTCATCTGGACTCATGTGGGACATTGCTGTGGGATTCAGGCCCTTGACTAAATATTCTATGTCTTTAGCATTGTGGAGAGATTTCCTGCATTTTCTTGGATTAACCCTGAGTGACCATCATAAAACTAATATTATAAACTCCATGTCCTAATTCTAATTTGTTCTCTGTATAATCCCTGACTACAACAGATATATTAAAAGGGAAAGGAAGAGCTAGGAAGGGTTGAGCAGACACGCAATCTCAGCACTCTTGAAGAATTGCAAGCTTCAGCCCAGCCTAGGAAACATAATGACTTAGAAATCTTGTCTTGAAGGTCCTAGGTTCAATCCACAGTCCTAGAAGAACAGATTATTTTTTATATTTTGCTCCTGTTTCATAGATCATCTTTGTCAGAGCATGTCTATGCCAGGTGAAATGCATTGCATTTGTGAGAACTGTAAGATACTCAGTTATAGAGCACTCACCTAGTACTTCTGAGACACCCACTTCAATTCCCAACAGCTCTACTCCAAAAAATCAATCTCATTGAACTAGTGTCAAGATATAGGTGGAGATAGTTACTTCTGGAGGTGAAAGAGAACAGGGTAATTTCCTTTTTATCATGAGCCTACATCTGTTGGCTTTGGACCACTTCCTCATCTCACTTCAATCTCTTCTTTCAATTGGGACATCTCATTCTCTGAATTTCTGACTTGATTTCCACCTGTAGATCCTTCTGATTATACATTGGTTGTAGTTAGACAACCCAGGAGATTTCCAATACCAACATCTTTAATTTGTACATACTGATCTCAAAGGATATGAATGTTATTTAGGGAAATCATTTTTCAGGTTAACACAAGATGTATAAAAGTGAGCATTAGGTACAAAGCATACATACAAAAATTGCAAATAGATTTTTAGAACAGGAAGAATTAGTTAATGTTTTATTTTATCTTTTGTACCAGGGATCAAACTCACATCCTTGAGCTTGCCAAGTAGGCACTTGTGTCACTGACCTAAATGCCAGCTAGAATTGTTGTTAATATACAATCAATATATGGAAAGAACCTTCACTATGTTGCAAGATGATGACTAAAAGTCCTATGAAAAGAGTTGATATATGGATCAGATACCCATCTACAGAGAGATAAATCATTTGAATTCACATTATGAATATAATATGATCTCATATAGAATTATGAAGGACACAAGCTAAAACAAGAAATATTGTGACAGATATCTGATGATAAGTATGTTAGCAGAGGAAGAAAAAGGATACAAAACTGAATTTTATTCTTATTTTATATAAACCAGCACCCCCATCTCCAGGATCATTATAACCGGTTTCAGGATCCCATTTGTATGAAATGTCTTTATTGTCAAAAACAGAAAAAAGACTTGGACTTTATTAACTTTGTGTTGTTGTTAACAAAACTTAAAGTGAAGTACTGTGTGACGTGAATTATTGATTTACCTTTTGTAGCTACATGCTTCCTGACTTCTGCTGTGTAAGTCTGGGAATCCAGATTAATTGATTGGCATGTGCAAGTTAGGAAAGAATCTAGAAGTAAGAGCCAGAGATAATCAAGACTTTCTGACATAGTAATATTCAGCTTTTTGGAAAACAAATTATTTGCATATGTCTTCTAAATAAAATACCATTCATTATTATCATTCTTATCAGTAGTTAATATTAGCAAAATCATAGCATTCTGAATAAGGAATATTTAAACAGATGATTATTTAACATTTTAATTTTGGGTGAAGCATAACTCTGATTTAAAAATATAGTTTTTGAAATAATTTGAGCTCAAGAGTTTTAGGTAAGATTATAATATGTGCCTCTGTATCACAAAACTGTGATCTGAAAAGAACAAAATATGTCTAATCATTACATCTATCAAGTCAGAGTCTATTTATAATGTGATGTTCTTTAGTATACCTAAACAAACATTTGAAATAATTTTTTGTAAAGTCAAAGCAACTAATATAAAGATACACATTGAAAATAAACATATCAAATATCCTTGACATCTACACTGACACACTGAAATTTTATTTCATTTTGCACTGATATGTCTGTAAGAATAGACACTTTTGAATTCCAAACCCAGAAAAATGTTAGCGTTAATAAATATGCAAGTGGCAGTTTTGTGAATACTTAGTTAATGGTGTTATTTTTCTATGAACTTATAAAGTTATTGCTCATTATGTGTTACTACAAAAGATCAATTCTTCCAATCCTCAAGTTCATAAGGCAGAGAATGCTGGTTTGTAGAACCTTTTTCAATAGTCAAATTTATTTATTCTACCATGTTTAGTTAACAGGAGGTAAATTATAAAATATTTTTGTTAAATTTTATATAAAACCTAGATGTGGTGTTGTATCATTCTTTATGAGAAATCATACACTTTTTTCACTCTATTTAGGAAACCACACTTACAAGAAATTATGTATCTGCATATATTAAGGTATATTATTTTAATTTTAGATAATTATATTAATTGTGAGAAATTAAAACAATTATAAATGTTGGTCTTGTAATATGAGCCTTATTAAAACTCGAGCAATTTTTTATAGTAAAATATTTTTGGGGTTGGGGTTATAGCATAGTGCTAGAGTGCTTGCAAAGCATCTGCATGGCTTGGGGTCAAACATCAAAACAGAACAAACATTCTCTAACGTTTTGACTTTTTTTTCCCTTATATTCTTTTATTTCTAGGAAAGGGTGGTGAGAGAAAACTAAACTTGATATAAAACATGATAGAATTTAAATTTCCAAAACACAATGGTACAAATTTTTTCAGATTTCATGTCTTTATTAAGGTGTGGCATTATTTGGAATAAAAAGAAATTTTTGTGCCTGATGGAGTTCCTGAGATAATTATAAGTCCTGAGAGAAATATTTTATATAAGATTCTTACCTAACATGGTCAAAAAAAGACTAAAATAATTGAAAGAACATTTTAATATTCTCAGATCATACCACAGATTTTAATAATTTCAAGATTAAAGACCATCCAGAGGCAAAAGTGAAGCAGAAAAGGTCGGGACATCAGCACAAATTCCTTTTATTTCTGTACCATTTATGCACTTCTTGGCCAGTGTGAGAATAAGTGTATCCAGAGGGAGTTTCTGTGTGATTATTTCACACAGCAGGGGAGACGAAAGTTATGGAATACTTGCATGTTACACTTCAGAGTGTTATAATACTGATAGTGTTATAATCTCATAATTTCATAAACCTACAGAGATTCGATTAATTAAAGACAAGGTAATCTTTACCTAAGTATGTGTTTTTAAGAGCATTCTATAGATTAGCACCATTGCAAATGTCATTAGTATAATTACCAGAAGTCTAGTTAAGGAAACTTTTTAGTGTTTTCTTCAGCATTCTTTTTTTTTTTTTTTCAGGGCATCCTCCAGCAAAGAGAATGAAGATCTTCCTTCTTATTTGGTTATCAAATCATCTATCTTGAATGAGATAATCTATTATAGGTTCCTATAATCTGCCTTCATGAAATCTACTATAGGTCCCACAATCTGCCTTCATGACAGCAAAAAATAGAAGTTTCTAATAAAGTCTAGTTTACAGGCAACCTTCTTGTCTTGTTTTATATTATTTAATTCCCCCCTCTTTCTTTTAACAGGATCTCGCTGTGTAGTCCAGGCTGGCCTCAAACTCACTGTGATCCTCCTGTCTCAGGCTCCCAGGCTTTGCAATTATGAGCAGCTGCTACCATATCCAGCTAAGGGCAACATTCTTAATAGGTTCTATTTTAATTAGAAAACAAAAATTAGTAGATAGGCAACCTTAAAAATAAATTGCAAATAACTGAAGAAGAAAATACAAGTACAGATAAAACTTTTAATACAAATCACTCTGGTAATCACCAAATTGATTTTGTCAGCCTCAACATACTGAAAAAATAATGGTGATAGATACAAAACTTTGGCTTGTTTGATTGCAATGAGAGGTAAATTTCCTTTTATAAGCAACAAAAAACAGGGATTTTACATCTTCCAATACCAGAAATCTGTGTGAACTGAATTAATAAAAAGCACATCTGTTGGGGATTTGTAAGGTATTTTGGTATTATATTTCCAAATGCATCCTCCTAATCATTGGTCCTGAGATCTTTTCCCGTATCTAACCAAACGCACTTAACATTTTTGATTGCAGTCTATTTTATAACATCTATGAAATGTGGTCTTAACAAAGCTAAATAGACAATATGATTGCTTTGTCAACCTTTTTTTAAAAGATATTTTAATTTGTGATATACTGTTTTTTTTGGGGGGGTATGTGCAGAATCTAACTCAGGACCTTGCAGTTTGAAGGTAAGCTCTGAGCCACTGAGCTATATCCCTGGTGCCTGATTTGCTTTTTTAAATTTAAGAATGAAATGAATATTTTCACTGGGATTTAATGAAAGTAATAAGCCTCACTTGTAAAAGAACAAAGCTATTCACTTTTTCTATTATACAATTCACTTTTTACTGTAGAGAGCAAAAAGGTGCAGTCCTATAAAAGAAATATATTTTTGGACTATTTAATTTTGTCTTTGTTGAGTCTACATTGACAACTAAAGACAAATGCAGATTTTTCTTCCACAATGCACTATTGATGTCAGTTAAAACATATAAAAGTCTATGTTCATCAGTGCTTTTTGGCTTATCTGCAATGATTGATAATAAAAGTGGAAATGTTTTAATTATTCTTTGTAAGAGCCATCAATTGCTTTTTTCTTTCACTATTTTTATCTCGTTTACCACAGCAGAGTTTCTTATCCTTAAGTATCACGTGACTGTTACTTTTCACAGGAAAATAACTTTGGGCACGCAGTGTAACTGAAATTACTTCATTAAAATGATATTTCCCTAAATAGAATAAAAATGGCTATGGTTCCAAAACATTTATAAAATGACCAAGGTACTTAGCTACCAAAACCCAGTTTAACAAGAATAAGGGATGACTGATTACCGTATTTTCCTATAATCACCAGTTAAGTTGTACATATGTGTTCTTGTATTTAGGCTTCACTTATGTAATTTTTAGTCATAGCATGTTGGCTTGAGTGGATTCAAAAACACAAAGCTAATTGTAGAAAGCATAGTTCTGGATGTATCCTTGCATGACTCACATGTAAGCCAGAAAAGTAAGGGAGAAAGACCAACCTGGCATGTGCATGGCACCAACAAACAGGCTTGTAGCCCACTTGGGATACAAAACAGAAGCTTGCCTGTTTGTAGACAGCGCCAGTCTCTGTCATCACCTTAGAAATGAGTTTCCAGTTTCTTCATCCTTTCAGTTCCTTCTCTTGGAAACTCCACAGTGTCCTTCAACCCTGGGCCTGTGCTGCATTCCTCTTCCCTCTTGTTCTATAGTTTCCATCTTCTTGGACTGAGCAGCACTCCAATGACTGGGTTTAGATTACTTTTCTGTCACCTGGCAACATTTTGACTTGAAGAATTTTCTTAATCTATCTGAGCCTCAACTGCCCCACATATGTGATGTGATAGCGATATCTGCTTACAATAATCAGTTTGAAAAAATAAATGGTTAATATGAAGACACATTAGTTCTTTAACTAGAGTAGGGATTATGTGAAAGTCATTGTCATTAATAGAAACTTAATTTTTGTCTGGTCTCCTGGGGCGAATTGGCATCTAGTGTTTTTAAGATTCATGGGAAGGGAGAGATCAGAACTACAGATAGAGAAACACCATTTATCAAAAGCTTTTCTACAAAAAGTTCTGTACCATTAGTTTTAGAGACCTAAGAAGTAATTTTACCATAGAAACAGTGCTGTAAGTGGGAGTTAGGTTCTCAGACAAACCCAAAGGACTTTGAGACACAGTGGAATTGAAACAGAAGATACAAGGAATAAAATGATTTCTTTACATTGAATTCCTGGATTGATGGAAAACAATTAGTTAAAAGATGTTGAAAGTGTCACCCATGAACTGGTAAATAGATATAAATGGCAATTTTGACTAATTTCTGTAACCAAAGTGAGCAGTTTTGGAGAGTCCCCTCCTTTTATGGTTTTACCTCCAGGAATTCTATCAGAATTTCAATGTGAAGATGTCAGAAAAATACTCTTATTCCCTGTATTTCCTTTTTAAAAATGAATAGTGATACAAAGAAAAGCATGCAAGCCTTTTTAAACACTTCTAGGAAAATACATTGATACCTTTATGTATATCCAAATCCTGTTCTGAAAAATAAAGTTTTACAAAAAGCAGTATCTAAATGTGAAAAGAATATTATCTAAATACATCTCCTCTAGTCTTCCAATCTTCCCTAAAATGAAGGGGCAAAAATTACCTAAGAAAAATTTCCAATGATCACATTATGAGGCATGTAGGACTTACTAAGAAAATTAAATTTAATCATAAGATTAAACTTAATATACATATACAGAACATGCACCTTTCTCTAAACTCTATCATGTACATTTATCCACCATATGATTGCAGAAGAAAATGGCTTAGTCCAATAAAAGTAAGTTCTTCAAAATTTATCTATTGATGAGAGAAGTTACCACTAATGGATTAAGACAGAAATTGCCATTTAGATAGAAGAAATAAGATAGAAAAAAATCATAATAATAGCAAATTACCTAAGTTTTTATGGAGGAAAACTGGTCCAGTAAATTGAATATATAGAACTAAATCTTAGATGTTTCAGTGTAAGCTCTATCAGTGTGAAAAGGAAAATAATTAAAATAAAGCTTATTTGAGAAATAATAGTCTAGACAATATTTTAGTACTATATATGTATTATATGATTCAATTCAAATATTATTCTGGCTTTACAGAGGAGTAAATAAGCCTTTAGAAATTATGTTAAATATATAATTGAAGACTGATCAATTGGTTAGTGGTGCATTTAACTAGGATTGGAAATTCCAGTCAGCCCAGTTATTTCCCTCCTGGATATTTTCCCAGAAAAACTGAAAAGGTCATGTCACAATGATATATGTGCATCCATGTTTATAGCAGCATAATTTGTAATAGCTAACTTCTTGGAAACAACCAAATGCCCATCAACCACAAAATGAATGAAAAAGATATGGTATTTTTACATGATGGAATATTACTCAGCTATAAAAAGGAAGATCTCAAGGCTTTTATAGGTAAATGGAGACAACTTGAGATTATCCTTATAAGTGAAATAAATCAGATTCACATTTGTAAATATTATGTTGTCTCTGTAGTGTAAAAAATAAATATTAATAATAAAAACTGAAAGAGTCATAAGATACAAAATGTATAATAGATATTGAAACAATGAAAGGAAAAGTGCTCAAAAAGAAAGAAAAGCTTGTAGGTATACACATATAACTGTATGTTTAAGAGTGCAAGGTAGATAACTATGCTACTAAGTTTTTGTTAGTTCATCAAACAGAATAGCTTGTGATGTCATTGTTTGATTGCCCATTTTTTATGCTTTGATTTTGCAACTTAAGCAACCACTTCTAACATAACAATATGTAATATATCAACTAGTGGTGATTTCCTAATGTTAGTTTTTTTAAAGTTCTGTATCATTTCTACCCTTTTTTGTTTTTATTTTTTTAATAAAAAAATAAAATCTTGAGAAGTCTGATTTTCATGTCCATACTCACCCACAATAAAACTTTATTAATGTGGGAGGAGCTAAAGATGGCCAATCAGTGAGCAACAAAATACAAAGCCTTCTGGGAGAAACAACTCATATGCCAGAATAAAACATTCTGGAAAGACCAGACAAAGGGAGATGGATCCTCTTGATACAAGAAGAAATTAAAATGTAAAAAAGCTCATCAAACATGCAGTCTCAGGGTTACAACTGGAACAGCTAAAATTACTGGAGATGGCGTTTTCACCACGACCTGCCAAGTTTGCCCTGGCCTGAATTTGCAAATTCACACCGGCAAGCAGAGCTGCCCAAACTTGTTCTTTTTTTATACTTTTATTTTTTTTTAAAGAGAATAAAACAAAAGAGGACAGATCTAAGCAGATCAGGACAGAACAATGTAAGCAATCCAGCACTTCACAACAAGACAACTGGATATTAACAGTACCTATCATAATGTCTCTTTCTTTGAAATAGTTGAGCTTAGCTTTACACACAATAATGTCAAACATAACAAAATAGAATAAAACAACTCAAGAGAATGAAAGTATTCCAAGACATGCTGAACCAAATAACAGAAGATGAACAATGGCTGCTGTAATATCTCATTTCCATAAAAACTTTGTTTATACTATCATACATATTAAAATCCAATAACACAAAACATGACAGAACAGTGGTAATAGAAAAACAAAAGCATGGTAGGACTTCAGAGCAAGATGATATTAAATCAACAATGGTTGCCATGTTGTCTTGCCTTAAAAGTAACTATTCATATGATCACATATATTAAGATCAAACAAAACAGAATAAAACCATTCAAACCAATGAATGAAGACATAAGACATCAAAGCAGTATAGTGGTGAACCATGATTTCCATAACATCTTCTGTACTCTTACCATTTCTTACACTAGGGAGACTATACAGTAGTTATAAATGTGAGTTTGATTTATTTCACTTATGAGTATAGATTCAAAATGCATCCATTTATTTATAAGTATCTCCACATGATCATTCTTTATAGCTGAGTAGTACTCCATTGTATAAAAGTACCACAATTTTTTTATTCATTCCTCGGTCGATGGGCACTTAGGTTGTTTCCAAGATCTGGCTATTACAAGTTGCGCTGCTATAAACATGAATGTGCATATATCACTGTGGTAAGATATTTTCAGATCTTCTGGAACTATGCCTAAGAGTTGAATAGCTGGGTCAAATGGGACCTCCAACCCCAGATTTTTGAGGATCTCCAGATTGACCTCCACAGTGGTTGCACCAGTCTACACTCCCAAAAACAGTGCAGAAGAGTTCCTTTTTCCACACAGCCTCTCCAGCATTTGTTGTTGGTAGTTTTGTTGATCCTGACCATTCTTTCTGGAGTGAGATGGTATCTCAGTGTGGTTTTACTAGCCAGAACAATTAGACAAGAGAGGGAAATAAAAGGAGTAAAGATAGGAAAAGAAGAAGTTAAACTATCATTATTTGCAGATGACATGATACTCTACATAGAAGACCCCCAAACCTCCATTGAAAATCTCCTAGATACAATAAATAAATTCAGCAATGTAGCTGGATACAAACTCAGTACTCAAAAATCAACAGCATTCCTACACACTAACAACAAAATCACTGAGAGAGAAATAAGAGAAGCCACACCCTTCACACTAGCATCCAAAAAAATGAAATACTTAGGAATTAATCTAATGAAAGATGTAAAAGAGTGGTACAGGGAAAATTATAATATCCTGAAAAAAGAAATTGAAGAGACGCTCAGAAAATGGAAAGACATCCCTTGCTCATGGATAGGAAGAATAAATATTGTAAAAATGGCCATTATCCCAAAATTGATATACACATTCAATGCGATACCAATGAAAATACCACTAGCATTCCTCATAGATCTAGAGAAATAACTCCTAAAATTTATCTGGAACCAGAAGAGACCCAGAATAGCAAAAGGCATTTCTAAGCAGCAAAACCAAGGCAGGCAGCATCACAATTGCTGACTTGAAGTTATACTACAAAGCTACTGTAATAAAATTAACATGGTATTGAAGAAAAAGCAGACCTGAAGATCAATGGAATAGATGAGAAGATACATCTACAAACACTCAACCACCTTATCTTTGATAAAGGGGCCAAGCATGTTCACTGGAAGAATGACAGTCTCTTTAATAAATGGTGCTGAAAAAGTTGGCTATCCATATGCTGAAAACTAAAATTAGACCCATGCCTATCACCATGTACTAAACTAAAATCCAAATGGATCAAAGATCTAAATATTAAAACAGAAACACTAAATTTGTTGCAAGACAAACTAGGTAAAAATCTTGAAGACATAAGGGTAGGTAGAGAATTCATGAACAAGAACCAAACTGCATGGGAAATACTTCCCAGAATCAATAACTGGGATCATATCTTATTAAATAGTTTCTGCACATCCAAATGAATCTCTAGCAGAGTGAAAAGAAAACCTAAAAACAGGGAAAAAATCTTAGTGAACTGTCTCTCAGACAAAGGACTTCTGTCTAGAACTTATAAAGAATTAAAAAAAATCAGAGCCCCGAAATTCAAATACCCAATCCAAAAATGGGCATCCAAGATGAATACACAGTTATCAGATGAAGAAATATGAATGGCAAATAAATACATGAAAAAATGTTCATCATCATTGGTCATTAGAGAAATCCAAACTCATTCTTGCCACCACTCACAAGAGCCACAGCTGCACTGAAGTCGAGGGTGGATTAGCCCAGTGGAGAGCGGGGCTGGATGGACCTTTATTAATCCACTGCTAGTTCTGGGAATGAGACCACCCCCACGGGAAGGGCGCAACCAAATGGGTGACATGTTGGAATCAGGCAAGAGAAGCCTGAACTGGGAGTGACAGTGACTTCAACTGATTGCTTCCTCCCCAGAGCAGATTCATGGGATTTGCTTGGACTGGTCATTCCCCTGGCCAGGACCCAATGAGCCATCCCAAATTGATCCCCTGTGCCTAGCATGCACTAACCTATTGAAGGCCCCTGAAGTTTGGCTGGCCCTTTGGGGAGGTGCTGGCATACATAGCCACTGCTTACACCTCAGTGACAAGGACAGGCAATAGAGGGTGGGGTTACCTCACCAGCA
This sequence comes from Hydrochoerus hydrochaeris, assembly GCA_004027455.1. Lineage (NCBI taxonomy): Eukaryota > Metazoa > Chordata > Mammalia > Rodentia > Hydrochaeridae > Hydrochoerus > Hydrochoerus hydrochaeris. Next base: position 164,952 of record PVLA01001175.1, read on the forward strand.
TGCTTTGGAGGAACTGTGACTGATAGGGAAGGGGGCTGGGACCTCCAGTGTACATGTGGGTGGAGGAAGCTGGGACCATGACAGGAGAGAGAGGCAAGAGGAGTTCCCAAGCTCAGAACCCTGAAAGCACTGATTCAGGAGGAGGAAAAACAAGGGATACTGAGGGAAGCAAACATGCTACATCAGACAAGGCTTCAACAGACATTAAGAAATATTTTCAGGACCTTGTGGACGAGCTCAAAACTGAAAAATTAAATCAGGTAAAGCAAGATATGAGTAGAGTAATAAAAGAAATGCTAAGCATCTCTCAGGAAGACATAGATGGAAGAAGGGAGGAACACAAAAAAAGGAGAGAAACATTCAATAAAGAATATAAAGAAAATATAGAATACATGAAGTAGATTCAAAGAGATTACCAGGAAATTAAACTCCTTAAAAGAAACTGTCCAAACTCCTTAAAAGAAACTAAGGATAGACTATCAAAACTTGAAGACAAAGTTTGCAATGTTTGATCATGAAAGGAAAGATCTCTTAAAAATAACAAGGAAACAGGCAATAACAATACAAAGGCTAGAAGAAGACAAGAGAATCTATAATTTAAGAATAAGAAATGTGAATGAAGAAGCAGGAATATAAACAGGTGAATTACAAAGGCTACTCATGGAAATAATTAACGAAAACTTCCCAAGCATGGGAAAAGAAAATAACATTCAGTTATGTGAGGTATACAGAACTCCCAGCCACCTACAACTAAAAGAGAGCTACACCCAGACATATAATAATCAAGACACCAGAAATTCAAAATAAAAACAGAATATTAAAAGCTGTCAGAGAAAAGAAACAGATTACCTATAAAGGTAAGCCCATCAAGATCACAGCAGACTTCTCAACACAGACCATCAGATGAAGAAGAGCTTGGAGAGAAGTATTCCAAGCCCTGAAAGAAAATAACCTCCAGCCCAGATTGATGTACCTTGCAAAACTGTCACTAGAAATTAATGGAGAAACAAGATGCTTCCATGACAAAGAGGAACTGGGGGAGTTTGTAACCACCAATCCAACCCTACCAAGAATACTGAAGGACATTCTAGAGAGAGAAAAAAAAATACTAGGATTTTAGGAACAGTGTCAGAAAGGCCTCAATAAACAGGGCAGGCAGTAGAGTGAAGAAGAAAAGTAGATAAACAAAGGCAGAAAAATAGCATAGCATAAATGAGGCAGAGAAGGATGACTAGAATCTCTAACATAGATGGCCTTGATACACTGTATTGTTAATAGTGTACCAGGATTTAAAACCCACATTACTCACACCACTCTGCTTAGATGTATTATATTCTGTTCCAGTTATTCTACCTGTACTAGATTTGAGGGTACAGACATTTATCCCAAAAATAACAGGATATAGTACAGTAATTATCCTTAATTTCCTATTAACTTAATCTAAAGCTCTGTAAAACCTACACTGTTTTACCATGACTGATCGCAATTGAATCTAGTTTGTTAGATTGCTGTTTTGTATTGATAGATTTTATTCAAAGCTGTTGTGATTGGTAGTATCAAATCTGAGAGTATAGGCAACTGCACTGAAAATGATAAGATTCACTAGAATATCCACTCTGCTTTGATTATTAGCACCTTTAAAGTTTTATAGTCTACAATGTTTTTTTTTACTAATATTGTTATGTACTACTATATTCAATTATACTGCTATATTCAATTATGCCTGATGATACGGACAGTTCTATTGAAGATAATAAACAACACAGTAATCATTGTAGATCACCTTGTTCTGCGGTTTTATATGACTTTTTGTTTCATGTTTTTATAGGAATAGGAATTTATTTTGTTTCTTGCTATGTTTTGTTTTTCCCTCTAATACTGAAAGGATAGAAATACATGTAGAGACTCATGCATGCTTAGCTGTTTACACTCTCACTATTTAAATATCTACTTTGTATGCTTTAATTTTGTAACTTGAACAACTGTTTTTAAGTGGACAATATGTAATTTATCAATCAGTGATTTTTTTACTGTTTATCTTTTTTTTGAAATTCTGTATTATCTCTACCCTTTACATGTTTTTTCCTCTTTAAATAAAATTTTTTTTAAAAAACAATTATTAATGCATAAATTAATAAGTCTTGGAATTATATCATATAAAAGAAAAAATCAGACATCTGCCAGCTAATCTTTCTATTACTCAACATATTACCAGAATTCCTACTTAATCAGTTAAGATAAAGAAGAAATTAATTAAGAGACATTAAGATTGGAAGGCAATACATTTTATTTATCTATATACACATGCAATTTTGAAAAGAAGATTACCAATTACAGTTTAAAAAGTGAGTTAGCAAATTTATCTAATATTAGAAAATGACATACTTCTTTAGGTTCTTAAAAATGTGCTTGTTGATGAGAGAAGCTATCACACGTGGTTCAAGAAGCACATCAGAGTTATTTTCTAAAGAGAATTTGCCTGATTGTCATAATTTATATTTTCCTTATAATTTAATTTTCATATTAAAACATAATTGAGCATTCAGAAACCAAAGTGTGGAGAACTTTGGTAACTTCAAATTATAAGGAGATGAGTGGGCTGGAATTACATGTAGTGGGGCAGAAAACATAATTAATGAATAAGCACTACAAAGCATTATACACCAGAACCAACACGTGAATGTACTGCTATTACAAGAAGAAGCAAAGAGATTTCATTCACTCCAGGCTGTGCTAAGGAAACTTTTGTGAGAATCAATTAAGAATGTCAAAGCTAACAATTGCAGCACAAGAGAAGTTTCATAAAATAATGTCAAGGATAACAGTCATGGGGAAAAGGAAGTCAAAGACAGTTATACAAGTGTGAGACGGTAGTGAATCATGGAGTTCTGGGAGATCACCATGCTCTAGGAGCTGAGGAAAACACCTACATTGAGAACCATGGCCTTGCATCACCCTGCATGCCGTAAGTGAAAGTTCTCTCTTTTACATGAGTAGCTCTGTTTATATCCCAGTGTAGAATAAGAGGGTCGTGTTGTGAGAGAAAACATCCACACATTAAAGAATGGAAGAAAACAGAGAAAGGCCATGGAAAGAATACAGGTAGATTAAAGAAAGTACAACTTTTACTTAATGTTCAAAATTCTCTTATTTCCATTTCTGAAAACCATTATTTTCCTTTTTTAATTTTTTTTTATTTTAAAGAGAATAAAGCAAAAGAGGACAGATCTAAGCAGATCAAAACAGAACAATGTAAGCAACACAGCACTTCACAACAAGACAATTTGATATTTACAGTACCTATCATAATGTCTCTTTCTTTGAAATAGTTGAACTTATCTTGACAAACAATAATGTCAAACATAACAAAATAGAATAAAACCACTCAATAGAATGAAAGTATTGCAAAGCATTCTGAACCAAATAACTGAAGATGGCTGCTGTAGTATCTCATTTTCCATACAAAATTTGTTTATACTATCATACATATTAAAATCCAATAAGACACAATGTGACAGAACCAGTGGTAATAGAAAAACAAGAGCATGGTAGGACTTCAGAGCAAGATGATATTAAATCAACACTGGTTACCATACTGTCTTGTCTTCAAAGTAACTATTCATATGATCACATATATTAAGATCAAACAAAGCAGAATAAAAGCATTCCAACCAATGAATGAAAACATAAGACTTCAAAGAAGTATAACGGTGAACCATGGTTACCATAAAATCTTCTGTACTCTTACCATTTCTTACACCAGGGAGACTATATAGTATTTATACATGTGAGTTTGATTTATTTCACTTATGAGTATGGATTCAAGTTGCATCCATTTATGTATAAATATCTCCACATGATCATTCTTTATAGCTGAGTAGTACTCTATTGTATAAAAGTACCACAATTGTTTTATCCATTCCTCGGTTGATGGGCACTTAGGTTGTTTCCAAGATCTGACTATTACAAATCGTGCTGCTATAAACATGGGTGTTCATATATCACTGTGGTAAGATGTTTTAGGTTCTTCTGGTAATATGCTTAAGAGTGGAATAGCTGGGTCAAATGGGACCTCCAACCTCAGATTTTTGAGGAATCTCCAGATTGACCTCCACAGTGGTTGCACCAGTCTACACTCCCACTAATAATGCAGAAGAGTTCCTTTTTCCACACAGCCTCTCCAGCATTTGTTGTTTGTAGTTTTGTTGATCTTGGCCATTCTTTCTGGAGTGAGATGGAATCTCTGTGGAAAAACCATTATTTTCTTGATCATTTTGATTAAATGGTTCTGGCCTCTAAAGATTGTTCACTTCTATTTAATTCTTTTCCACTATAATCATCTTCTTTGAGATAAAAAAATATTTAAACACAAATCTGTTTTTATATTGGATCCCTGAATTTCTACTTTACAAGTATACTAATACTATACTATGGCATTTATATGTCACTTAATAACAGGATATTCCCTGAGAATTAGATCTTTAAGGAAATTCTCTCCTTGTGTGACCCTCACATAGTTGATTTAACCCAAAATGAGATGTCTATGATATTACTAGGTGACATAATTTTACAACACCATCTTTGTATATATGGCCTGCTGTTAACCAAGATCTTGTGATGTGGTGTAGAATTGTACTTTTTTTTCTTTTTAGTTTGACTTTGTCATTGAAACACGACCATTTCTGTCTTTGTAAAATTACCTGTCACATTTAAAGGAAAAAGTAAACATTTCCCGAGTTTCAAATTTCAATCTCCAATCTAAATATCTCTGCTAAACTACAGTCTCATATATTCATGTATGTAGTAAACAGCTAAACTTAAATTTTAATAGGAATAAAAATTTAAGATGTAGAGATTGTTTCCAATACACTCTCAAGTTCGTCTATCAGTAATGTTTGTCATTTCTTTAGATGGTGGCTCTCTGTTTGTTCATTTTTTCAAGCTATAAAACTTGTAGGTTTAATTGGCCTTTTACATTTTCTCTGAATTTGCTCAGTTTTAATGTCAGTGCTTACTCAGAATCTGTTTAGCTGTTGCTGTCTCTAATCTACTTGCAGTGCTACATCTCTGGTCCAAGCAACATCTCTCAGACTCTGATTTCTGTAATAGTTTCTAAAGATTTTCTCACTTTTGTTTACAAACATTTCAGTGTATTTTAACACTGTTATGCTTGATGGATCATGTTCTCTGCTCATTTCAGTGACTTCTCATGTAAGTCTGAATAACTGCCAACAACTATCTGATATCCTGTAAGGCCCTACTGCATCATGTCTTGGCTCAAATATCACTTTCCCTGAGTATCTTTCCTAGCAGATTTTATAAAACTGCAATTCTCCTATCATTTAAAACTTCCATTTCTCAAGTCATGTCATTACCCAACTTTATTTATAACCATCTATTCACATTTTTATTCACTAGAAGAAAAGCTCTATAAGAAAAACAAGTAGTGTATTCACTTTTCCTGGAAGATACTGACACTAAAATAACGTTTATGTAAACAACATCAAAGATAAATTATTGAGTTTATTGAAAACAGATGAAATCTGACGGCATCAACTTAGTCACTGCGGTAGGAGTCTTTCTTGTTTAATACGTGAATTGATATTTGTTTTCAAAGAAACTTTCAGTATAAAGAACAAGCTTGTGCTTAAATCTAAGTAGCTCCAGGTTTCAAAATGACAGGATGTATGTATCTTTTTCTGTTTGAACAAGAATACAGAAGCGATCACATCAGGAGGACGGATTAGTGTAGATTAAAAAAAATGAAAGAAAAAGAAAAGGTATTTGTGTTTTATTTTTGATTCCAACATGACAGAATCATTTTTTCTCATTTCTTTTCCTTTCTAATTTACCGAGTTTGCTGTGCTTCTGTGTTTACCGATGCCTTCTTACCAAGCTAACAAGGTGACCTCTTGCCTGGAAATCTCTACTCTTCACAAGCATGTTTTTTCTATACTTGCCCCTCATTATTGTTCCTTGTACACACTTTCATTTCAACTAGTTTCATAATAGCTGATGCATGCTTTGTTGGGATTCACGTTTACATCCTGGTCATACCATGTCACTTCAATGTAATCCTTTCAACAATCTCATCTAAAACAGTTACTGTTCTCTATAAAAAAGATAGTGAGATTACCTATCTTTAGATTCAGTGCCTTCATTATCATCTTTGTGTTTTCTTCTGACCTGCCTCAGGATAGTTCTGTATTTTAAACTGTTTTCCTATTTGGCCTCCCATCATAGTTTATTAAATAATTCCTAACATCCCTTATTAATCCCTTGTATTATTTATTTCTGTTTCTGGCATCCAAAATAAATATTTGAAAGAATCATATGAATCATTTTCAGTTTTGCTGTATACATAACTTCTGGCATAAAGTAATTTTGCAAAACGAAAATACTTTATGATAGATGTTTTCAACGTATTATAAAGGAAAAATTATCACTAAGTCTTGGGTTAAAGTCCAAGCATTTTATACAAGTTAAATCTATTCAACAGTAATATACATTAGGAACTAGAAATTAAGCATATGCTGGCATTTCCATATAATGTCGCATCAATTCTTCATTTTCCTATAGATTAGAAAAGGAAGGAGAGAAGGAAGGAAAGAAAAAAGGAAGAAAGGAACAAAGGACTGAAAGAGGGAGCTTGGGTTATGATTTACACTTAAAATGTCAATGGATCAATGGGTTCACAGCAAATTTACCTTCAGGGGGCGGGGCCTCAGGGGGCGGGGCCTCAGGGGGCGGGGCCTGGCGATAGGAGAGTCACTGGGGGTGTGACCTGGCAAAACGCTTTCCAATCTCCAGCTCCCCTCTTCTCTCTCTGCTTCCTCACTGGGATAGTTTGGGCAGTTTTCCTGTGCCATGTTCCTCACATGATGCCATTTCTGCCTTGGAACCAGGCAACCACACATGCAGTCAGGTGGTGAAACTGTGAACTAAAATATCCATTCATCTTTTAAGCTGTGGACTTGTATACTTCGTCTATGTGACTAATACTAAAAAGAGGGAAAAAAAAGAAAGAAAGAAAAATAAAAGGAGAAAAAGCAATATGAATAGTTATAAAATCCGCAGACTTGCGAAGACAACCTTACTTGTATAAGAACTCAAATATTTTATTCAGTAGTTGTTATTAGTTAACAATATATGTTTATTTAATAATAGCTTATTTCATCTAAAATCAGCTTCTCTAGTCACTTACTTTTATACTTACTTGTGTTTTTTTAGATGTCTACTGTTTTTCTCAAATTTAAATTGTCAAAATTCCTCTTTAATTAAATTGATCATAAGCCCATGCATGTTGGTGTAATTTGGGCCTTAAAATTTCCCTAAGGGCCTTTATATTAAAGTCTTGGTCCATGGTCCCTAGAGTATTTTGGCTTAGTATATATCTTTAGAGGTCTACTAGAGGATCATCTAGTGATTGGGGTCATGTTGTAGAAGAGGGTTGTTAGGAACAGATTTCTTTCATTTACAGCCTTTTTCTTTAATTTACAGTCATGAGATGAACAATTTTACTCCACCATGTTCTCCCTGCAATAATATGCTGCCACATTACAGGCCCAGAGCAAACAGATCATGGACTAAAATCTCCAAAACTGTGAACCAAAACAGATCTTTTCTCTTAACAATTGGATTATTAGCTCATTTACTCATTCTTAGCACAATAAATGTAGACAGAATATGATAATTTTCTCTGGACCTTTTTCATGTGCTTCATTCAGGGCAAAAAAGAGAGTAAAAACTGATATTCTTACTGGTAAAGAAAATGCCAAGAAACAACATAGTGTATAAAGTGTTGATAGTATTTTCCCATAGAAATAAATACACAGCATTGGTTGATGGAAATACAATAACATAACATTAATGGTAGTGCAGTACACTAAATGCTAGAACACTATTGTCAATATCAGAATTTAAAATACATTAATTACTATTCTAAAAAATTCCACACATGAGATCAACCTTTATATCTACCTTCTTAAGAAAGTATGTATGAAAAGATACAGATTCATTGATGGCTGAAGGATTTTTGTAGTAATGACATTCTAGATAAACCAGTGATTATCAGTGGGAGAAAGGAAAGTTAAATAACTATGAATCTATCATCATGATAAACTGCAATGTAGCTTTAGGAAGGAGGAAATTCTCCATATCCTAATATGAAATGATACTTACAATATATTATTTACTTTCTGTGTAAGAATTTATTTGATCAGTAAAGCACAAGTGAAAATAGGTTCAAATTTTCTTAAATCACAACACATTAAATTTACATTATAACAATAGATATAAACATATTTTGTAAACATACAAATAAATTAACATGATTATTTGTAAAAAAAAAAATCAAGCAATGATGAAAATTACCAGGAAAGTATAAGGCTGTACCATACTTTTACCTTCACCAAGTAAAATCCAGAAGTAGTTTAGATTTATAGATATAAAGAGATTTTTTTGTAAAAGCATGCAATAATAAATGTATGGTCTAATTCACAACAATAAGTAGAGATATTACATGACAGCAAATTTATGCTGCTCATGCTTTAAAAAACTTAGATATACATGATTTTCCTTCATTTCTTATTAATGCATATACTATCAACCTTTACATTACCTTTCTAATAAAAACTTGGCTCCATGAAAAATATATGAGACACAGTCAAATTTAAAGATATGAATTTATAACCACTAATCTAGTATTTGTCTATAATTTTATATCATTTTTTAAATGCCTGACAACTTCACACTTAACAAATTCACTCATCCCCACTTTATTTTTCATTGCTTTGGCTGTGGACTAACTTCCCATCTTCAGAAAACCGCCAACTGGCCAAAAGGAAAGCTTGACACACATCCAGCTGCTGATTGGTTTATGCCTCGCAGCCTGAGTGCTGGGTCTTTTGAGAAATTGAAAAGATTCCTATAAGTCGCTGGGAAGCACTTATGTAGAGATAGCAAGTGAACAGACTGTGCATTAAAACTGGCCAAATTTCATTTTTCATTCTGAAAACACTCCAAGAAGTTTTTTACTTTTTCCCCTCTTTTGCTCTTTAATGTTTTATTTCCTCAACAAAACTAGTTGAGCATCTAACCATAGTTTTGTGGAGCCTATCTTTATTCTATTTCAAAATATGCATGCTTGTAAGTACATTGTAAGTTGAAAAATGATTTTACTCTCTTTGGGATAGTTATCTAACTCCTTTAGGTTATCCAGAATGTGTTCTATCAACAATTTCCAGGTACATTTGATGGGATTCTTTTTTATAGAGAAGAAGATATGCAATGCCAAGTATTTCCCTGTTTCTGCAAAAAACAGGGTATCCTATATCTTGGGAAAAGTTGAGTTAATTTTTCATCTGTCAGTTTAACTAAATTTGCCTTATGTAGAAGAAAGAGAAGAAACAGTTTCAGCTTGTTTATGCCTGAGCAACATTGTGCAATGAAGAAGTCACTGCAGAGGGAAATAGAAACTTTGATATGGGATCATCCATCATGGCACTTCCTAAATCAGTGGTTACCCATTCTCTTTCGGTATCAACTTCTTTTCTGCTAAAGTGGGGTGAAATAATATCTCCCTGCTCAAGACAAGGCCTATACTAATTAATGTATTGGGGCTTTTTCAGATCTTGGTTTCAGCTACAGCAAGAAAAGTACTTTTAAGTTTATCAGTTCCCCAAAGAAACCTTTAGATCAATGACTGATATAGCAAGCCAGTTTTTTAAAATTCATGCTACCCAGAGTTGTAGCAGAAATGAGTTGTATTGAATGCTTATTCCCTACTCAGTAATATGTAGGTACCAAAACAAAATAGTGAGCAAAATCAATGGTTTATCCTGAACCCATTCACACTGTGAAAGAAACGAAACGTGGTGAACTAGGAATTTTGATTGATTAGAACTGCATTACATGTGCCTATATAAATATATAATATTACATATTATATAGTATAATATTATATATTACATAATATTATATATTTGCTTAAGTGTTCTCATTAATGAGACAAACTGTTGTATTTCCTAGCAACAGTATTAGAATAAGCAAATGTGCTTAGTGAGACTTTCTGGTTCTACACAATTAGCATCAAAAAGTGTAACTGAGGGCATAGAGGCTGGAGAGATGCATTTGCATTCCAAATTCAGACAACTTATATTGCTGGGTTTTTTTCAAGCTAAAATGCACCAGAGAAAAGGGTTGTGCATATTCTTTTATCTTATGGGGCAAAGAGTACAACGCCTCTGCCTACTGGAAGAACATAGTACTACTGCTATGAAGGAACTTTAGTGATAGAATGAAAGTTGCTAGCTAATTAATTGGTGGGGGAATGAAGGTTGCTAATCGGTTGCCTTTAATATAAGTAGGTTATTCTAAATTATCCAGGTAAAGACAGTGTAACCACGTGAACTGCAGAAAAGGATGACACAATATATCAGAAAGATGCGGCAGAACAGAAAGAAGAGTTTTGAATTCTGACACAGACTAGACACACTCTTCGTGAAAAGAGGCTATAAAGAAATAACAGGAGGAAAGTAGCTATTTAGGAACCAGAGATCTCCTGTTAGAGTCAGCAGAATCTTGGGGTTCTGGGTGCTGCAAACCTCTGAGACTGAAATCTGCTCAGATGAATCTGGAATCAGGTTGCATACAGACCCTCCAATAAAGAATGCAGTCTGGGCTAGTGCTTTTATTTTAGCACATGTCAGATCTGACTCACAGAACCTGTGAGATATAATTTTGTGCTGTCTTAGGCTTCTGAACTTGTAGTTTGTTCTGGCAACAAGAGAAAAATAATACCACCATATTCTCCTTCGTCTGTAGGTTTATGTGTTTTCCTGTCCTTTACAGAAAATTATAGAAGGATTTAAAAAAAAACACTACTTGTTGAGAGCCTATTATTACTCCTCTTACAATTTTACCTTCATTGATATTGATGTGATAGTTATATTCTTAATTATAAATCCCTTGGAAGACCTCAAATACAGAACAAACCCTAAAATGTGTGTTTGTGCATGAAAAAATTTTGTATTATTTTTTATATGTTCGCTGTGATTTATAGAAATTTTCTCTTTCAAGGAAGCCTTGTTAAAACTCCATAAACTAAGTGTTATAATATGTGTAATATATATAAAGAAAATGAGGCACAGAAATTTTTAAGTGATCTAGATGCCCCATGTCAGTTAGATAAAATTCTATTTGAGCAAAATCCAGAAAATTCTACTGAGATTAAATATTTAATATCTTTATTGAAATTGATGTGATAGTTTCTGCTTAATTATAAATATGCTTAATTATAATTTTAAACATGTAAGAAATCATCAAGAGTTTAGAGAAAATGCCAGAAGACTGCTTGACCAAAGTAGGAATACCATGAAGCAGTCACTATTTGTTAAGATAAGAATAAGTGAGTTCTGTTGGCTGAGGGAATATTTTATGTCTAGAGCTTAACTTTGCTTGTTATTTTCAAATAAGGTGGCTCAGCAAAAGACAGTGACGAAAATATACATATGTAGAATGAATCATACAGTAAACTACTCAACATTCAAAGCATAACTGTACTCACTGAATGAAGAGTGTAAGTATCAAGTTACCACTTCAATGGCTCATCTGCATTTAGGTAATCAAACTTTTAAAAAAAAAATCTTAGTTTATAAGTAATGGAGAGAAAATGACTAGCTTAAAAGAGTCCCTGTGCAGAAGGTAAGCCCTCAAGTCTCTTCTACATAATCTTGCATCTTTCTCTTAAGCCATCTGCCATTTGATTATCTACTGTGGAGAGGTTTAAAAAAGTCACTATAAGTTGAGGAATTACTGGCATCTTACAAAATAGAGACAATGCAACATCTGTACCACTAACATGGTGTCACCATTTTTACGTCTTCTTTGTCTGTATCTTTCTAACTTGAGACATAAATGAAAGAAGGTTCTTGGGGAGAGAGCAACTCTGCTTCCATCCCTCTCAACACTCTATAAGGCTGCTCTGAATTTGAGAAGTAGGAGGACTTTGAATGAAATACATGACTGAACACATTAAAGTGTTTGAAATTCATGGGCTCAAATTAGAAGCAGCTAAAGTAATCAACTACACAGTGGGAAGGGAGATTTCAAAGTCTATAGGAAGTGTTAGAAAAAACAGAAATATTTTCTACATATATGCTTCAATGATTTTCAATTCAATGGTCAAACAAACTACATATTATGTTGTTTCTCTCAGGAGTTGTGTGTGTGTGTGTGTGTATACTTGTGTTCCACTAAAGTATCACAAAAAAAAATTAAAAATTTTCAAACTGCTTCTCAGTTTTAAAGGAACTTATGTTAAAGTTTTATCTAATAATTCAAATTATCAATGTTATATTAGTTAAAATTTTTGTGGCATGAGGAAATTTAGGTACAGTAACATTAAATATCTTCTAAATCTCAGTTATAAAATACTACAGGCAGATTTAAACACTTGAGGTTGGACAGAAACCTTTGTATTTTGTCAAACTTCCTAATCAAAACTCATTCTAAATTTTAGTTGCAAATCTAGGAAGATAACACATTTAATGAAAGAATTAACCCCTACTCTTTAAACGAATGCTTACATATCCTTCATTAAACCATTTCAATCTAATGTTAGGCAATCTTTTCCCTGTAGAAATGAATTCTCAATATGATATCCAAATGGCTAATTTTTATCTTGTGTTTTTAATAACATAAATATAAAACATAAGTAAATATATAAATGTTTTTATTTTACATTTACTCACAAAATAGAAATTATGACTTACACTGAGAATAATCTGTATCCTTAAAAAATTTGCAAGTATTTGAATTTCTATCCAAATTTTTCCACTGTTTCCAAGTGGGACACTAAATTTAAAGAGTAGTTAGTTTTCTCTGATGTGACTTTTTATTTTTTTGCAGTACTGTCAACCTCAGAGTCTTCCTCATGGAGCTATAAGCCTCCTTTTGTTTATTTACTTTTTAAATTTGAGATGAGGTTTCCCTAAGTCACTAAGTTATTCAGGCTATTTTGAACATTCAATTCTCCTGTGGAAGCCACTGAGAGACCTGAGTTTCCAAATGTGCCATCTGATTTTACTATGTTTTTATATATTCATCACAATACCAACTAGTATCTTTAAAAAGAGATATTTTACTCATTCCTTAATATCAAAAGTTCCAAAAAATTCAAAGTACTTTATCTCTCCATATCTTTAAAATTATATTTTCAGCCGTATAGTTTTCTCTGAAAAAAGATAGCTATTTCATTTCTTAATGTCATGCAAATTTGAAAATTAAAGCCAGATAAATTCAACTTTAATAGTTAATTCTAAATACCTAATTGAAAATTCACACTATAAAATTTTTATTTATACCTAATGCAAAGTCCAGATGTTAGAAATGAATGCTTTCAAATATTTTACTTTATTATTTGAGTTATTCATAAAATAAAACAAATTAAAACTATTAACAGAATTCAATATTGTGCTTCTGTTTTATTTCATTCAGTTTAGTTTAACAAAATACTTGTCTTGTAATTCATGAAAATCAAAACTTTATAGTCCAAATCTGGAAGTGGAAACTCCAAACAACCAATTTGATATCTCCCAGTGCCTCATTCTTTGCCAAAAAGGCGGTGTTTTAAAACTATGTGCTCACATAGAAAAAATGAGAAACAAGCTTCCTCTAACCTCTTTTAAGAGGGCACTGATCCCATTACTGAGGGTGGAGCCATTGTGAATTAATCACCTTTCAAAGACCTCCTCTTAATTTGTCACCTGGGGTATTGTTTTTCAATGTACGAATTTCAGATGGGCACAATATTAAGATCACAGCATTCTTCTCAGGTTCTTAACATTGATGTTCTTGTCATTTGCAAAATACTCCCCTCTAGAGTCTTACTTTGTTTCGTAATCAACAGAATTTTAATGTCCAAGGTCTTATCTAAATGTCATCTAAATCAAATATAAGTGAAATTCAGAGCTTAGGTCATTTGAAGTAAACTTTCTTCTGCTGTAAGCCTGTGAAATCAAACAAGCTATATGCTTTCAAAATACAAGGCTGAGACAATCTTAAAATACACATTCACATTACAACAGATCAAAATAGGAAAAAAACAAAATAAACAAAACAAAAACGGAATGATAGGACCTAAGGAGGTCCAAAACCCAACAGGGCAAATATATCATAAAGCTTACGAATAATTTTCCTTACCTAGATATTGTTTCTTTTTCTAGGCAGCTTGGGGCAGGAGTTGAGCTCAAAGTTTTGTTTTTTCTTTTTTGTTTTTTTCTTTTTTTTTGTACCAGGAATTGAACTCACAACCTTGTGCTTACCAGGCAAGCACCTGAACCACTGAGCTAAATCCCTGGAAGGCCAAAGTTTTTAAAGAAAAGATTTTAGAAAAGTTTTTCTAAATCATGAACACACTGCCTGTGAATTTTTTTTCTGCCAAATATCTTCTATTATTGCAAACATCTTCTCTTATTGCTCAAAAATTCCTGTTAAGTTACATGTATCCAAGTGTACAAATACAATTCAGACACTTTGTTTCCCACTTTATAACACCAACTGCCTTGAATGAACTCTTTCTCATCTCTGAAACTTCATCAGAACAGTGTTTACTATCTGTATTTTTATATTGTGATCATATTCAACTTTAAAAGGACTGGGTTTACCCCACAGCTCTCATCATTTGCTGCACCCTCCCCCGTACTGTGTGTAGCAGTCTGTGCATGTCAACACAAATTCTTCTGCATGTGCTTCATTATTTGAACTTTGGTCCTTTGTCCAGTTCCTAAGCCACAATTTTCATTTTAGATATTTGTCATAGTAACGTCTGTCTTGGTACCAAGCAAGAGAGAGAGAGAGAGAGAGAGAGAGAGAGAGAGAGAGGTTTCAAATGTTTATGGAAACTCAAAATGTTACTTATTTCATACTCTACTAGTAATTATATAACACCCACAAAGAGAAGCAATAGAAGAAATAGTGCCTACAAGTGTAAGGGGAATTGAGTTGAAGGATGTGTTTAAAAAGTTAAAGATCATTTGCAAAGCTGGAAGGTGATGTAGAGCAAACTACATTACTTGCATGTGGTACCTTATCAATAGTTCACTGAGATTCAGAGAAATATCTATTGAAATTTTAATGCATAGAGTTATAGTATTGTAAATTATTCCATTGATCTGGAACAAAAAGTACTAAATATGATCCCGAGCTCTGAAACTTAACTTGTGAGCTGTCTTCCACATGTTATATACATTGGCAAATAAACACATTATTTTTAGCAGATAAATGTAATGAATCTTTCTTTCATTGTTGTTTTTTGGTGAATGGAGTAATGTTTTGAAAACATGTAAAATGATTAATTAAATGATAATTTAAATGATAATAATTACAATTGGATATTCATCTATTGATAACTTGATAATCAAATTGAAGATTTTAGTGAAACTATCTGAAACATATTCATGCATGAAATATATTTATATATCTCAATTTTTTCACTTAAATTTATTTGAATTTGGGAGCAATCGATTTTAAATTACACATTGCCTAAAACAGAGAAGGTAACACTTAGTTTTTAAATGTTGAGTAATATTAAGAATGTTTATTCCATGTTCTTATGTGACCATGTATTTTTTTTGGCTATCCTTCCATTTTTTATATATGTTTTATTTCTTATCCATTAAGTGTAGGATGACCAAGAACATTTTCATAGAACTTCTATTCACATTGTTCATTATTATTTTAGTATCACCACTAACCCATTACTCTTTATACTGTGCAGTGGGTGAAAGGACATACTAGGGAGATAAGAATAGATTATAATACATATAACAAAATCTTCAGAGAATTATAATTTTTAAATGACTTAAAATTTAAGATAGTTAAAATATCAAAATCTATGGTGCTTCAAAACCATTTTCATGAAATTCAAGTGACACATCAGATTTCAGACTTAAGTTTTTACTTCTACGGGTGATTCTAATACTGTTTACCATTTGATGTTCCCCAACCTGCAATTATCTATTTGCCTGTTAGTAATTTAAATATTGTTTGTTTTTAAAAATTCTTTAAATAAAGGAAATTCCACTGTCTGCTGCTGGATTGATGGAATTAATATAAAGTTAAAAATACTTGAAAAATAATATATAATTATTTATCTACTGTTTCACACTACCATATTCATGCTTTGAAGCAGTGCTTTCAGCTACACAATGGCTGTTCTTTAATGTGTTTTATGTATCTCCAACTAATTCTTTCATGATGAAATATGGCATATTCAATCAGAACTAGTAGCCTACAAAAGCATGTGGAAAATGACTGAAACTTTACTAAAGAGTTAATAATCTATTTAAGAACTTAAATATACATGTGACAAAACATAAAGATTTCCAGAAGATCAAAACCATACCTTGTAAGTATCATTAATAATCAGAAATGAGCTAACACTTACCCAAATGAGAAATAAGTATTTGAACTCTCAAGAAACAGAAGTTTTCCACCTATTTTATCAGTCACGAATAAGAATAATACATTTTGAAAGAACTACTAAAATAAATATTGTTAAATTTGTTATTTTAATGTTAAAAGTCTCTTCACAAAACATACATTGTTGCTTGTGTGAGTGTCCCAACCCCATCACCAGTGGAAAATATCAAATGATGACACTTTTCTTACTTCCTTTCATCTAAATGAATCTTAGTTCTCTCTCTCTCTCTCTCTCTCTCTCTCTCTCTCTCTCTCTCTCTCTCTCTCTCTCTTTTTTACAACTTATGTGGCACCCACTCCCATGTATGCAGCTTATGGGCTCAAAGGACAATTGTTTGGGCCACAGTTTGCTCTGGCATGAGACGCTATGGGAAGCCCTGGGGCGGGACTTTCCTCAATCCACAACTATGCATCTAACAAACTTTATAAGAAGAATGCCAAGAAGAGCTGGGGATTTAGCTCAGTAGTATAAGCACCTGCCTAGCAGGCACAAGGTCATGAGTTCAATCCCTGGCACAAAACAAACAAGAAACAAAAAAATGCCAAGAAGAGTCATGTATGCTGCAGTGTGAATTAAATGAAATTCATTCAATTAACAAATATTACAATGTTATTATAAGGGATCACGTAAGTCTGGGTTCAGGCAGGGCAAGGAAAAAACCAATAATTTGCACAAAGTATAATATCATTACATTATATCTTCCCATTGGTCTGTGTCTTAAATGCTCTACCTAATTATAAAGGAAGTGCTTTGCTTATGTCTTTTTTTGATTCCTTATTTCTGAGGCATTTCCTTTATAGGAAGATAAAATCCTGGCTAAGTGAACTGCAAAAGTAGTCACTACAAGCAAAACTTGAGGAACCAATCTAGCCTTAGGGAATTTCCAGCTATGCATTACTTGGGTATTGAGGAAACTTACTCATGGGGAGCTATTTCATTAGAAATGATATGCAAACCACAGGAAAAGAGGATCTGTGCTAGAAGCTGCTGGGCCCTCCAAGGGTTGCTGGTCTCTATGCACCACAGGAGGCACAGTCTAGAGAAGTTATGAGCACTGAATGAGCCAAGTGCCAAACAAACTGCATTTCAGGAGTCTAAGAAAGGAGACAGGATCGAGGAAGCAAAACTCTTTCCTCTGGTACACTCTGCTGATAGGGCTAAACAGCATGCCAAGTGAGAAAAACTATTAAAAAGAGGCAGATTATTTTTACATTGCAGAAATGCAGAATTTGGAGGTAAAAGTTGATAAATCTATAACTGGCAGAGTGACATAAATACATAAGAGCAATTATCTATGATTCCAAGGCAAGTGTGCTTAAAAATGTGAAATGTCAGATAAAGTTGTATTTAAAAAACTAGCAAAAAATTGGGACAGAGAAGATAATGTTTAAAGAGGTGATATAAAGAAGAAACAAGACATGAAGGATGGTTGGATGTGTCACACAGAAGAAGAATGATCAAATCAACAGGGGAAAGATGGAAAAAAAATCTTAATTTGATGTTATATTGTCATTTTTTTAGGGCCTATATATCTAGTGATAGGTCTTATTTAATAGACAGCTAGGAGAATAAATATTTCAAGTAAATGAGGAAAATGAAACATTAGCCCATACTTAGAAAGATAGTTAAAACTGTTTCAGAGTCCCTGAATATTTCAGTCTTATCTCTCATGGCAAAATAAGTAGTTTTATTTTTGTTTACATAAATTTATGCATGGGATAGTGAGTGGGGAGAGAATATGTAAATCTGTGCTTAGAAATGTTGAACTTCTAAATTAACTTGTGAATTAATTGATCCTACTCTTCCCTCTACTTAAGGGTGAAATCAGCTGCATAAAATAAGACACCTGCAAATGACTATAAAAAGGTCACCAAGTTACAAAGAAAATTGCCCATGACCACTCTATAATATTATTCATAATATTCATAGATGTATATGTATATGTATTCTTAAATACATCCTTCCTTCTAGCATCAGGTGTATCAATTACTTGATCACATCACAGCTTAATAGAAGGTAACCGAAAACAAAT
Source organism: Hydrochoerus hydrochaeris (assembly GCA_004027455.1). Lineage (NCBI taxonomy): Eukaryota > Metazoa > Chordata > Mammalia > Rodentia > Hydrochaeridae > Hydrochoerus > Hydrochoerus hydrochaeris. The sequence continues at coordinate 183,467 of PVLA01001175.1, forward strand.
AATTCAAGCCCTATATATGTATGTATACTTCCTGCTCATTTTTAAATCTGTACGTATTTTTTCCTGCATTGTTCTCAATGAACTCGAATTGTGATGAATTGCAACATAAGCATAACGTCAAGTTGAATAACAACAATTGAAATGCAGGCTAAGCTCTTTATTAACAATAAAAGTGATATAGAAAGTATAAATTCTTTTATGGCACAGTAGCACTCCACTAGCCTTGAATCATTTGTATAAAAATGGTGTATCTTCAGACTACAGTGGTAGAGGAAATAAATCAGAACACAAGTTCCCACAATGCATGGCTTCTCACATGTGAGAAATCCAAACTATAAATGAAGAGCAAAAGAAAATACAGTTAATAAGAAATAGGGAACTAGAGTTTTCTCAAATGAAAAGGGATCAAGAGTAGAAGGGAATGGAGAGGGAGAGAAAGAAAAGGGAATGCAAAAAGCAATTGGGATGTGCTATGCTTGCACACCAACTCCATATAGCACTATAAATATTCAGTACTGCGGATATGCTCAAAAAAAAAAACTAAATGAAAAGAAAATGGAGATTTTAACATACTACTTGATCACCACTGGACTAGAATGAAGTAATGTAAGCAGGACATTTGTATCATTGCAAAGCATTAGATAAAGACAAGGCATTGGTGTATTTCTGTATTTAATTCAACTGTTTTGGGGAAAGGAAGTTGCTCTAAATAAGCGATCCTCAATCTTTCTAACACAAGCTACCCATTCAGGAGGGGTTTTTACATGGACTCAAGAGGTGGTTTCATGCTGATTCAACTGCAGTACATTTATTGTGCTCTTTATTTCTATTATTACACTTCAATACATATCAAAATAATTATATAATTCACCATAATGCAGATTCACTTACCATTCCATAGAATTTTGATATGTATCTGCAAGCAACTGAATTATTATGGTCGCTGTGCTGTCAAGCATTTCTCTAATTCATCTGTATTTGCAACTGTTCCACAGTTCTAACATCACTGTGTAAGTTCCATCTCAGACCATCAAGCATTAAATTCCCATGAGGAGTCTTCAACCTTGATCCCTCGTATGCACAGTTCACAAGGATTGCTTTCCCATCAGTATCTAATGCCACTTTGAAGCCGGGGTGGGGGGCACTGTAAATACAACGAGGATTCTTGCCTGCTTCTACCTGTGCACCTCCTGCTATGAGGCCTGGCTCCAAATATGTTGCTGCTGATGGTTCAGGTGCTGGGATCCTTGAACTAAATAGTAGAGGCATTTTAAAAACATCAGTTTTTCCAGTGTTTTATGTAGATTACCTTTTTTTGCTTCTCACATACAGGAAATGGGTATAGGTCTTTTGCAAATGGGAAGGGAACCAAAAGATGGAAGCAGGGGAAGCAAGAATAGAAAGAGATGCACAAAGAATAAAGATGTGCTTGTACGCAGTCCAACTCCCCGAAAATGATGTGCATTACAGATTCTAAATATGAAATAATAAATTTTTTACAAATCAGACAATATTCACAAATTGTAGGCAGAATACCTCAAAATAATATGACTTTCACTGTACACAAACCTTAGAATTGAGCAAGTTACAACGTTCACCATCAAAGTATATTTCAGAATAGAAATATCACAAAAAAAATCACTCTGTGCTTACTGTTAGCTGCTCCTTAACTTTTGTGCAGCCAAATAGGCTGTGAATAATGGATAGTTATTTAAAAAATACATGTAAATAAGTCAAAATCATTTTTTCCTTGATATCTAGAAAAAAAAAGACTTGTTTTTTCTTTGACCTGAAAAGCAGAGAATATAGTGTTAAAGTTAAGAATTTTGATAGGCATTTGAAAATATCACAGAATCCTTGCAAAATTTTCACATTTCTTTTCATATCACTTATAATTTTATATTTTTCAAATATATATATTATCATTTTTTCTACTCATTCAAGAGACATTAAAATTAATTCTTAACTTTCTGAGATCCATGATTCCCAGTTTTATTTTGTCATGTCTCAAATTTTAACTCCATGAATTCTATGTCTGAATTAAATTTTTTCAGTTTATTTTTAAGTAGATTTGAAATTTAACATTGCTAAACTTATAAAATAAATGAATATTATTTTCACAGAAAAACATTAGATATGAGTCAAACAGTCCAAGCAGTGAAAGATAAAAGAATGTGATTTTTATTTTTAAAAAATTATATTCAGCTCTCAATTTGTTTTTGCTCCAGCATTTGCTATTGGTTGATTTCTTGATGATAGCATTTCTTTCTGGGGTGAGATGGAATCTCAGTATTGTTTTAATTTGCATTTCTCAAAAGACCAATGATGCTGAGTGTTTTCTCATATTTTATTTGTCATTGGTATTTCTTCATCTGAGAAGCTTGTATTTATTTTAGTTGCCCATTTTTGATTGGATTTTTCAATTGAGGAGGTCTGATTTTTTTTTCATTTCTTTATATGGTCTAGATTTAAGTTCTTTGTCTGAGAGACAACCAGCTAAAAATTTCTCCATCTCTGTGGGTTGTCTTTTCACTCTGTTGATGATTTCTTTTGATGTGAAAAAAACCATTCTCTGTTGTTGATGCTAGTGCAACCACTGTGGAAATCAATATGGAGATTCCTCAGAAAGCTATGATTAGAGGTCTCATTCAACCCAACTATTCCTCTTCTGGATATCTTCCCTGAAAAGTTAAAGTCATACTAAAGCAATGCACCCATGTTTATAGCAGCAAAGTTTGTAATAGCTAAGTCTTGGAAACATCTCAAATGGCCATCAACTGAGGAATGGATAAAAAAGTTGTGGTATTTTTATAAAGTGGAGTACTACTCTGCCATAAAGAAGGGCAAACTTGAAACTTTTATGGGTAAATGTATGCAACTTAAGATCATACTCATAAATGAAATAAATCAGACTCACATGTATGAACATCATGATGATTTCTAATGTGAAAAACTGAAAGAGTAAGTAAAGTCTAAAATGAAACTTTTGTTTCACTTTTTTTGCATAAAATAAGAAAAATTGTTTTGGCTAAAAGGTATCTAGCAATAATCTTTCTTTTTGTTTATGCTGCAACAAAAGATAAAGAGCCTCATAAAGTAGCCTGCCAACTCACATTTCTCTTAATAGTTGCAGGAATATTTTTCAGAATAAGAACAATAAAACAAAATGATACTTGAAATACTATTATACAATACGATTCTTCAGAATAAAGAATTTCAGAAACAGAGCTGTCCTTCACTCTGAAGGCCACAAGCAAGATGCAAATTAGAAGTTGACATATAACAGCAGACACACCTATATCCATCTGGATGGAGCAAGCTATAACATAAAGTTTCTGATTTTAACTGAAAAACATGATGGACAATTTTACTGAAATAGGAAGACTTAGTCAAATATTATTTTTTAAAAGTCTGGAAAATAATGGTGAAGACTTGCAAATATCAGATTGTGCTGGCATTTCAAAAATTTTTTATTTGATCACATCAATATTGTAATTAGCTTATTAATAAAATTAATTCACTGAAACTATTGAACTGTTAAATAGACTTCCAAATTTAAGAACTATTGATTTATTCAGGTAGTGTGTATCTTTTCCTCATTACACATTATAATGATTTTACCTAGGTAGCAGTACATAAGCCCTATTGCTAATTACCAAAGTGGCATGTGTCACGAAAGAGATTGCTTATATTTTCTGAAGTCCTGAGAATTTATTTTTAAGTTTCATAATGTTAGAAATGTTTCTTCTTAAATTGTCAGTTTTGATTACCATCCACACTTTCCTCTTTTTTTTATTGAATTGAAAAATTAACTTCAAGGAATTTTATATTTCAGCCATGGTAGAAAGGCTTATAGCAGAAAATATCTCACAACAAGAGTAAATATAAAACTCAGATTAAAAAATGAAAACTGCTATTTGAAGATATTGAAAAGTAGCTTAGGTGCTCAGGACTTCAGGTCCCAAAATTCCTAAGAAAAGAAAAATACAATGAAAAGGCCCAATACTATTTGCCACTTCTCTCCTGGAGACATTTGCCAAAACAATGCCCATAGGCTGAGAAAAGGCAGAGATTCAGACATTTGAAGTGGTGCAGAATTTTCAGACAAAATTAGAGTCCACGGCTGCTACAGTAGTATGGAATGAACAGACTTCAGGGCAGAGGTAGCAGTAGCCATGTGAACCTTGTGTCACATGACTTGGTCTTTGCCTGTAATTTGTGAGGGGCTGAGCAAACAAGCTGAAAATCATAGGTTAAGTAAATGGTGAGATTAGTCTCATAATCCTGAAGAGAAAAATCAAAATGGCTATTCAAGTCCGGAGTAGGAAGACCCTGGAATATACTCCAAAGTTTTTAATTGTGACTCACAATGTGTTAATAATAGACAGGATTGAATAAAGTATTGGGGTGATTGGAAATAAATATAATTATAAAGATGACTTGCAAAGCAAGTATAGATAAAAGTTAAGAAAGAATATAAAATATACATAAGATAAAATGGAGTGCATTCCTTCTGGAATCCTAGAAGAGAGATAAAAAGGAATAAATTCAACTTGAAGATACTATTAAGGATCTCCTAAAATTGATTTTTTAAAAAGCAAAGGAAAAAGGGAGATGTAAAATTACAGAAACAAGAAAATAAATATCAAAACATTCCACTTAGGCAAACTATGTGAAATTACTGTTATTCAAAGAAATGGAAAAATTAAAAAGCAATTAGATGAAAAGATGTATTATCATCAAGTGAATAGCAATTGGATTTTGCTTTTTAAACAGAGCTGATAAAAACCAGTGAATAATAAGTAATATGTTTAAAATACATTTAAAGTACTAATCTATAATTTATTACCACATAAAAATTAAGCTGTGAGTAAATTAAAATCAAGAACAAAATTTGTAGATGCCTAGTTGCACTGATATATGAAAGAAGTTTTAGACACAGAAGAAAAATTACCCCAGTTTCAGTAATAAATGAAAAAACAAAAGCACAAGTAAGGACAAAAATATGGTAAATTTAAATAAACCTCAAAATTAGCTACATGAATCAGTAATGTAAATTACTATTAAGAATGAAAATGCATAATAAAAGAAACAACCATGGGAATGAGGTAAGGATACCCAGTGTTTTAATGGAATTGCCATATGCCAAGAAAATAGAACAAATGCTAGGTTTGAGCAATTATACTTTTTCCTTCAATACAATTGCTATGTATTCTCATACCAGTATTCACTCACACAGCATTCATTTTGTACATTTCATACTCAAAGCTTTATGAGGCCTTGCTACATAAACATTAAAAGGACTCATCCTGTCTTCAAGTACAGTAAATCCAATTTAATACCAAATTCTAATAGTTCTGATTGAAATTCAGCATTTGTTTAGTTAAGATTGGGGTAGAAAAGCAGCACTGTGCTAAATATACATTTTTACGAATAATTGTCTGAGAACTTTATTTACTTTTTGATATAATTATATACTAGTTTGTTCTATACTCAAATGAAATTCTTAAAAAAAATATTTTTAAAATAGTAAAATACCACAGAAAAAGACAGAACAAAGCCAGTTGAGACAGTGTAGTGAAACTGGTACAGAACTTCACAGCAGGTTACTGGGCTAACAGTAGTAGGCAGCATAGCATATGTTGTTATCTTCACAATAGTTGTTCTTTCAACCAGGTATAACAAAATCAAAGGAAATACAGAACATTACACAACTTATCAGAACAGAATATTGAATAGAGAAATGCCATTAATCAGACAAAAGCAAAACACTGTTAAAATATTTGCCTTCAAAGAGATGGTACAAGGACATTCCCCTTATTTATACTGCATATAGTCAGCCTCGCAAGAGATGCTCAGACCTCTGGCTCTCACTTGCTAACTGGGGGGAGGGTTTGTATGGATGTTTGAATCTCAGCCCACATGCTGGTAAGCTCACAGCTGCTTACCAGGGAGGTGAGCTGGTTGCTTGGTTTCCCAGTGCCCTAAGTTCCAACATGGTGCTGATTTCAGGAGATGCTGATGGTTCTCACCCTGGGGTGGCCGTGGCTTGCCAGGCCACAGCCACTTACCAGGGCAGCGAGCTGGCTGCTTGGCTTCCCAGCACCCTCAAATCAAAATTTGAGTCCAAAACTTCTGTATATTTAATTTTAGACTTCTAATTTCATTTGGTTGCTGGTAGAATTCATGGCATCATTTTTTTTTATAGATCACCTTGCATTTTTTTTATTTAAAGAGAAAAAAACCAGAAAAAGAATAGAAATATTACAGAATTTCAAAAAAAGGTAAACAGTAGGAAATCACTAGTTGATAAATTACATATTGTTCTTTTAGAAATAGTTGTTCAAGTTACAAAATTAAAGTACACAATGTGGACACTCAAGCAGTGAGACTGCAAACAGATCTGTTCAACAACCCAACAAGAATTTAGAAATATGGTTATCTATCCTACACACTTAAATATACATGCAGTTATATCTTTTATAGAACTTCCTATTTCCTCTTTTTTACAATTACACATTTTTAAAATTTTATTTAAAGAGAAGAAAAGAAGCAAAACAGAAAAAAAGGGTAGCAACAATACAGAATTCTAAAAGAAAGAAAAAAAGGAAAAAGAAAAAAACTAAGAAATCATAAGTTTATATATTACATATTGTCATCTTAAATGTAGTTGTTCAAGTTACAAAGTTAAAGGATACATAGTAGACATTCAAACAGTGAGACTGCAAACAGTTCTGCTCAAAGATCCAACAAAGATTCGGCAATGCGGTCATTTATTTTACACAGTCATACATACATGCAGTTATATCCCTTAGAGCACTTTCTTTTCCTCTCTTTTTTACAATAGCAATTACATATTTTGGTTTTATTACACTTATAGTTCTTATTTACTTTGTACACTAGAGACACAATGCAATATTTATACATATGATTCTTATTTCACTATTGGGGATAGTCTCAAGTTGTCTCCATTTAACTATGAAGCCCTTAAAATCATCCTTTTTATAGCTGAGTAATATTCCATTGTATAAAAATGTCACATCTTTTTCATCCACTCTGCAGTAGATGGGCATCTTGGTTGCGTCCAAGATTTAGCTATCAAAAATTGTGCCACTACGAACATGGGTGCACATATGTCACTGTGATATGACCTTTTCAGTTCTTCTGGGAAAATACCCAGGAGGGGAATAGCTGGATTGAATGGGGCTTCCAATCCTAGTCTTCTAGGAATTCTACATATGGATTTCCAAAATGGTTGTACCAGTCTATATTCCCACCAACAGTGGAGCAGTGTTCCCTTTTCCCTGAAGCCTCGCCAATATTTGTTATCAGTTGATTTTTTGATGGCAGCTATTCTTTCCAGAGTGAGGTGAAATCTCAGTGTTGGTTTAATTTGCATTTCTCAAATGACCAGTGATGGTGAACATTTCTTCATGTATTTATTTGGGATTGGTATATCTTCTTATGAGAACTGTGTGTTCATCTCAGATGCCCATTTTTGGAGAGGGTCTTTGAATTTGGAGGGCTTGATATTTTTCAATTCTTTATATGTTCTGGACACAAGTCCTTTGTCTGAGGGACAACTGGCTAAAATTCTGTGGATTTTATTTTCACTCTGTTGGTGATTTTCTTTGAAGTGCAGAAACTTTTCAATAATGAGATCCCATTTGTTGATTCTTTAAAGGGTTTCCCGTGCAGTTTGCCTTTTGTTCATGAATTCTCTGCCTACCCCTATGTCTCCAAGACTTCTACCTACCTTGTCTTGGAGTAGATTTAGTGTTTCTGTTTTAATACTGAGGTCTTTGATCCATTTAGACTTTAGTTTTGTGCATGGTGATAGGCTTGGATTAGTTTCAGTCTTCGGCATGTGGAAAGCCAATTTTTCCAACACCATTTATTAAAGAGACTATCATTCTTCCAGTGGACATATTTAGTCCCTTTGTCAAATATGAGGTGGCTGAGTGTCTTTGTAGTTGTGCTTTCATCTTCTAATCTGTTCCATTGATCGTCAGGTCTATTTCTTTGCTAGTACCATGCTGATTTTATCACTGTGGCTTTATAGTACTCTTTCAAGTCAGGAATTGAGATGCCTCCTGCCTTGCTTTTGTTGCCCAGAATTGCCTTTGCTCTTCTAGGTTTTTCTGTTTCCAAATGAATTTTAGGAGTGTTTTCTCTAGATCTGTGAGGTATGTCACTGGTATTTTGATTGGGATTGCATTAAATCTCTATAACAGGTTGGGGATTATGGCCATTTTCACAATGTTGGTTCTTTCTAACCAAGAGCAGGGAATATCTTTCCATTTTCTAATGTCCTCTTGAATTTCATTTTTCAGCATAGTATAATTTTCAGCATATAGGTCTTTTACATTTTTTAGTTAGGTTGATTCCTAAGTATTTCATTTTTTCAGATGTCTTTGTAGAGGGCAATATTTTCATAATTTCTCTCTCAGTGAGTTTTTTGTTTGTGTGCAGGAATGCTATTGATTTTTGAGCATTGACTTTGTATCCAGCTACACTGCTGAACTTGTTTATTACCTCTAGTAGTCTTTTAATGGAGATTTTTGGGTCTTCTATATAGAGTATCATGTCATCTTCAAATAGTGATAGTTTCACTTCTTCCTTTTCTATATTTACTCCTTTTATTTCTCTCTCTTGTCTGATTGTCCTAGCTAGTGTTTCCAGAACTATATTAAAAAGGAGTGGTGATAGTGAACATCCTTGTCTTGTTCCTGATTTTAAAGTGAAAGCTTTAAGTTTTGTCCATTAGTATAATGTTGGCTGTTGTATTGTCATAGATGGCCTTTATAAGGTTGAGGTATACACCATGTATTCCTAGTTTCTGAAGGGTTTTTATCATGAACATGTGTTGGACTTGTCAAAAGCTTTTTCTGCATCTATTGAGATGACCATGTGGTTTTTGTTTTTGGTTCTGTTGATGTGGTGTATTACATTTATTGATTTGCATAAATTACCCCTTTATTCCTGGAATGAACCCCACTTGATCATGATGTATAATATTCTTGATGATTTGCTGCATTCTATTTGCCAGTATTTTGTTGAGAATCTTTGCATCAATGTTCATTAGTGAGATTGGCCTATAGTTCTTTTTTTTGGTTTGATCTTTCTTTGGTTTTGGTATCAGAGTAATACTTGCCTCCAGGAAAGATTTAGTGATGATTGCTTTCTTCTCAATTTCATTGAAGACTTTAAGGAGTATTGGTATCAAATCTTCTCTAAATTTATTGTAGAATCCAGTTGTGATTCCATAAGAACCTGGGCTTTTTTTTTGTTGTTAGTTTTTAATTACATTTTCAATTTCAATAGCTGATATTGAGTTGATCAAAATTGCTATATCTTCTTGGCTGAGCTTTGGTAGTTCATATGTTTCTATAAATCTGTGCATTTCCTCTGTGTTTTCCTCTCTATGAGAACAGAGATTTTCAAAGTAGGTATTCATGATCTTTTGATTTTCCATTGGATCTTTAGTAATTTCTCCCTTTTCAGTTCTTACATGAATTTGGATTTTTTCTTTCTTTCTCTTGATAAGGTTAGCTAGGGGTTTGTCAATTTTGTTTATTCTCTCAAAAGACCAGCTTTTTGATTCGTTAATTCTTTGTATTGCTTTTTTAGTTTCAATTACATTGATTTCTGCTCTAATCTTTACAATTTCCTCTCTTCTATGAGCTTTGGGTTTAGCTTGCTCTTCTTTTTCTAGAAGTTTGAGATGGAACATTAGGTTGTTTATTTGTGCTCATTCTGTTTTCTTGATTGACAATTTATTGCTATATATTTCCCTCTTAAGATCACTTTCATTGCATCCCACAGATTACAGTATGTTGTTTCTATATTTTCATGCAATTTTAGATATTGCTTTATTACTTCTTTAATTTCATCTGTAGCCCACTGGTTGTTCAAAAGGCTTTTATTTAATTTCTATGTATTTATGCATGTTTTACAATTTCTTTTGCCATTAATTACCAATTTCAGTGCACTATGGTCAGATATTATGCATGGCATGATTTCAATACTTTTGCATTTACTTAAGAATGTTTTATGGTATAATATATGGTGTATTTTGGAGAATGTCCCATGTGCAGCTGAGAAGAATGTGTATTCTGATGTGGTTGGGTGGAACACCCTGTAAATTGTAAATGTCTGCTAAGTCCAATTGCTCACAGTTATGATTCAGTTCTGTTATTTCCTTGCTGACTTTTTGTCTAGTTGATCTATCTCTTTGTGACAATGGGCTGTTAATATCTCCTGTTATAATTGTGTTCTTGTGTATTTGATTTTTCAGGTCCATTAGTATCTGTCTTATATAGTTGGGTGCTCCTGTATCTGGTGCATATATATTTATAATTGTTAGTTCTTCCACTTGAATTTTTCCACTAACAAGTATGTAGTGACCTTCTCTATTTATTTTAATCATTTTAGGTTTGAAATTCATGTTGTCTGCAAATAGAATAACTACCCCACTTGTTCATGATGTATAATCTTCTTAATGATTTTCTGTATCCTATTTGCCAATATTTTATTGAGAATCTTTGCATCAATGTTCATTAGTGAGATTGGCCTATGGTTCTCTTTTTTTGGTTGGATCTTTCTCTGGTTTTAGTATCAGAGTAATACTTGTCTCCAGGAATGATTTAGGGAGGATTGCTTTCTTCTCAATTTCAATGAAGAGTTTAAGGAGTATTGGCATCAAATCTTCTCTAAATTTCTTGTAGAATTGAGCTGTGAATCCATCAGGATCTGGGCTTTTCTTTGTTGGTAAATTTTTAATTACATTTCCAATTTCAATAGCTGATAATGGGTTGTTCAAAATTGTTATATATTCTTGGTTGAGCTTTGGCAGTTCATATGTTTCTAGAACTCTGTCCATTTCTTCTGTGTTTTCCAATCTATGTAAGTAGATATTTTCAAAGTAGATATTCATGATCTTTTGAATTTCCATGGGATCTGTATTAATTTCTCCCTTTTCAGTTCTTATTGTGTGACTTTGGGTTTTTTTTTTTCTTTCTCTTGATAAGGTTAGCTAGTGGTTTGTCAATTTTGTTTATTCTCTCAAAAAACCAGCTTTTTGATTCGCTAATTCTTTGTATTGTTTTTTTTTTTTTAGTTTCAACTGCATTGATTTCTGCTCTAGTCTTTACAATTTCCTCTCTTCTATGAGCTTTCGGTTTAGCTTGCTCTTCTTTTTCTAGAATCTTCAGATGGAGCATTAAGTTGTTTATTTGTGCTCATTCTGTTTTCTTGATATGATAGTTTGTTGTTATATATTTCCCTCTTAAGACTGCTTTCATTGCATCCCACAGATTACAGTGTGTTGTTTCTATATTTTCACTGAATTGTAGGTTTTGTTTATTTCTTCTTTAATTTCATCTGTAGCCCACTGGTTATTCAAAAGTTTGTTGTTTATTTTCCATATATTTATGCAAGTTTTGCAAAATTTCTTTTTTCATGGCATCATTTTTGTTTTATTGTATTCATTTGGTTAAAATTTTAGTTATGTTCACATAAATACAGTAGTTAAGCAGTATCTCTTACAATATCTTTCTTTTACTGGAAACGGATCATTTTCTTTTGTGGTACATTACCTGGTTACCCTTAACGCTCCTCTGATTTTTTTTTTTTTTACTTAAAATTCTCACTTTATTTGCCATCAATTCAATTTCTTAAAAAACAATATGCTAAACATACAATACAAATTTCCTGTTTTATTTATCTTTGAAATTTCACTTTATAACACAGGTAGGAATTCCAATGCAGTTAGCATGAGACCTTATTTAGTGCTCTGTATGAAAAATTTTCAAAATTATTAAATATCCAAAACCTTTTAAGCATGGATTAGTTAAGTTAGATGAAATTAGTGAAAAAGGCATGCTAGAATATCCCTAACTTATTGTGATTTAAAGTTATTTTTTAAATAATAATGATTATATACAGGATATGTTTTAGGAACCCAATCACAGAGATGTGAAAAATGTAGCTGAGAGTTGATGCAGTTTGATAACAATAAAACCATGAACCACAGTAAAAGTCAGTGATAAACACAAGTCACCATGAGGCATAGAAGAAAAGATGCCAACACCTCTCAAAGAAAATATCCTCTCTGTTTCTGAAATGCTTTCCTCACTATTCTTTAATTCACACTTTAAAGATTTATAAGCAATAACATTCAGTTTCACATGCTTGGAGTTGAAAAGAGGAAAGAAGAGAGACAATCTTCTTCTCCTAAAGGCAGCATTCCAGGAAGTAGGTGGCTTTCACTTGCCCCCAGCTCTGTGGTCCTCATTGATTGGTAGCATCTTTCTACACAGACAGTAGGGAAAATGTGCCTCCCTGGAGAGGTCCAGTGGAACCAAACAGCAGAGTTAGAACAACTTACTCCAAGTCTAGAAGGGTCCCTTAGCCTTTTCACTACAGTCCTGAAATCCAAAGCAATTCAATTTTGAACACAGAGAATGAGAACAACTTATGTTAAAGATGTTTGCAGTCCATGTTATGTTTAACATAAAGAGTTGCCAATTTCATAAATAAATAAAAGGACAAGACCAAGAAACTTGCAATACTAGAGTATAAAAGGCTAGTAAGGTTTGTTAAAACCATGTTATTTGAAATCAGAATATGTAAACATGAAGAAGTGCTTTATAAAAGAAGTATAATTTGAGTCCTATATTTGGGGTGTGTGTGTGAGTATGTGTGTGTGTGTGTGTGTGTGATTTGAATATGTGGGTGAAGACAAAATCATTCAAGCAAAATTGAGTAATCAAAAAAAATTGTGAAAAGTAAATTTGAGAGGAAGCTAATTTGTTAGGTTTTAGAGTAGAAGAAAAGAAATACTAGAAAATAAATCATTGATAGTAAGTGGGAAAAATAGAAAAATATATAATAAAAAGAGCAAATGTAATATTAAATTTGAATTTTACAGTGTGTGTGTATGTGTGTGTGTGTGTAGTGAACATGTTGACATAATTAGAGCTAATATTCAGAAAGATTTTTACTTGGTAACAATATGCAGACTAAATTAAATCAGAAAATTAAGGAAGGCAGAGAAGCAAACAAACAAAAAAAGCAAGACACTCACAATAACCTATCTGTTTGTTAGCAGATAAAACTTTGTGTAACCTTTGCAAAAGAGAACGGCATACATTTTCAAACTGCTGAGAAAGTAAGTAAGAAGGTTGAAACATCATAACATTGTTAGATACATTAAGGTATAAGAAACATTAAAGAGGATTCATGTATTCTAAGTCTCAGGAAACTGCAGACTGGGGAGAAGGAAGAAAATGTTGCTGATTATTTAGTCCTAGTTACAAGAATTTGTATAATCTTTCTGAGAGGGCTTGTCTCAAACTCTTCTGTTGCTTTCTTCAAAAAGTATGTCAAATAGTTATGGGTTCATAATTGTAATTGATTTTGTTGTACAAAGATTTTGGTTTCAGTCCTTTTGCTTTTACCATGAAAGCTATACAATCGTGTAACTGCTTAAACTTAAGTACTTTTAGATACAGTATAATTTGGTGAATACAATTTTTTTAACTTTCTAGGGGTGCTAGATTTAATTTCTGTCAGTGCTACTATCCTAACTACGACTCTATCAGCTTAAAATACATTATGTGAGGAAAGAAACTGCTTATGATTACTTTCTAAACAGGATTATACCTTTCTTATTTAAAAAAAAATCGTTGCTCCATCTGAATCTACCCAAAGAAATATTAAGTATCTTTTATCTCATAATCCTTGGTTGTGCATTTTATTCTTATACTTGCAACTCAGCCTTTCCAACACCTCCTTTCACTTATGTGCTTTTATGTGGAAAAAGGTAAATGGTAAAAGCAAAAGGTGAATCATTTGAATCTACTTATTTTACAAGGAAATAGTCTAGGAAGCTCTATCTAGAAGATGTCTGCTTACTTATCTTTAGTTATAATTGTGATACCCTTCTTAACAAGGTAGTATGAATACCTGAATATGTTAATTATATATGTATATGTATATATATATATATATATATATATATATATAGTTGCTACATTAGTATGAAAAGGGGTAAAGATGTTGGGTAGTTAACTAAGAGTAAATGTTCTTATAACCTTGCTTTTGTCTAATGAAAAATGTGATATTGTATAATCCGTGAGATTCCAGTATAGTCTGAGAAATTATAATGGTATACAAACTGAAAAGAAGTTATCCAATTTATTTAGTTATCATTGATGTTTTATATCATAATCATAGCACAAAAAAACAATTGCCTGGTTATAAATGGACAACCTTAGGGGTTGTATTTGTGATTATCATAGCCAAATGTTTCATTATAGCTTGAAGTTTTCTTTCATCAGAATAAGCAATATCTCTAAACACTGAGTAAGCTAATGTCAGAAATGAGTTAATTGGACTCTTCACATTTACACCACATCTAAAGGACTCTTGCATTTCAAAATGCAGAAATGCAATTTCATGGTATTCTGCCTAAGTGACTTAGAGATAAATACTAACTGCCTAAAGTTTGATTATTTTAATGATTTTAAGTCTACCAAAACTCAAATACAGATTTGTGATTTTCTAACCAATCTACTTGTTCCAGAATTGAGACTTTAATCTGAATATTAAATTATAAATTTGCTCATAGAAACTAATGTGCAGACCACAGGGAAGATATTCTTAGTAAAAGGAACTAAATGTCTATAAAACTTTTATACATAATTTATGATTGCTGATTCACTCTTAAAATAACTATCACAGAAACTAAACATCATTATCAAATAACCTGCGATTATTAGTAAACCTAATCTAGCCTTTTAATCAAATATTCACTAAAATATTAGATCATTGACAAAGCATATGGTAGATTGAAATTTATATTTTGTAAGAAGAGTTTTTATTATATAAATACAAACATTATTTTGAGAATCTGATAGATTCTGAATCTGAGTAAGATATATGACTATTGTTTCTCTTAAATTTATAAAATGATTCATTACCATTGAACAATTTAAAGAGTCACACCATAAAAGGTCACATCTAAAAACCGTTCTCCATGAAATCACTTGTTGATACTTTTTTTCTTCAGGCATGCTAGGAATTTTAGTATGCTATGACTGACAATATATTTTGTAAAAGAGAATATGATGTCATCTATTTGAACATTCTGAAATTATTTTAAAATAGTACAGGAGAAATCCAAAGTCCAACCAAATTAAAGAGAAAAATAAAAGCCAGATAATAGGAAATAAGTGCTAGATCATTTATAAAATAAACCAACAGATGAATGAGAGGGGCAGGGGAAGGAAAGAGGATGGAAAAAGAACTAAAATGTGTCATGTATATGCACCCATTACCCACAATGAATGTATTTCTTATACACTGAAAATATGTGCACATTTTTAAAAGAATAAAGCATAAAATACACAAATACCATGTATTTTTAAAAGTAGTGAGTTATTTTATACTGATAATTATACTGATATTATAACCTCAATAGGTAGTCTTATACATACAGTATATGTTATCCGAAAGAATATATGTTCTTACTTTTCACCTGGGAGTCATCAAAAAATTTTTGGCAATGTACATATATGCATATTCATAAGGATTTATCTAAGTATGTGTAGATCCAGCTTTATATTTATTTATTTTAAATTTTACTTTACAGAGAATAAAACAAAAGAGGACAGAACAATGCAGATCAGAACAATACAAGAAACACAGCACTTCACAGCAAGACAATTGGATATCAACAGTAGCTACCATAATATCTCTTTCTTTGAAATAGTTAAGCATAGCTTCACAGATAATAATATCAAACATAACAAAATAGAATAAACGCATTCAAGGGAATGAAACTATTACCAGGCATTCTGAACCAAATAACAGAAAATGAACAATGGCTATTATAATATCTCATTTTCCATAAAAATTTGTTTATATTATTACCCATATTAAAATCCAGTAAGACACAACATGATAAAACCAAAGGTAATAGAAGAACAAAAGCATGGTAGGACTCTAAAGCCAGATGGTATTAAATCAGCAATGGCTGCCATAAAGTCTTTTTTTCTTCACAGTAGCTGTTCATACCATCATACATAATAAGGTCAGGTAAAACAGAATAAAACCATTCCAACCAATGAATGAAAACATTACAAGTCTTCAAAGCAATATAATGGGGATCCATGATTACCATAGAATCTTATGTACTCTTTTATCTTTATATTTAAAATATGTGAGAAATCTTATGGTATAAAAAAGAAACTGAGGAGATAGATAGATAGGTAGATAGATAGATAGATAGATAGATAGATAGATAGATAGATAGATAGATAGATGATAGATAGATTCTGCTTTTTCACTCCTGGTAAAGAATATTAAGTAGTTCAAACAGCTTTCTCATTGAGAAAAACTGAAAGATCTGGACAAGTGTAATGCATTAGTTTTCTTAGAAAAGTTGAAGAATTTCTCTGGTTTTTATGGAGAGGAGCTGAAATCAAGAATGGGCAACTTGTAATTTGAAACCCTTTTACTTTTGCAGGTATTAAATAATTGAGTAAAGGTGGCCAAGTAACTGGGTAGCAGGGAAAAAGTTAATTTCATTGAAAAGAGAAATTATTTTCAGTAAATCAATTATATTTAATAGAATTACAAATTTAAATGTTAGAGTATTCTCAAATCAATGATATGAAAATATTATTTGAGAAAAAATGAAGTTATTTTCAGAAAATAAAAATTGAGAGAATTTGCCACTAATAAGCACATAAAAGTATGTCTTTTAGGCAGAAGCAAAAAAGTATGCTTATAAAAGTTCAGAGATGTAAGAAAAGCATTAAGTAAGCAAATACTGAGATGATAAAAATACATGGTAGTTAATTTGAAATATTCTTGATCAAAATTCGTAATCATAATGACATAATAAAATATCAAATGCTATAATATGCATACTCAGCTTCCATCATTATTTGTTAAAATGTACTTTCATTTAAGGATTTACATTTTAATAAGTTTTTAAATATCACCATGAAATGGATTTTTTTAATGTTTCAGAAGCAACTTATGAATTTAAATCGATACTACCAATATTAGTGTTCTAACCAATACCATTAAAAATGTATGTGGTAATTTTGGACTAGTCATTGGACATGATTTCTTCATTTGATTTTTAAAAGTATATTTACAGAACATGCCATTTGGAAAATACTGCTAGTTGATTGTGGTCAATTTATAAACATTGCCTTCTACCATTATACTTAAACCATTGTCTAATATTTACACTTGTTTTAGAGGTCATCAACATATTCCCCACAAATGTGCATTTATGCCACTTATTTTTTACAGATACTAATGAGCAAAGAACAATATAGAATTCCTATGAATAGTATACAAATAACAAAAAATTCCTGTAAATAAAATAATAATTTCCATAAATTATATATGAATAAATATAGATTCAATATAGTTTCTACTCCTTATATTTCTTTTTTGCATCTATATTTAAAACTTTCTTCTTAAGTAACATAATAATGAAAGATGACAACACAGATTAAAAATCACTCAACATTTAATACTATTAACTTACTTTTAAAAATTTATGTTATTTTTAGAACTTAAAATATGCATACAAAAGTTTGTAGCAAATAAACTCTCAGACTTAGTAACTGAGGTTAAAATGGTTCTCTTATCTGCTGATTTATATCACTGCCAAATTATTTAAACTCACTCTGCTTCCCTTTTTCTTTCTTTGATATTTTGTAACACACATATCACACTATTGCTATGTCTCTATTAATATATATCTTACTAGGTATTCAGATAACAGAAAAGTGAGAGGAAAAAAAAAACTTTTGTTTCTCTACATATAAATTTATTCCTACTAAGTGAATGTATTCACTCAGTGTGTACAGCTCTCACTTGGCAAATGATCATCAGTTGATGATATACAGTTTTATATCATCTTAGTAAATAAAGAACTACCAGTGTGATATGGGACTATTAAAAATTTAAAACTTTTACTGGGGAAAAAAGAAAAAGTGAGAAAATATTAATAATCTATTCAAAGAAATGTCTCCACAACTGTGTTTTAAAATAAATTGTATTTTTGTTTCCTCCCTAATGTAAGTATGAAGAATTTTACTGTACTAGTCTCTGTAATATTACAGAAAGTAGGAAACACTTTAGATAATTTAACAATTAGTGAATATATTGATTCTTCACATAAAAATCTAATTATGTAGTTGTTTTAATTTTTTTAAAAATTCTGTTTAATTTTGTTTCATATTTCCAGAGGTCCAAGGTCAAGGGTCTGCATTTGATGATGACCTTCTTCCTGACAGAGAACGCAGATGGTACAGAGCATCATATGTAAATAAAAGGGGAGTGCAGTTCTGTGTATCTCTTTCACTTTCTCTCTCTTTTCTTAGTCTCCAGTGTGTAATCCTAGGGGCTCCACCCTGATAAACTGTGTAATATTCACTACCTTCCAAAAATCCAGCAAGGAAACATCATAGTCAGATTAAAGTAGCACCCTCTTACTACCTCATGATGATTAAATTTCAGCATCAATTATCAGGGAAACATACTGGAACCATATTCAATTTAGAGCATAGTGAATCTTATTTGAGAACATCTACAGCTGGAAAATGTTTATTACAGACAAGAAAATGGAAACGTTTGAAAATACACTTTGTATCTTTTGGAAATAAACTTACTGTTGGAACATAAGAAACTCTGGAAGTTAGCAGTCAAAGAGAAATTATTCTGAATCAACTTAAAAACAAGTTAAAATGTAAATTTGAAGTCTTTTCTAAATGTTCCCTTTAAATAAAATAAGTTTTTACAACTTGTAATACCTATCTTTGGAAGTATAGTAAAATAGCTAAACTATAATTTCCTAGACATGATAAAAATGAATGTGCCAACAGCTGTTAATTCCCATTCCTTAATCCCTAGCCTCTGTTCAAAGCAAACTCTTTTCAGTTATCCTAATTTTACCAACAGCAAAAACGTCAAGCAATTTCAACAGATAAGGTGCTCTCAAATATATCTTTAAAAGCCTAAGTGTATAAGCCATTGTAGGTATTGTGGTGAAGTATATATTTCACAGTTTGTTTCTATACATATAAATTCAATTATTTAACCATTAGTTTATGATTCTATTTATTTTGGTCTCTGCCTTAATATCAAGTGGTATGTAACACTTTATATTTTACTTTAAAATATCACTATGATAAGTTTTATCAATTTATGTATTCCTAGCATTCAACTTATTTGTAATAAAGTAAAAATAAATAGGATTATTCAGTGTTTTTGAGATAAAAATATAGGAGAGTACTTCCCAGTATACTATTACTACATTTCAACATCAAGATAATACCACAATGTAGAAATCATTACTTAAATTTTATAAACTATAAAATTATGAGGAAGAGTGAGAAATTTGACCAATTTTTTAAGACATTCACCAGGTTGCTTTTACATTTAAGTGAGCATATGTCAGCTTGTCAGAGCCAATTGATAAGTTATATGAGCAGGTTATTAAACTGTTACTAGCTTCTATGTGGCCATGGTGGAAATATTTATACCACATTTGTCAAAGGATCTTCTAGTAGGTACTCATGTACCATTAGTAAGGTTAATGCCATTTAAATTATACTTTATATAACTTTATAGTAAATCATGCTTCAGTTGATTAAATTAGTAATACTCAAATATGAAACTAGGAAATGTGCCATTTATTTCACAGTCAATGGAGAGTTTTCACAATGGGCAGGGTCACCATCAGGACATCATTAACTTCTTATTCTCTGGCAGTAGGTCAAAAGTACTGTTCTTTTTTGGAAGAGATGAAGCACAACCAATCAGAAGGCTATCACAACTGTCCCTGTGAGAGGTAACTAAGTCTTCACTTACCGTGTCTCCTCAATTTTACTATTAGAGGACATCTGCATAATATAGTAAAAGGCCGTATGAGACTGTAGCTCTGGTGGCTTCGTACATAATCCACTTTTATAAAATAATTAGTACAAATTGTAACTATTGTGCTAGAGCAGCTTTTTTTCTTATTAGTTCTGTCTTAGAAAGCACAGTACCTTTCTAATTATTTGATAAGAGTAATCAAGTGAATTCATCTTTAAATTTTTAGAAGCTTATGAATTTATGACTGATTAAAAACATTTTTGTTCTTGAAACATCTCATCTTTTCATGTTCATTTTTACCCTATCCACCCAATTATTCCGCAAAAGAAGAATGTATTTGATCACAATGACATTGTTCTCTCTTTTTTCTTTCATTCTCCCTCTCTCCAAATTTGTTAATGGATTTCTCTTTTCAAAAGGCTATTCTATATTTTGCCAGCATTTGTCTTGTCTGAAATATCATGGAGGTATGGCTTGAGATGTAGAACTTTACTCTTTTTGTTTTAGATTTTTATTGCTTTTAGTTATTTTATTTATTTATTTATTTTAAAGGTAGTAAAATACAACATAACAAGATAGAACAAAGACAGTTGAGACAATGCAGTGAAATTGGTACAGAACTTCATAGCAGAATACCAGAATAACAGTAATAGGTACCATAGTAGATCTTGTTATCTTCACAATAGTTGTCCATTCAATCAGGTATAGCAAAATCAAACCAAAAACAGAACATTGTAAAACTTATTAAAATAGAATATTGAATAAAGCAAAAAAATCAGAAAAAAAAATCAGAACAAAAAAAAAACAGTGAAAACAATATTTGCCTTTAAAGAGAAGATAGAAGGAAATCCTCTATATTTGCTATATTGCATATGGTCATCATCCTCCAAAGAGATACTCAGACCTCTGGCCCCCAGTTGCTAATGGTGGTGGGGGAAAGGGAGGTTTGATTCTCAGCCCACGTGCTGGTAGGCTCACAGGGGGATGCTGACTGGCTTTCTTCCTGGCTTGCCCGCTACTCTAGTTATTATTTTTAAATAGCAAATAATTGATCAGTTTCAGTTTGTATATGGAAAAAGGAACACATTATTTCTTATTCTACAATATTCGTTTCTAGATATTTATATAAAATTTATGAATTTGATTTAATTTTCTAATTTAATATATAATCACATTAGAGCTTAAAATAGAGATAACATGTATGATTTTCAGATCATGAACTTTGTTGTGAGAAAAATATTATGTTTTGTTTACAATAACTGCTGATTTTTTACATTGTGCCTCTATTCTCTCTAGCTATTATATTTAAGCCTAAGGATTGTACTTCCTCCTCTTTTTTACCCTTGTCCAAAAACCCTACATTAAGCTCCAGTAGCAGGGGTGTTTTTGTCTTTACTTATCTATCTATACAAATCACCAAACAATTCCTTCAGTTTTTGTGGCTGTCAGTCATGTTGGTGAAATTATTTGTGCAAAGAAATTTTGATAAATGAGAAACTCCTGTGACTGGAGACAGATAATTTACACTCATTTCTCTGAAATACCTTAGTGTCATTCCCCCAGTAGTCTGTCCATGGCACTTTTCTTGAAACATATTCTGATCTTCCTCTGCTCCTAGACCCTAAGCCCTCTCTCTCTTTTCCTTTCTAGAGCAAGGATGCCTCCAGATAATCTGGTAAAAATTTTCCTCTCATCATGTCTCATCATATCACATTGTTTGTCCCTGATACCTCATTTATTTTCCTTTTGTCACCTTGTGACAGATTATGACTTCTCTTAACTGTGTAGACTACTAGAAAGAGAAGCCAATTCTGTTCTGTACTTGCCAGAGGTGTCCAGCTGTGAAGTAGAGTCCCACCCACTTGAAGAAATCAGAAAGACGCCAGCATTTCAGGAAGCTCTCCTACTCCCATAAGATGTACTACAGAATATTGAATAGCCACTATTGTCCATGAAAGATACCAGCAAGAAAACACGCATAACAATTTACAACATACCAATCCTGACTTAGCTTTTATTTATCTCTGGGCTACCTCATTTTCTTCTGTGTACGCCAGTGGTACACAGTTAGGGATGTGTAAGAATCTTTTCCTTGTAGGTCACTTTCCTTCCCACTCTCTCTCTAATTATCTGGTGTTTCTGCCACTTTGCTCAATTGAGTCTGCAATCTCAGTGCAGCAGAGCTTCAGATTTCCGTTTTGGGCTTCTACTTAGTTTATCAATTTTAATGGCTCTGCCATGAGCTATTTATTTATTTATTTACTAATATATTTCAATTTCTCTTCCAGATAAAGTCATCAAGTCAGCCACTTTTGTCAGGGAAGTTGCTAATTTTCCTGAACAGCCGCATCCAAGTGAAAGTACTATACTGTGCACATAGGGTTGAGAGAGACAGGCATGGAAATAGGAGAGGTACAGTAAAGAAGGGCAGAGAGCTTCACTGGTTTTACTGAAGCTGCAAAGATTTTT
Source organism: Hydrochoerus hydrochaeris (assembly GCA_004027455.1). NCBI lineage: Eukaryota > Metazoa > Chordata > Mammalia > Rodentia > Hydrochaeridae > Hydrochoerus > Hydrochoerus hydrochaeris. The sequence goes on from PVLA01001175.1 coordinate 205,844, forward strand.
GTCAGGGAATACTTTTTTACTGTCGGGTCAATTTCAGAGTCCCAAGACACACTTACTTTTTCAGTGCCAAATTTAAGTTTTCAGAAGATCTGCCAGAATCTTCATGCTACATGGATACAAATATGGCTTGAATTTATTTCCTTGTTAGAAAAAAAGCTTTCCCAGTTATATAATTTTATCATTACCATTCTAAGAATGAAAGTTATTATAACATAATTTTATAGGAAGACTAAATTCAAGATCAAGTAGATTCAGAAATATACTCAATAGGTGGACTTATAAATAACCAAAGATATGACTTAATGGCTTGTTCCAGAAAAGCCATTTGTATTAAAGTCCTAGGTGAGCATCTTTTACACATAGCAAATGGAAGACAAAATAACATGATGAGTTTTCAAAAATAAGCACACACATTCACACATAATGTTTTTCGCTTCATAAAAGAGAACAGATATATCACTTTTCACTCCCTATGCACCAAATGTCCCCCTCTACAATACAGGATCTTCTCAGTATTGTAATATGCTAATTGTTTTACTAAGTGTAATGAATGTATTTGAAATTAGAAGTATATTTAGATACCAGAAAAAATAAGAAGTAGCTTATTTATACAATATATAACAAAAACACAGCTGCTTTAAGAATGCTTTTAAAAACACAGCATAAAGTTGATAAACTATTTCAGCATCTAACAACCACTTTAATTTTATTTTTCAATTCTATAACTGATGTTCGAAATGTTTTCATAAATGTCCCACAGGTACATTCAGTCTTTTTATAAAGCATTCAACATAATAATAACAACATAGCTTATTTTGCATATGAAAATTCTGAGTAATTTCAATATTAGACTATGGAAATGCTGACAAGGAATTTCAGTGCTATCATGAGATACTATGAAACAAGCAGTTTTAAATTCCAATCACCATTTCAGGCTGGTTGAAAGGTATAGAAAATATCTCTATTTTAATTTGTACTTTAAGATTTAAGCTTGTTGATTATATGTTTCAATTTCACAGCTCCAAAACTGGCTTAGATTTTTCTATTAGTCAACTTGGTTATCACAAAAAATACCACAGATTTGCTAGCTGCAAAGTTGGCAATTTTCTTCTCACACTTCTGGACCCTATAAGTCCAGGTTACCACCTCCTGGGGGAAGGGTCCTGAGAGACATCTGGTGTCTGGTATTTGAGTCTGTTTTTTAAAGGCACTAATCTAATAAAATAGGACCAGGAGTCTCTTCATCTAACCCAAGTTACTACCCAAAATCATCATCTTCAGTAACAGCACATTGGCTTTAAGGCTTCAACATATATTTTTGAGCACATGTATGTAGTAAGTCCCTAACAAATACTAACATAAATTCACTCAAACTTTTAAAGAATATTTGAATACTCACACAAACTTTGAAGAATATATGTTGGAGGCCTAGTGTCAGAGAACAAATAAAACATTGATCTTTTTCTTCAAGGGGCCAAAATCTCATTTGTTTCTCTTTGCTTATTTTTCAAACTAATTTCTCAGACTCTGTGGAAAGCTATACTTATAATAGAAGAAAGAAATGTCATAGCTACCTTTTCTAATAAAAGTTTGCACACTTAATATAAAACAATTTGTAAGGAGCTATTAACTATCAAACACATGATACAATAATCTTCAGATATGTCCCTCCTCCTGTTTATTGTACATTGTGATATAACATATCTTCCAATTTCTTCATGTATAATGATCAATTTATGTGAATTCTATTTTATTCATCTATTGAGCAAATAATTCAAGGGAAATATGAAAACTTTTTAACACCAAATAGAAGAAAATATACATCATGAAAATGGACAACAAATATAATTACAAAATAATGTAATATTAATAATTGAAAAATATTGAATTGTAGAAATATTTATGCCCAAATATGTTTGCTTTGTTAAATATATGTTTTAAATCGAATTAAAGTACACATGTACAATTTGCCTTCAACCTGTTTAAAAATGTTTATTTGGGAGGAAGGCATCATTCAATACTGTTTTACACAATTTGACCTCATTATGACTTCATTTCAGAGTACATAGTAACTTTTTGCTCTGTGAGGGTTTCTATGTCATTCCTAATCTAAAATAAATAAATTGAAGATGTCTTTTGAAGCACATCACATTATGGCAAAGATAAAACACAATCGTTTCTTTTCTTTGTTCATCCTCCCTGGCATAGTCTTATGCCACTCAGCTTTCCAGAAAAAAAAGAAGTTAGGTAATTTGTGATGAACAATATCAATCATTCTCACATCTTTGTCATTTTTGTGTGCCTTTTTTTGCCAGGAATGAAATACAGCCACACATGCACATACTGGAAAAATACATGTGCACATTTTCTTCTATTCAGTGCTAAAACCTTTTCATATTTCCCTTACATTATCTGCTCAATGAATATATATATATATATATATATATATATATATATATATATATATATATCCTAGTTAGATATAATTCATCTATTGTATCCTTGAATTTTTCTAATCTCCTCAAAGATTTTCACTTCTGTATGTTTCCACTTAGACTTAAAAAATAAATTTCATGACACACCCTCATAGGGTTGAAAATCAGGTGAGATAAAAGCAAAGTTATATAGAATATTTTTTTTCTCTTGTAAAGGATACTTGATCATATGTGGTTTGATGTCTAAACTCCTACTTTGAAAAATAGAATATGTATTGTTTTGGTTTTCTGTCATGAAATGGTAATTGCATTGAGTAACTATACAGACACTGGGCTCCACGAGAATGTTTGTTGCTTATTCACAAGATGTGGTATGCCAGAGACCTAGAGATGCAAGCACAGAACTAGAAGGACCAAGTCTAACTAGTCCCCAGTGAGTCTAAAATCCAGATAAAACATTGGAGGTTGTGATTTATGAGTGCATATAAAAACCCTGTTTTACACACACACACACACACACACACACACACACACACACAACATGGGGCATAACCATAGAGAAAACGTTATGGAAAAGCAGAAAATTTAAGTCATTCTATCTGGTCACGATGAAGAAATTGCAGGAACGAGGCTAACAAGAGTTAGAAAACAAACCATGTTCTGGTGATCTGCATGGCAATGAAGCAAAGTGCCTCACTCAATACTTATTCAACAAAGAGATCAAGGCTTCCTCTGGACCCAGATTGCCAAGGTGCTGGGGTACCACCAGTAATAGACCAAAAGCCCTGGTTTCATAAAACTGACATTTCTACATAAGGTCATATGCAGTGAACAAACACACTTATATCACGTCAGGGAATAACAGCCAAGGAGAAAAATAAAGCAGGGTGAGGGAAAAGGAGCATTAAATTAGATAAGGCAAATAACTAAGGCCTTTCAAATTAGGTGAAATATGAGCAGAGAGCCAAATAAAGTGATGGAGGAAGCCATACATATTTCTGAGTAATGTACCTTTCAGAAAGAGAAAATAGAAAATGCCATGTCTCTGCAGAAAGAACACGGTGAACTGGAGGAGCAGCAAGATAGTAAAGGTGACTGAGACAGAGGGAGAGAGAGAGAGAGGGAGAAAGAGAGAGAGAGAGAAAGGCAATATGAGGCTTTAAAAATATTTCTTAATGAATATTAAATATACCCATGACTGGGTTCTATCCATTTATATTAATGTACTTCTAAGTGAGTGAAAAGATAGTAGAATTTAAGCAAGTTTCATTCTGATTTAGACAAGCAATGGTTGCTTTATAGGTGTCTACATCTAAATGCAGTCATCTCACTGTCAAAATTTCAGTGAATGACAACCATTTCACTCACATTTCTTGCTACTGTGTGACAAAAAAGGATACACGCACTACTCAGCACTTTAGTTTTACACTGATAACTATAAAAAAATTTTTATGAAATTTATGGTTATATTTCTTTTCTAGTATGAAGACTAAGTGTCTGTATCAATATAGAAAAACAATTGGCTTATATGTTTCTTACTGAAAGTTTTTATTTTTTTATTTTAAAGAGAATAAAATGAAAGAGGACAGATCTAAACAGATTGGAACAGAACAATGTAAGCAACACAGCACTTCACAACAAGACAACTGGATATTAACAGTAACTATCATAATGTCTCTTTCTTTGAAATAGTTGAGCTTAGCCTTACACACAATAATGTCAAATATAACAAAATAGAATAAAACCACTCAAGAGAATGAAAGTATTGCAAGGCATTCTGAACCAAATAACCAAAGATGGACAATGGCTATTATATTATCTCATTTTCCATAAAAAAATTTTTTATACTATCATACATATGAAAATCCAATAAGATACAATGTGATAGAACAAATGGTAATAGAAAAACAAGAGCATGGTAGGACTTCAGTGCAAGATGATATCAAATCAACAATGGCTTCCATATTGTCTTTTCTTCAAAGTAACAATTCATGCCATCAAATATACTAAAATCAAACAAAGCAGAATAAAACCATTTCAACCAGTGAATGAAAACATAAGACTTCAAAGCAATATAATGGTGAACCATGATTACAATAAAATCTTCTGTACTCTTACCATTTCTCACACCAGGGAGACTATATGGTATTTATACATGTGAGTTTGATTTATTTCACTTATGAGTATGGATTCAAGCTGCATCCATTTATGTATAAATACCTCAACATGATCATTCTTTATAGCTGAGTAGTACTCTATTGTATAAAAGTACCACAATTGTTTTATCCATTCCTCAGTCGATGGGCACTTAGGTTGTTTCCAAGATCTGGTTATTACAAATTGTGCTGCTATAAACATGGGTGCACATGTATCACTGTGCTAAGATGTTTTCAGTTCTTCTGGAATACGCTTAAGAGTGGAATAGCTGAGTGAAATGGGACCTCCAACCCCAGCTTTTTGAGGAATCTCCAGATTGACCTCCACAGTGGTTGTACCAGTCTACACTCCCACCAACAGAGCAGAAGAGTCCCCTTTTCCCCACAACCTCTCTAACATTTGTTGTTGATAGTTTTGTTGATCCTGGCCATTCTTTCTGGAGTGAGATGGAATCGCAGTGTGGTTTTAATTTGCATTTCTCTAATGACCAATGATGATGAACATTTTTTCATGTATTTATTTGCCATTCATTTTTCTTCATCTGAAAATTGTGTTTTCATCTCGGAAGTCCATTTTTGGATTGGGTCTTTGAATTTCAGGGGTCTGATTTTTTTAAAATTTTTTGTAAATTCTAGACAGAAGTCCTTTGTCTGAGGGAGAGTTCACTAAGATTTTTTCCCAGTTTATGGGTTTTCTTTTCACTCTGCTGGAAATTTCTTTGGACATGCAGAAACTCTTTAATAAGACGTGATCCCAGTTATTGATTCTGGGAAGTATTTTCCATGCAGTTTGGTTCTTGTTGATGAATTCTCTACCAACCCCTATGTCTTCAAGATTTTTACCTACTTTGTCTTCCAACAGATTTAGTGTTTCTGTTTTAATATTTAGATCTTTGCTCCATTTAGATTTTAGTTTAGTACATGGTGATATGCATGGGTCTAATTTTAGTTTCTGGCATATGGAAAGCCAGTTTTTCCAGCACCATGTATTAAAGAGATAATCGTTCTTCCAGTGAACATGCTTGGCCCCTTTATCAAAGAAAAGGTGGTTGAATGTGTTCATAGTCATATCTTCTAGTCTATTCCATTGATCTTCAGGTCTGTTTTTACTCTAGTATCATGTTGATTTTATTATGGTATCTTTGTAGTATAACTTCAAGTCAGGGGTTGTGATGCCTCCTGCCTTGGCTTTGCTGCTGAGAACTGGCTTTGCTATTCTAGATCTCTTCTGGTTCCAGATGAATTTTAGGAGTAATTTCTCTAGATCTATGAGGTATGTTAGTGGTATTTTCATTGGGATTGCACTGAATCTGTATAACAATTTTGGGAGAATGGCCATTTTCACAATATTTTCTCTTCCTATCATGAGCAAGGGATGTCTTTCCATTTACTGAGGTCCTCTTTGATTTCTTTTTCAGGATATTATAATTTTCCCTGTACAACTCTTTTACATCTTTCATTAGATTAATTCCTTAAGTATTTCATTTTTTTGGATGCTAGTGTGAAGGGTGTGGCTTCTCTTCTCTGTCGGTGATTTGTTGTTAGTGTATAAGAATGCTATTGATTTTTGAGTATTGACTTTGTATCCAGCTGTTTTGCTGAATTTAATTATTATATCTAGGAGTCTTTCAATGGAGTTTTGGGGGGTCTTCTTTGTAGAGTATCATGTCATCTGCAAATAATGTTAATTTAACTTTTTCTTTTCCTATCTTTACTCCTTTTATTTCTTTCTCTTATCTAACTGCTCTGGCTAGTATTTGCAGTACTATGTTGAATAAGAGTGGTGATAAGGGATATCCTTATCTTGTGCTTGATTTCAAGGTAAAGGCTGTCAGTTTTTGGCTATTTAATATGACACTGGCTGTTGGTTTGTCATAGATGGCCTTTATTATATTGTGGTAAAGACCATCTATTCCAATTCTCTGTAAGGTTCTTATCAATAGGTGTTGGATCTTATCAAAAGCTTTTTCTGCATCTATAGAAATGATCATGTGATTATTACTTTTGACTCTATTGATATGGTGGATTACATTTATTGATTTATGTACATAGAACCATGCCTGCATGCCTGGGATGAATCCCACTTGATCATGGTGTGTAATCTTCTTGATGATTTGCTGCATCGTGTTTGCCAATATTTTACTGAGCATTTTTGCATCTATGTTCATTAGGGAGATTGCCCGGTAGTTCTCTTTTTTAGTTGGGTCTTTCTCAGGTTTTGGTACTAGAGTGATATTTGCTTCCAGAAATGACTTAGGGAAAATTGCTTCTCTTTCAATTTCATTGAAGAGTTTGAGGAGTGTCGGCAATAAGTCTTCTTTGTATTTCTTGTAGAATTCCACAGTGAATCTGTCTAGGCCTGGGCTCTTCTTTGTTGGTAGGGACTTGTTTACATTTTCAATTTCATTAATAGAAATTAGGTTATTCAGCAGTTTTACATCTTCTTGATCCAGCTTTGGTGGTTCATATGTTTCTAGGAATCTGTCCATTTCTTTTGTGTTATCAAATCTATGAGAGTAGAGATTTTCTAAATAGTTGTGGATGAATTTCTGCATTTCTACAGTCAGTAGTGATTTTACCTTTTTCATTCTGTATTGTGTAAATTTGAGTCTATTTTTTTTTCCTTTTTTAAATTAGGTTGGCTAGGGGCTTATCAATTTTATTTATTCTTTCAAAGAACCAACTCTTTGATTCATTGATTCCTTGTATTGTTTTCTTAGTCTCTATTGCATTTATTTCTGCTCTGATCTTTATAATTTCCTCCCTTCTTTGGGCTTTGGGCTTGGCTTGCTCTTCTTTTTCTATATGTTTGAGGTGTACTATCAGGTTGCTTATTTGTGTTCATTCTGTTTTCCTAATGTGGGAACTCAGTGCAATAAATTTTCTTCTGAGGACCACTTTCATTGCATCCCATAATTTCTGGTAAGTTGTATTTGTATTTTTGTTTGCTTGTAGATATTGTTTAATTTCTTCTTTAATTTCCTCTGTGACCCACTGATTGCTCAAGAGTGTATTATTCAATTTCCATGTGTTTTTGGGGGTTTTGCAGTTACGTTTATTATTAATTTCCAGTTCAATGGTGCAATGATCCGATAACATGCATGGGATAATTTCAACTGCTTTGCATTTACTTAAATATGTTCTGTGGATTACTATATGGTCTATTTTAGATAATATCTTGTGTACTGCTGAGAAGAATGTATATTCTGATGTTGTTGGATGGAACACTCTGTATACATCTATCAAATCCATTTGTTTACAGGTGTGATTCAGTTCTGTTATTTCTTTGCTGATTTTCTGTCTAGTTGATCTATCATACCCTTTGTATCAATGGTGTGTTAAGTTCTCCAGTTATAACTGTGTTATTGCCTATTTGATTTTTCATTTCTGTTAATACTTGCTTTGTCTAGTTGGGTGCTCTGGAATTTGGTGCATATATATTTAAGATTGCTATCTCTTCGTCTTGCAGTTTTCCCCTAACTAGTATGTAGTGACCTTCTTTATCTCTTAGGACCATTCTTGATATGAAGTTCACATGGTCTACAAACAGAATAGCTACCCCCACTTTTTTTGAGTACCTGTTGCATGGAGTATTGTTCTCCATCCTTTGACGTTAAGTCTATGAGTTTCCTTTTGGGTTAGATGCATTTCCTGCAGACAGAATATGGTTGGATGTTGTTTCTTGATCTATTCTGCCAGTCTGTTTCTTTTAATTGGTGAATTGAGGTCATTTACATTAATGGTTATAACTGTCATATATTGGTTTATTGCTGATATGTTATCTTTCTGATGTTGCATCTTAACTTTCCATTCTGTTTAATTGTCTGTCTTGCTTAGTGGTTTTTTCCTATGTGTATCTAGAATATCTTTCAATATCCTTTGTAGGGTTGGTTTGGTAATCATGACGTTCTTCAGCTGTTCTTTGTCATGGAAGTATCTTATTTCTCCATCCATTTTGAAGGACAGTTTTGCAGGATACATCAGTCTGGGTTGGAAGTTGTTTTCCTTTAGGATTTAAAACACTTCACTCCATGCTCTTCTTGACTTCACTGTTTTGTGTTGAGAAGTCTGCTGTGATTCTGATAGGTTTTCCTTTATAGGTGATCTGTCTTTTCTAACAGCTTTTAATATTCTGTTCTTATGTTGGATTTCTGGGGTGGTAATTATTATATGTCTAGGTGTAGTTTTGTTTTGGTTATGGCTATTTGGAGTTCTATATGCTTCACTAATCTGTATGTCAGTTTCTATACTCATGTTCAGGAAGTTTTCAGCTATTACTTCTGTAAATAACCTCATTTGTGTTTTCCCTTTCTTTTTCATTTATCCCTATAATCTTATGTTGTTTTTCTTTGCGTCATCTTGCAGGTGTTGAATTGTTATTTCCTGATTTCTTGCTATTTTTAGAAGATCTTTCCTTTCCCATTCACTAGCTGCAATCTTATCTTTGAGGTCTGAGATTCTATCTTCACTTTCGTTGAGGCAGTTTTTGCAACTCTCAATAGAGTTTTTGATTTCCTGTATATCTCTTTGAATATGCTTTATGCATTCTGTTTGTTTCTTAAACTGTTCATTCAGGGATTCTATCATTTTGATTTGTTCCTTCAGTTTTTTAGCTCTGTCTTTGTTGGATGCATTCAGTATTTCTTTCATTACTTTTATCATTTCTTCTTTTACCTGGGAGATTATTTCTGATTTGAGTTCCCTCATAGCTTCCCATACTTGCTTCTTTATTTCAGTTGATATCATTTCAGGCATTTCAGGTGTATGTGTAGTATTTTTTCTATGTACATGGCTCTTAGGTTTTTTGGAATGGGCTAGAGGTTTGAGATTGTATTTTGGTCTTTCATTTTGTCATTTTTCTATATTTCTATGTTTCCAGCAATGTTCCAAAGCTTTCCCTGTATGTCCTGGAAATCACTCCTGTGCCCTCAGCCACTGGGACTCACGTGGCCTTTGGTCCCCTTGGGAGGTGGGCCTGGCTTCCCAGGCTGAAAGAAGGTCACTGGGCACAGTCCACCCAGCCTGCGGAACCTCTGGAGCCTAGTCCGGTGTCCTAAGGGGGCTGAGTGGGCACCCAGACGCTGGGATCAATGGTATCAAACTTTCCTGGGCTTGCCCTAATGAACTGCAACTCCCTTACTGAAATTATTTTCCCCTGGTAAATTTGCTTTGACTTTTTAATTTTTTTCTAGATTAATTAGCAATAGATTAATATAGCAAGTAACAATGTTATGATAAAATTTGCTCTTAAAGGATAAATAACAATGTTTCTATTTCTCCTGCCTATGGTATGCAGTTTATCAGAAATAGTTTCTTAAAAGTAGTATAGGAAAGAGTAAAAAGCCTATTTTTTTGAGAAATGAAATCATTTTTTTCAAGAAATTTAGAATGGAAATAATTGTCTCACTTTTAAACTATAAGATTGAGGTAGCTTGGCATATTATCAAGCCTTGGAAGTCTCATTAGCAGATTTTTTTTTCATTAGCAAAAAAACACTTGGATGTAACCAAGGACAGTTGCATTTTTCTACACGTGACCAACTTGGCAACAAGTATTTTCATTCAAGACTGAGACAAGATAGAAATATAATGATAGTTCTCTATTTACCAAGAATAATACAAATCAGAGACTGATATCAATAAATTCAAGTGGATATGTATTGAATTGCAAATTAAGTTAAGCAATATTATTTTATTCTTTTAATATATATTCACCAAGTAAAAATCTGTTCTAGGCCTTATTACAGATATAATTAATTATGATATACTATATGCCCTCAAAAATGCACATTGTTCACAGTGACCAACAGTAATTAATTGATGTCCTCAAAAGGATACTGAAAAAAAAATTGGATGAGTTCCAAATCTGAAATGGCAGATTAGATAAACACAAGTTCTGGCCCACTGCAAATAATGAGGAAAACATTGTTAAAGTATAATAACAAACTTGCCCTGAAAAAACCTACCAGGAATGTCTGAAAAATGTATGAAAAGAAATCCAGGAAAATGGAATAATTGCATATTACAATTCTGGAAAAGATTGCACAAACCCCTGAAGAATGAAGGAAATCAGTTTTAGGGCACAGGGACTGCCTAGGAGGAGAAGTCCTTCACTACCTCATATACAGTATTTGGGGTTATTCTGAGGAGCTGATTTGCAAGATTAGGAATTCATTTAAGGAAATACTAGTCTTTACAAAGATTAATCGTTAAATATTACAATTCACTATTCAGTGGTGTGATCCAGAATTTTAAAACTCTTGTCCAGCTGTCATACTTAATAAATACAACTATCATCTTGGCCTCAAATAATATCTCTAATATGTTATGTGTAATTCCTAATATTCAGCAGGACATAGGTATGGTAAATGACAGGACAAGGCAATGGAATTAAAACCTGTAAAGAACCACAGTTCATCGAGACGTGTTTTACTGAGTAATTGGAAAGCTTGAAATATCTCTTCTAAAAGGCAGAGGAAAGCTCAGAAGATGATGGTGGCAATGCAGGCCTGAAAAGCAACTTAGCTGCACTGCAAGGACAGAGATTGAAAAACATATTTAATAAACATTTTGAAACAAACACATATAGACTGCTACAGCTAGCAGCAGAATTAACGTTTTAAAAAGTGTTTATAAAATTGACTATTGAATCATAAATGCCAAAATGTTTTGAAAAAATTGACAGTAGGAATATATTCTCTATTGTAGTGAGATTAACTAAGGATAACTAGAAATATGTATCTATATAATACTGAAAAATAATTATGTTTATCTGGAAGTGGATTTCAGATCACTTGTAATATTACTAGTTGATTTGAGATGGTGGATGTAAAATACAGTTTATGTTTCTGTTACCGGAGATTTTTCTCCTTTTCTAGATAACAATCAGTATTCAAAATTCTACTTTATTTCCAAATGTGAAAGTCATAGAGATAAACTTTAAGGGACACTACACTAACACACACATATACATATATAATTGAAATAAAGCTGATATTTGAATTTTAAAGAAAATTTTACAGCAACATCTTTGAATCAAATTCCATCTTTCAATATATTTCAAATACCAGTTTTGTTGTTATTGTTGTTGATATTTAAGGTAATTCCTATAAAAATTTCAAAACATTTGTGTATGTGTTGAGTATATTGTACAGATGTTTAACATAAAATTTTGAATACCAAATTTGTATAAATTTTCAGATTTAACACATTGAAATAAGTATTAACTTGATGAATTTGTTTAATCTGAAGAAAAGGAAAATATTTCAATAAAAGTTTCTCAGAGAATCACCACATAGAACATATGCATTTTTTATACCATTCATCCCATATAAAACTCTAAAAACATTAAAAGGAACTCATTTTTGCAAAGCATAATTGGTTGTATGTTTTAATTCAAAACTGGACAACAGTCTGGATTACCAACGATTCAGCATTCCCTGTTCAACCACATGGCTAGGTTATATTCATAGCCTTGAAAAAAAGAAATGAGGCACAGAAAACAAAAATAAAATACAGAGACAGTGTAGTTACTAATAATTCACCTCTGTCTTATTTGAACATATCTTGAAAATTTGGCTACATAGGAATAACTGAAATTTAGCTACTTGTTACAAGAGTAAGTAACAGTATTTGGACATCAAGTTCAGTTACAATTCACTATGCACACAGGAAATGTGTGCACAGGAAGTTTTAGAACAAACAATACTAAGTGTGATCTAGATATAAGTACAAAGCTAAAGTAGTATAAATTATTACCTGCTTATATATAATAATGTACTGTGGGAAAGCATGCTCATGATTTTTCATGAATAACAATAAATTGGAACACAAATGAAAAAGAAAAATTTATAAACTATACTATATAAAAATTGAAAATCATTAAAGGAAAAGTAAACCCAACAGTGAGAGAACTATTAGAATATCTTTAACCAACAAAGGAATAACTGTCATTGCATATAAATGAGTTGTAAACAGCTCATTGAAATCAATAAGAGCAACTCAAAAGTATTTTACAATACAGAATATCCAAAGGGTTCATAAGCATAAGGATAGGACCTCAAATTTATTTGCAATCACAGAAATGTCAGTTAAAGTCACAGTAAAATGTCAGTTCATATTTATAAGATTGCTAAAAAGTAAAGAAAAGGATAATATTTATTAGGAAGAAATGGAGAATAAAACTTTAGTGGACTGTTAATTCTTTCATCCACACATCTGACTAGATAATTTCATTCCTATATTTATTTTCAACAAAACTATGTACATCAGTTTATTCTAAGCAGTATGATTCAGAATCCATATCCTGGAAAAAACTCAAATGTTCAAAAAAAAAGAAAGAAAAAAAGAAACTCAAATGTTCATCAAAGGTGGAATGGATAACACTTTGTAGTAAGAACCATATAAATATAGCAAAGTATTACCATTTAAATTTGTTATATGTCCAAGAACAGAAGGAAATTGTAAGTGACATAAAATTGTGTGTTCACTCTTTTGCACTTGAGTACAGGAATTATAATACTTGCAATCATATAGATGCAATTCTGAAAGAGTATGTGATTAAGAACTGCCTGGGATTTAAAGACAGAGAGCAAGAGAAAGTTGCCACAAAAAAAAATTAACAGATAAAAGCAGTTAGCTTTTCATATGCATAAAATATGTAAGCTCAGCATCAAACCTCCAATAAATGATCCCTTTAATAGTGCATGTAAAAGAGTTATAGAATTTCTAGGCTAGTCTAGGATTAGCATAACAGCGTGAAAAGATCAGAAAATCAAGAAAGGAAGAAAACAAGTAGGTCAATTAATATTTTTTGTGTTCTGCATAACCCTTCAGGTACACAGACTATCTTACTGTCTTATGTACTGCTTTCCAGTAAAATTATTAAAATGGATAGATTTAACTTTTACCTAGAAAATGGCTGTGGAAATCAATTAGTTGAAATACAAAAACCACAAACCTAGTTTGCTGGTATGTTTAGCAGGAAGAAAAACACCAGACAAAACCATAAGTTTCATTAAAAAAACTAAATTTCAGAGTTTTGCCATTATGTGTTCTTAGACCTGTTTCAAAAGTACTGACCCTCAATTTCCTCAACTATAAAATTGCTATATTATTTTATGTAGATCCTATCAGAAATCAATATATCTCAGAATTTATTCAATATTCAAAACAGTAATATATCATTTATAGCAATAATTCATATGGATGTAATTATTTTACAGTAAATATTTTACAGTAAAAAACTCAGTAGTTGACCTTACTTTTTACAGGTCTAATCTTCTTAGGTGGCGCTGGTCTCTTCATAGGTCCCCAATCATATCTTCTAACCTTTTCTCACATGGCAACCATAGCCTCTCTAAGTGCAATCACAAGCACTTGGGTTGTCTTTGTCTTGTAGCTATCTAACTTACACCTGCAGATACTACATTTTCAGATGCAACCAGTCATGGATTGAAAATGCTCAGGAGAAAAAATGCTTTCAAACAAAATGTGTTTTTCTGGCCATTATTCATTAAAAACGTACTATAAAAACCATGTATATATCAATTACATTGTACAAAAAGTAATCTAGATATTTAAAGTATACAACAGAATACTCATATACAATAGATACAGTGTATATAAAGAGATTGATCTCCAATTGGTTTTATTATCTGGAGTTTCTGGAATCAATCTTTCACACACACCAAGGAATAGGATCACATTGCTGTTAATATTCTCCATTCATCAATCCTAGCTTACCTTTCTGAGTAGTTACCTCTCCTGTTCTGGTCAAATTGATGTAAAAGATAATCTTATCTTTAACTAGGCATCATACTAAACTTTCCTTACAAGATGTGCAGATGTGTGAGTGCTAACAAGGGAATCATAGTTCCCATAAAATGATCTCCTAACATTCAAGCAAACCTCAACCCCAAAGCTGACCTTCGCTCATCTTTCAAGTATCATTTCAATCTATCTCTTTCTTTCTTGCTACACTTTGATAAAGACATCCAAGACACAAAGACTGTGTTTTCAGGAAGTTAACAAGGAAAGCTCTGCACTCCAGGAGACAACTTTGCAAAGTATGGGGGAAAACCTGCAAATATTAATGTAGAAGAATTTGACATGTTAGAAGTAAGAACAACTGTGTGGCTAACAAAGTGAATAAGCAATACATGATGGTAAATGAAACTGGAAATTTATGCAGGATTGGTAATTATTAACAGAAGTATGGATGACAACTTTGGCTGCAATGAAAATTACTAAAATATTTTAGGCAAAAAATTACTGGAAATCATCTTTGTAGATAGTAGATTAAATGCAGTTAGAGGAGAAATTGAAAGAAATCATTCAGAATACTCTACAGTAATTCTGAAAAGATATGATCTTGTCTTAGGTTAGTAATGAAAACAGGGCCCAGTGGAAGTTTGAAGGGAGAGAAACAGAAGTGATTGAATTATTGGAGGTGGACTTTGGTAGCAGTAGTGATGAAAACCAAAAACTAAAGGAAATTGACAGATTTCTTACCTAGAACATGGTGGTATGTGAAGTAATTTATTGAGATGGATGATCCATAAGAGAAAAACAAAACTTTGTCTCCATTATCATTTTGTATACTTACACTAATGACTGATTTCTGCTCACTCCAGAAAAGTAAGGACAAGAATTACCATTGATGTTCAGCATTTAAAAAAGGGAAAAAAGGAGATTTTTATGACCTATGCAAATGAGGTTTTATAGATAACTTAAAGAATTTTAAAATGAATGAAGTAAGTTACAAGGATGTCATATTGCCCCTATGTTCTTCATACTTCACTAGACTTCTGTTTTTATATTTAAAGCAAAAATAATTATTTTTCCTCATATCTAAATTGTGTCAACTTTAAAACATCCTTGAAAAAGAGTATATTTCTCAATGGACCCCAGTAGACTCCTAAAAGGATTCTGAAATTAAAAAGCAGGCTTTCATAAGAGAACAATAAAACTCTCTATTAAACCTGGAATATTGGGGTTGTGTCCCACAGTGATAAAGAATGAAACCAAGGATAGCAGAGGCAGAGTGCAGTTAAGTTTATGTAAAAGATATAAAGGCAAAGAAATGGAGCACTCACTGACTGGCAGGGAGTTCTGAGCAGGATGCCTATGAAGGCTCTTTGTCTATGGGTTTTTAAAAGAGTGAGAAGGGAGTGCAAGCCCTTGTTCAAGCAATATTACTTCTACTCTAGAGATTACGTCCTTCTTAGAGTCCAATCTACACAGTGTTTTCATAGTGTCAATGCAGGACCCACTCTACTCAATGTCCTGCCTGATTATGTTCAGACCATGCTCTGGGAAGGTCCCTGACAGCAGCAAGAGAACTCTCATAGCATGATCCCCTAAGATTCCCTGGAGGGTGCTGACTCAGCAGACTTTACTTTGGGCCCCCTGTTCTTCCTGCCAAATAGAAACCTAACTCCTGTTTCATATATATTACTTATATATGAAATAAATAATATAATATATATTTTAAAATAAGATGATTGCTGTTGCTTATAACTAATCTTTAATATCTATGTTTTAAAGCCACTTAAATACATTAGAAAAGTAGCTCAAAAATAAATTTTTTGCAAAACCAATGATCAATTGGATTATAGTTACTTTTGCAAATTATATATTTAAAAGAAATATAGTAACTGCTAGGAACATACTTAACTCTATTTTCAGTAGGGAACATTAAAGAAAGACGATTCACAAAAGTGAATTTCTGGCTCAAAATGCATAAAATAAACTGTAGAAGTGATGACAATTTAAGCAAGTGCTTTGGTATAGATTTAGGAAAATCTAGTGTGACAAAGCAACTCATAAACCCTGCAAGCACTGGTACAGCAGCACTGGCACCACCACAAGTGTCCCAGGCTGCTCGTTTAACAAGTCAGCAAGGGGCCATCAGAAGAATGGTCCTTGTAACAGGACCTGTGAATTGCTGGTAATAAGTATAGAATCACATTAAGACTTTTCTTTGAGTTTTCTTATTTTGCATGTAATCTCCATCTTATCACAAGTATATATTTGTTAATAACTATACTCTTTTTCTTAGTACTTATCTAGGCTCCTGTTACATTTAGGAATTGAGAGGATCATGCAAAATACTAGACATTTACAATAAGAAAAATAGCACTGTTAAATGACTAAAGCCGTGGCTCTGCTACTCATTTTACATAGCCGTTTGCAAGTCACTTGATCTCTCTGGAATTCAGGTCTCTAGAGAGATCAGTTTCTCTGTCTTCCCAACTTTAAACATCGTATCTATTTCCTTGAAATTAGGCAACAAGAAGACATTTTAAAGTTAATTTTTTGTAAATGTATTTATTTTTAAATTATTATACTTTTTATTTCTTATCACAGAACTAAAGAATAAAAAGGATAAAGACTTTTATCTAATGAACTAGCTTAACACAGTACTTAGCACGGTTATGTTAAACTAGTCATCACTATCAAACAGCTTCACTGTCAGTACTTGACAGATTTTCACTTCCATTGCCCAATATCTTGTCTTATATATTTAAAAAAGAAACACATGACAATGTGACATAATTGTTAAAAAATACTCACTAAACTTTAGAAACATATAAGAATATAATATAATATATATGAAAGTTGCCACTTCTGTAAGCTAATATGAAGCATGGTATAATACCTCAGACACACACACACACACACACACACACACACACACAAATTCATGTTGTTAGAGTACTTTGCCTAATCTGAAAACTAGTTAGCTGCATACTGCAATTGCTCTTTTTAACAGATTGCATTGGAGATATACTAAAAAAACGAAAATTTCAACAACAAAAAAGAATGTTTCTCAAGGGCCCATCATTTCACAAGTTAATTTACTTCTGATCTGAGTCTCACTTTTTTTGTTTGATTTTTGTTTTTTTCCTCTGACTTGCTCATAAGATGGTTTCTGAGTTATACTAGTTGTCCAGATAAAAATCAAATCCACTTCTCAATTTTTTAAAAAATCTAACTCTTAGCTCAGTTCTCAAAGTTCACAATCATGAAAATCAGCTAGGGGACTTTTCAAAGTCCTGGTTTCTCTCTTCACCCCAGAGATTACTGTTTAGTATGTCTTGACTAAATCAGATAATTAACAGTTCCAGGAACTCCCAGGTGAAGCTGCAACCCAAGCCTCTGTGGACCCCGACCTGCAGCAGCGCAGTGCTGATTGCTGTGGTTGGTCATTCCAAAACCTACTAGAAATTAAAATTTTTACCTAACCGTTTTTTAACTTACAATATGTAAGCTATTCAATGTATACTGTAAAAAACAATTATTATCCATTTTACAAATATTTATGAAACAAACTGAAAAAATAATGAGATAACTGAAAAAGTGCAATCCATTTTTCCCAAACATGCAATTTAGCAATGAATCTCTGCCAAATAGCTCCAATAAATTGCAGCTAGATTTTTAAAGTGTCATAAATTTCCAAAATGTGCAAAAATTGTTTATTCCTAGAGGGCTTCAATCTTTGATAAAATTAAAGAGAATAATTCTCTTTTCTACTCTACAAAATTTTTGTGTGTGTTTGTTTTTATTTTAGGCAAAATACCAAGAGCAAGGCATTTCTTTGTAAGAGAAATAATTTTTCTTTCATGTTAATTAGCACAAATGAGCTGATAATGTCTCTGAGGCTTTTTTTTTAACTTCTTCAAGACCTCTGCTACCACAGCTGAAGTATTTTTCTCCAAAGAAAAAACAATTTATGTTTCCCTTTGGTATAAGGGAAAAAAGTTGTACACACTGAATCTACAACTTTGTCAGGAATTGAAGTTGCCAGTTTAAAAACTACATTAGCTTTGTTAGACAATCACATTCCTCACACTCAATAATAAAACATAGGCAATATGCATAGTCACTGGATTGGATAGAAAATTTACAAACAAATATGTGGCCTGCATATGCATACAATCTAGACTTTATGTTGCAACAATTATCAAGGAAATTCAAACAGAAAAAAAAATCAGCAAAATATTTGCTTGAAAAAGTCTAGCATATTGTTGCATCTAAAAATGAACTCCTAGGGCTGAGGTACAGTGCAGTGGTAGAGCATTTGTTGAGAATGTTCATGGTCCTGAGTTCCAATCCCAGCCTCAAAAAAATAAAGAAACATGAAATAAGAAGAAAAACCAGTACCTAGGAATATTCTCAATAGGTCTAAGGAAGTTGCTGGCATATTTTCATTGAAAGACAGACATTTCTACTCTTATCTGTCCTATGTCATGTGAAAAAAAAATAATAGAAAAAAATTAGAATAATGTTTTTAAAACACTGGTTTAATTCCTGAATCCATGACCAGTTGTGTTAAGAATGTGCTCAATTTCTCAAATCTTCAGTTTCTACCATATACAGCTACATTTTTACATTTTCTCGTATTTATATTACTGTGTAATTCATGAAGCACTGACCAATATTTTTTGTTTTTGTTTTTGTTTTTGTACCAGGGATCGAACTCAGGTCCTTGCACTTCGCAGGCAGGCTCTTATACTCCTGAGCTATATCCCTGGCCCCTAAAGTAAATCACTGGCTCCCAATTTTCTTTTAAAGTTTCCTATTTCTAATGTTAAAAGGAGAAAGTATAGGGAGCTGATGACTGAGAATGCATGAGAACAATGTTATTTAATTTTTTAATATTTATATTTATTTACTTATTTATTTTAATTTTTGAGACAGGGTCTTGCCTTGTAGTCCAGGCTGGTCTTGAGCTTACCACGTGGCTCAGGCTGGCCTCTAAATCATGACAATTCTCCTGCCCCAACCTTCCAAATGTAGGGATTGCAGGTGGGTGCCACCACGCCTGACCACAAAAGTTATTTTTAAAGCTAGACAGTGACTTGAGATTCTTTCTCTGCAATAATTAATGCTAAAGGAAAATGAAATAAGTCTGATAGCACTCTGAAGGGTCAAATTGTTGTCCTCCTTGGATGATTTCATTGAATCTAGCTCCTTCATTCCACCTAGATCTTTAATTGTTGCTCAGAATATCTTGCTTGAGCTCCATGTCTACATATCTACCTGCACACTGGACAGCCATGTGACATGAATCATCTCTACGTATCTAAACTGCAGTGTTATTTTAAAACTTTAAAGTTAAAACAATGTTAGTTTTTTAAAAAAATGTGTAAATATACTTTAATGACTTTTAAGATGTTTAAGTTCAGAGTATCTATAAACTGAAGTGCCCTCCTGTTAGGAAGACCCATTTAACTGGAAGAAAATGCAGGAAAAGTAAGAGTACTTAAAAACAAAAGGAAGAGGGATTTGTTTTTCTCATCTCTGTTTAGTCACAAATAATTAGTGCTTCACATAAAATACATTGCTACATGTTCATGCTCATAAATATTTAGTAGAAAGGACTAGAAAAATACATATCAAAATAAATTAGATATAAGAACAGTGTTCTGGAAATAATTTTATATTACACGAGGATCAAACAGAAGTATTGTTTTTCTTACAATGCTGGGGATTGTTAGGAAAAGAAAGTACAGTATTTAATATTATTCATATAATTCAAATTCATTTTTAATTATAAAGTCAGTGTGATTTTATTAAAGGATCAGTAAAAGTGGAATGTATCAAATTGACTCAATCTGAACAGATCTCCAGAGATAACTCCACATTTACATACTCATTCAGTTTCTCCTGCATTCCCTACAGTTAAGATCCTACCTCTGGTTTAAAACAAGTGACAAGGAATGGAAATAGAAGAATTTGATTTTTGTCAGCATTTTTTCCCTGTCCTCTTGTATGTCAATTTCCCAATTACTGTTCTACTTTTGCTTTCTTCACTATCAGGAATAGGAAATATGCATCACTTAAAGGGAAGAAAAAATACTTTTCATCTGGCTGAGATATTCTATAGGTTTCTCTTGTTGTATGTTCAATGCCATGTCAGAATCAAAGGTTCCATGGGAAATTCCCCATTGAACTGATTTGGAAAAGTTATTTACAGTATCATAAACATTTACTCTGCCAACTTACTCCCTCTTCTTCAGCTGTCACCCTATATTGGTCCAACTAGTAAACCAATACTCTCAAATGAGGGTGAAGGACCAGCACTTCTATTTGTATATATTTACAGATTCCTGGCACTCTTGAGAGTTTCTCAAAGGAATTTTCTCCTACTCCGTTAAAATGGTGACATGGTGCAGGCCTCTAAGTTTGATATAATGACATATATCCTGTGAGGACTGATATGCCAGCCTTTCCTTCTTGGAACAATATAAAGTGACCTTAAACTTTTCTCTTTTTGAATCTTATTCATTGCCTGTGGAAGAAGTTCTTAAAGCAGGGAAACATTACCACACTGTGAATTTCTGTAAATATCTTCAAATATTCAACAGTGTTGTAATGAATTTGTAACTTATGTGAGTTTTGGGGAGTTATGTTTGCTGGGCTGCTTTTATTGATTCTTATTTTTCAATACAAAAATACATCTGGTTCTGGTAATGCTCTGGATAATGGAAAGGAAATTTTACCTACTATCTTAAGTTTGGTCCCTCAGCCAACAACATAGAAATAACATGAGAATTCAGTATTTCCTAATGGAAAACTCAAAAATAGAAAAATGTTACTGTATGCAGCAATACCTGCAGTTCAGTGGAATGAGTAGAGATAAAAAGAAGCATAAGTTCACTAACATTTTAATGGAGGTAAGAAAATAGATGAACCTCAATTAATAGATCAATACAGAGTTTTAAATATGCAATGCATTAATGGTTACAAGAAAAGAAATGTGATATCTGTTAGAAAGAGCTGCTTTGAAAACCACAGTGGAAATGGGGAACTGGGAACACTTACTTTCACACCCTGCTTTACTGCCTCTAAGTCAGTTGTAAGTTTCCCAGACTCATAAATGTGTGTGTGTCTCATAAGTGTGACTCATAAGTGTGTCTGTGTGTGTGATCATTCCTCTTATCAGATAAAAAGTGTTGGTATGAAGTACACACAAAGAATATTCCTCCAAAATGTACTAATACTGCATTCATTGAGGAGAGATAAATTCTTTCTTTATTTTCTTGTACAATCTTTTAAAAATGATTCTTGTATGCCATATGGTAAAATTGTAGAGTGTATTTTCCAGATTTTGGGAGAACACAGTATACAAATTGTTGAGTGTTTTTTTTATCAAAGTTTGGACAGTAAAGCTTAGATAAGGCATTGCTTTAGCATGTGATAACTGTTTCACTGAAACTATGTAACAAAAAATTTAGATCTTTTCCAAGTTTCTACAGAATACATCAAATTTCCAACTCAAAAGACAAATTCTATTTAATTTATAGCTTTAAAAGTCTTATAATTTATATTAAAACTATAAAATGGGATAGTGGAGAGTTAGTAGCAAAGAAAGACTGCTCCAAGATTGTGTGTACAGAGCTGGAATACAGCAATGTGAAGAGAAGAGGAGGAGGGAGGTGGGTCTCTGGGACCCAGGAAGGATGAAGGATCTGAAATGAGAATTGAATCCCATAAGGAGGGTGAAGAAAGAGACTTCAACAAGAAAGGAGGAGGTAGCTGGCAACATTTTCTCCCTGAATTTGAACTCACTGTGTAGGAGGGGCAGCTTCAGCATGCAGATTTATAGCAACCCTAGAGATATTCATAGAGAAATGCACCAGTGATGCAGAGCAATGAATAAGTGGACTTCAGTGACTGGAGAGTTATTCAGGTTCAGCCATCCCTCAGCCAAAGGTGATTGGCTGGAAGCATCTCAGGGAGGAGACAATTGAACTTGAAACTCAATGCAAGTGCTGACTCTATCTAATAAATCCCAGTGTTGGGGTCAAGGAGCTAAGGTCAAGTGGCTAGGAGGTCAAAGAGTTGTTTGAGCTGGCAGCAAGCCAAGTTAAAGCTAGTAGGAGGCACATGGACTAGTTCAGGCTGAACAGGTCTGGTTCCAGCCTCACAGCAAGAAATCATCCTGAAATTCAGTAGAAATAAGGGTGAAATCTCACTGGGATTACCTACTACCCTGCTGTGAAGCTATAGCTAGTTTGCTGAGATTAGTCAACTTGGATCTGGACTCTGCCTGCCCATGATGTCTACCAGTTACCTCAGAGACACACATTAAAGTGGACATTTATTTTCTTTATTTTTTTCTTAGTCTCTTTTCTTGTTTTTCTGCTTCATTTTTTATTTATTGTTCTTGAGTTAATATGGTTTCTAGATTTTGTTGTTGATGTTGCTCTGTTCTGTTCTTCTTTTTATAATTTTCCTCTTTTTCCTTCTGGTCGCCTTCATCAGTTTCTCTTGTTTATGTGATCTTTCTTTTTTCTCCAGCCTTGCTTGTAATATTTTCCTCTTATTTTATTTATCTATTTTGCTCCCAAAATTTTTTAAGTTTTCTCTTCTGAGGATAAAATTATCATTTCAAGGGCTTTGTTTGACAAAGTCCAATGCACATTCATGGTAAACAAAAAAAAAGTACCATAGAGAAAGTTGCAATAGATTGCCTTTATCTCAATCAGATTAAAACCATGTATGACAAATCAACAGCCAACATCATACTAAATGAACAAAAACTGAAAGCTTCCACTCTAAAATCAATGGCAAGACAAGGCTGTCCACAGTCACCACTCTTATTCAATATAGTTTTGGAAACATTAGCCAGAAGAATAAGACAAGAGAAAGAAATAAAATACTAAAGGATATGAAAGGAAGAATTTAAATTATCATTAATCAATATGACATAATATTCTATATAGAAGACTTCATAAACTCTAGCAAAAAGCTTCTCAATGTAATAACTAAATTTAGGAGTGTATCTGGATACAAAGTCAACACTCAAAAATCAATGGCTTTTCTGTATATGAATAACAAATGCATTGAGAAAGCAGTTGGGGAAACAACCTGTTTCACAATAGCATCCAAAGAAATGAAAAAACCTAGGAATCAATCTAATGAATAAAGTAAAAGTCTGCCACACTGAAAACTACAATACTCTGAAAAAAGACATTGAAAAGCATGTCAGAAAATGAAAAGATATTTCTTGTTCTTGAGTAAGAAGAACCAATACAGTCATATTCCCAAAACTGTTATACAGATTTTATGCAATCTTGATGAAAACTCCAATAGCATTTCTCATAGAACTACAGAAAAAAAATTCTGAAATTCATTTGGAATGAGAATAGCCCTAGAATACAAAAGAAACTTCTGGGCAGCAAAGGCAAAGCAGGGGGCAACAAAATGTGTGATTTGAAACTCTAGTACTAAGCTACTGTGATAAAAACAGTGTAGTACCAGACAGGAGAAAAAAACAAAACAAAACAAAACAAAACAGATCCAAGGTCACTGGAACAGACTGGAAAATAAAGAAACAACTCCAGACACATGCAAACACCTTATCTTTGACAAAGGAGCCAAACACTTCAGGGGAAGAAAGATAAACTCTTTAATGAATAGTGCTGGAAAAACTGGTTTTCCACATGTGGAAGATTCTTTCACTGTGCACTGAACTAAAATAGAAATGGATCAAATGTCTAATATATTAAAACAGAAACACTAAATCTTCTGGAAGATAAAATAGTAGAACTCTTGAAGACATTCATGTTGACAAAGACTTTATGAAAAAAACTTCAAAAGCATGGGAACTACCACAAAGAATCAACAACTGGAAACATCTTTTCTTTTTTATTTAAAGAAAAAATGAAACAGAAAAGGGGTAGAAATAATACAAAATTTCAAAGAAAAACAAAAGCAAAAACCAGTAAGAAATCACTAGTTGACAATTACATATTTTCTTCCTAGAAGTAGTTGTTCAAGTTACAAAAGTAAAGCATAGAAAGTAGACATTTAAACAACGAGACTACAATCAGCTCTGTTCTTCTATCCAACAAAAACTTAGTAATATGGTCATCAATCCTACACACTCAAACATAAATTCAGTTGTATCCTTTAGAATACTTTCCTTTCCTCTTTTTTTTTTACAATAACTATAATCAATTCTCATAAAATGTTTAGAAGTTCTTCACATGTATAAGTCTCTACATGCATACCTAGCCTTCCTGTATTAGAGGGAAAAACAAACCAAAACATGTCAACAATACAAATTCCTAGAGAAATACGAAATGAAAAGGACATATAAAACCACAATACTAGGTGATTTATGGTTGTCACCATGATGTCTCCTGTTATTTTGAATAAAATTGTCTATATTGTCAGGCATAGTATAATTAAACTTAGTGGTACATAGCACTATTAATAAAAACTGAACATTGGAGATATTATAGGACTTCAAAGGCAGTTAATAATCAAACCAGAATGGGTATCCTATTGAATCTTGCTGTGCCCAGAGCAGTTGCCTCTACTCCCAGACTTGACACCCTCAAGCATACCAGATTCAAATAAAATCAATCAAGACAAAACAGTGATATAGTCAATCTTCTCTGCCTCATCTCTGCTATGCTATTTTTCTGTCATTGTTGTTTACTTTTCTCCTTCATTCCACTGTCTGCACCTTTCATTGAGGCCTTTCTGCCATTGTTCCTGGAATCCTGGTAATTTTCTTCTCTCTCTCTAGAATGTCCTTCAGTATTTTTAGCAGGGTTGGATTGGTGGTCACGAACTCCCCCAGTTCCACTTTGTCATGGAAATATCTTGTCTCTCCATTAATTTTGAGAGACAGTTTTGCAAGGTACATCAATCTGGGTTGGAGGTTATTTTCTTTCAGGGCTTGGAATACTTCACTCTTTTTGATTTGATAGTTTGCATGGAGAATTCTGCTGTGCTTTTGATGATTTTCTTTTATAGGTAATCTGTTTCTTTTCTCTGACTACTTTTAATGTTCTGTTCTTGTGATGGATTTCTGAGATCCTGACTATTACATGTCTGGGTTTAGATCTGTTTTGGTTGTAGCTGGCTGGAGTTCTGTATGCCTCATATAGCTGAATATCACTTTCTATTCTTGGAAAGTTTTCCTTAATTATTTCTTTGAATAGCCTTTTTATTTCATTTGTATTTGTCCCTGCTTCTTTGTTCACATTTCTTATTCTTAAGTTAAAATCCTCTTGTCATCTTCTAGCCTTTGTATCGTTGCTTCCTGGTTCCTTGTTATTATTAAGAGATCCTTCCTTTTGCCATCATACATTGCAAATCTACCTTCAAGTTTTAAAAGTCTGCCTTTAGTTTCTCTTAAGAAATTTTGCCAGCTTTCAGTGGAGTTTTTAATTTCCTGATATTCTCTTTGGATCTGTTTCATGTGTTCTAGATTTTGTTTATATTCTTTATCAAAGGCTTCTCTCCTTTCTCTGGATTCCTTCATTCTTTCATTTGTTTCTTGTTTATCCAGCATTTCTTTTATTAATCTTCTTATACCTTGCTTCATCTGAGTTAGAATTTTAGATTTAAATTCATCAATGAGTGCACAGAAGTATTTCTTTGTCTTTATTTCCGATGAGGCTGTGTCTGATAGTGCATCTTTGCTGCCCTCAATCTCCTCTGTATTTCCCTCTCCTGGGCTTATTTTCCCTGGGTCAGTAGTTGGAGGCTTTTTGTTGTTTCTGTCTTGTCATGTTTCTGGTTTCTTTCAGACAGGTGAATGGTGGAGGTGTCCAGACCTTTACGTATTGCTTATAGTCCCTCTGCACTTTACTGGCTAGGGCAGTGCTACCCTCTCTGGTTTGTTGTTGATCTGTAAGGTAGATGCAGGGGTGGTGATGGGGCCGGCCCCTCCCCTCTCAACCTGTGAGTGTCTTTAGTAGGTTTGTTTGTGCCCTGAGAATGTCACAGGTTTGGGACAGCCTGGTCCCTGGCTATTGGATCCCAACCAGGGGCAGCCCAAGCTCAGCCCAAGAAGATCCCACCAATCCACTTTGGGCCAGGAGCTGTGGAATGAAGTCACCTCAGCTGTTGATTCAAGTCTGTCCTGCCCAAATCCAATATGTTGTCTAGCCTGTCATCTCACTCTAGGGAATCCAGTTCCGGGCACTCACCAAAGTCCATGCAGCTTTGCTTACTGTCTCTACTCCCTGTTGCAGCACCTCCTCCCACCAAGGGTCTTGAGCTCACTAAATCCCGCTCTTGGTGGGGATGCGACCTCAACTTGATCATGAATCACTCAACTCTAAGACACGCCCAGCAGAGCTACTGGGGCATGCCCAGCTCCAGCCCTCCATCCACACTTCCTTTTTTATTTTATTATTTTTTTCTTTTTTCCTCAGTTTCTTTCTAGGTTGTGAGAATTCCTCTTCTTTTGTCTGGTCTTCTCTAAGGTGTCAGATTCTAGCATCTGAGTTGTTTTTCTCAGAGAGTCTTTCTATCATGCTACCTATCAATTGGCCACCTTGGATCTCCCCCTGGAAACATCTTATTAAAAAGCTTTTGCACAGCAAGAGAAACCACCAATTAAGAGAAGAAACTATTTACTACGTGGGAAACTATATTGGTCAGGTGTTCCTCAGACAAAGAATTAATATTTAATATATGTAAAAATCTTAAATAAATCAGACCTCCCCAAATTTAAAGACTCAGTCCAAAAAATGAGCATCTGAAATGAGTAGACACTTCACAAAAGAAAAAGTAAAAAAAGCAAATAAATATATGAAAAAATGTTTAGCATCACTGGTCATTCAAGAAATGTGGATTTAAACAATGCTGAGATTTCAACTCATGCCAGAAAGAATGGCTATTACCAAGAAATTAATGAATAACAAATGCTGGTTGGATTGTAGAGAAGAGAAACCCTTCTCCACTTTGGTGGGAGTGTATACTGCTGCAAACATTGTGGATATCAGTGTGTAGAATCCTCAAATATCTAAAACTTGAGGTTCCATTTGACCAAACTATTTCCCTTCTTTGTATCTTCCTGAAAGTATTAAAAGCATCACCCCACAGAGATACATACATACCCATGCTTATAGTAACACAATCTGAACTAGCTAAATCTTGTAAACAGCACAGATGCCTATTGCCTGATGAATGAATAAGGAAAATATAGTTTTTATATATAACTGAATGCTACTCTGCCATAAAAAAGGATAAACCTGAGACATTTGAGAGTAAATATATGAACCTGGAGACCATACATTTAAATGAAATAAATCAGACTTACAAGTTTAAATACTGAATTGCTTCTCTTGTGTGAAGCTGAAAGCACAAATAAGAGCTGACATGGATGATAGATATTGAGAAGTAGGCAAAAAATGTCTAATTGGGAAGGGGAAATGCTTAGAAACTCTTTTCATGGCTGTACAGTGGATACTTGCAGTGAGTCCCCAATTTCCTACCTGGGTTTCAGCACATGTAAGGAAAGAAAGAAAGGATAAGAGACAAAAATGGTGGGTACATAGCAAGGATCTGGGATGACCAGTTGTTCTCAGGGAACAAAAGGCCATGAGACATCCAGATTCTTGGCATTTAATCATTACATCTGAGTCAAAGACATTGGGTGAAGGGTAGTATTTACAGGAATAGTAATGGTTCCTAAGGTGGGCACGGAAGATCAAAACATTCCGGCAAGGTCAAGGACAACAACAATGAGAGAGAGTTGTAACACAAAACTGTAGTTTTGCCAGGTGCCTTATCCTCTTTAGCAGGTCTTACTTTGCCTTGTGAGTGTCATAGCAGTCAGTAACCTTAGGGCTCCAGCTGTGGTCCAAAAAGCATGTGACTCAAAAGAGTAGGAGAAGGACAAATTTGGATGTTCCCTAGACACAATTTATATTTCATAGTCCCCAACAGTGTGAGAGCAAAGAAGGAAATGAAAGGGGAAAAGAGAGAATAGTAGAAAAAAGGGGAAATAAAACTTTGTAAATAAGCAGAGGAAGAAGGGTTGAAAAGAAGGGAGGAGAATGGGAAAAAAGAAGAATAAAGATATTTTATGTACATGTAGAAATTCCATATGACGAACATGATCTTTATGTATATCCAAATTGTGTTAAAATGATTAGAAGAAATAATATAAAGATATTTGAAATCAGTCATGCCAGTAGCAGGGAGGTTGTGTATTGTAATAATACATAAATAATTCTGTGGGCCTCATCAAGATGAAATTTGTAAATATTTAACAGTTTAAGTGATTCAGTTAGTATGAATGTCTGATTCATCTTAGAAGAAATGAATAGCAAATGGTCAATCTTTATGATAAAAATGGAGGCCTGTGTGGTCAATCTCTTAAAAAGATGTGAAAGCAAGAAGAATAGAAAATTAAGTTAAAGAGTTAAAGTGTAGATTGGTGTAAAGAGAGTATATAAATGCTCTATAGACTACAAAAGCTGTGACTTTCACTCTTAAGGAGGCATTATAGTGTTAGAGCTGGTTTAGACTTAGGAGGAAACCTGCCCCCCTCAATTAGTTTCCTGTATAATATTTACTGTAATTGCATTATACTTGGTATAGACTCAGAGGTCCCTATGCATTTGCATTTAGTAATCCCAACAAGACATAGTGTGATTTACTAAAAAAGAAGACAGTGAGAGGCTGGCCAACTGCCAAATTCTGTAACAGTCATTACTGTGGAGGAATGAACAAAGAAAACAGTCTTAAGGATGAATTTAGTTATTTGGGGATTGAACAAGTGAAAGGATGAAATTGTGTATAAGCAGATTTGAGAGGCAAAAAGCAGGAGACAAAATTGTATATATGCAGTTGGAGAATTTCACTAGACATCAAATAAAGATAATGAGTATGAAGCTGATAATCGACTTAAAAGTGCAATGAAAAGGTTCAGCTAAATTGAAAATCAATGGTATATACATGGTATTTAAATTCAGAAGACCTGTGAATTCACTGAAGAGAGGAACTAGGCCAGGATGAGTAGATCAAGATGATAAACTCTGAATCTTGAGATACTCCATCAATTGAGAATATTAAAAAGAAGAAGAAAAGTTAAAAAAAAAAACCTGTGAAAGTGAAGAGAAGACAAAAACAGAGACAGCCTGCTGGGCAAGTGCAGAAAGTACATCAGGAGACAAAAGGGAGTGTACATATGTTTGGAAAGATTCTAGTAGTGCCAATAAAATGAGGAGTTTGAATTAAAGATTATATTTAGCAAAATGATGGTGACTGGTAAACTAGGACCAGAGTGGTGACTTTGGAGTAGTAAATTAAAATTCAGATTATAAATTTGAGCAAAAAGGGAGGATTTGAAGAAAAAAAAACGTGCATAAGTATTTCACAGAAAATGAGAGTAATCATTCAAGAAGACACCTGCTACTATATAATAGATTATAACACAGAATCTGTAAGTTACCTACAGTCACACAGGTTGTAAGGGATACAAACAGAATTCCATTTTAGATATTCCAGATTCTTTCTTTTAGACTTTGTTGTTTTCCCACATGATCAAGCAGAAAGTGATCAGTCAATCCTTATTTTCTGGGTTTTGGGGGGGGGCAGATTAAATGCTTTATTCATTGAAATATATGACTCAAAAACTGACACATTACACATGAAAAATATATGTTAGATTTGTTCACTGATTTTTCTATTTCATTTTCTGCTTGAAGTATATGTCACTGGAAAACACACAGCAAATGTTTATTACATGTAAAACTAATGATAACATCAAACATATTACAGCCTACTAAAAGAATATATGAAAGTGATAACTTGCATTTCTTTCTATAATAAAGGACTAAAATAAATACAGACTTTATTCTTTGCTAACATCTTTCTTGATGTCAGATAAAGTATTCTACCCTATCTATTGGCCCTATAATAAAAATGTGTATATATAACACAACTAACATTACCCTAAATAACTATTCATCTATATAAAAAGTATATTTTGCCAGTATTCCTCTAATCTTTTCAAATATGTGTTCTTTTAATGATTTCTTCATTTAATCACAGCAAAATTACCATGTAGTATAAGAATAATCACAATGACTAAATTTTTACAAAATGTTATTGAGGGGTTAGTAGTGAGACAGATATTTAGTTCCTAACTCCTCACTCTGAGAAGGTATATATAACCTCAAAAAGTTGTAGGTATGTTCTGGAAATAGTATGTGGTAATTAAATAGTAATTTTTCTGTACTTAGAAAAAAATGAATTATACAGAGAGATATAGGTTCAGATGTGGATATAGATGGCTATTAGAAAAAAGCATATTTATATAAAAAAGAT
The DNA here is from genome assembly GCA_004027455.1 of Hydrochoerus hydrochaeris. Lineage (NCBI taxonomy): Eukaryota > Metazoa > Chordata > Mammalia > Rodentia > Hydrochaeridae > Hydrochoerus > Hydrochoerus hydrochaeris. The sequence continues at coordinate 236,528 of PVLA01001175.1, forward strand.
CTATAAAATGTAAAGATTTGCAAATCCTTTCTATATCAGAGTAGCAAAATAACAACATGCTCTTTCAATCAAAACTCTAAAATATTCAAAATAGAGAATAAACACATAAATAAATAAATTTTCAATGAGAATTGAAGCTCTAGGAAGTGGGGTGAACTACAGGAACAAGGAAGTATTTTTCAGCGGATGATAGCTGACCTGAGAAGCAAACAAACAAGAAAAAGGCAGCTGTGCGGGTTCTCTAGGATAGAGGGAAATATTAAGCCATGTGCACACATCTTGCACAATACTGATACATGATTCTGAATTTTAAAATACAAAGATAAAAGGAAAAGCAAATTCTGTGTGAACAGAATGCAGGAGAATGTCAGAAAATGATGGCAGAAAGGGTGGGAGAGGTGATCAGACAGATGGGACAGAATGCTTACTGCAGCCAGGGTATGTGTTTCACTCTAAAGACAAGGGAAGTCTTTAAAGAATTGTCAGAAAAATAGTGAAGTGACTTGAAGGCTTAGAAAAAAGTCAATCTGGCTTGTCTGTGAATGAGAGAAAGTGATCAAAATGACTCATTATTTGAAAGCTGTGAAGACAACTTAGGTGACATGGGGTATGATTGTAGCTTGAAAGAAGAAAATGCAAGAGCTAGATATACAAATTATAACAGACACAATAAATTATATTGCAGCTGTAATACAGGAACAGGTAAAAGAAAACCTTGACTGGATGGACTTAATTTTTAATAGACTTGAGTTTTACTGGTACTAGAATTGCAAGAAGACTGCAAAAATACAAATAAAAGTTTAGCAGTAAGATTGAGGTAGCCACATAGTTCTTGGAGTCATCATCCCAGAAAGTGTCATTATACTATAAGAAAGATTAATCTTTGATAAGTTACATGAGTTTGGGAACTTGAATGAATTACTGCTACTTCACTCTATAATGCAAACTAAATTTACAATCTTGAAAAAGATACAGTGGGAAAGGAAATGGCTTAGAATGTAAATGGAAGAGGATAATAAAGAAGAGAAAGTCATGTATCCTTTATTATTAATTAGTAATAATTAGTTTTTTGTCTCTTTTCTAAGGAAAGTAAGTGGCTCAATTATTTTTTATCTGTAATATAAATGGTACAGTCATAGACATTACTTATTTATACCTATAAATGCATATACTGTTCTCAATAAGTTGCAATTCAATTGTAAAAAAAATGCCTTTTTTACTTCAAGATGCAATTCAGCATAGTATTTTGATGAAAGAGTTGAATGGGATTTTCATTATCCCTCTTAACATAGCCTTGTTTAGCAGTCTTCTCTTATGTCAACCTCATCTGTGACTATAATAGTTCTCTCTCCATCTTCCAATCCAAGGATATTCATGAGCATTCCATTTTGCTTTTACTTCATCATAGATAGAAAATATTTTTAGTTCTTAAACTTTCCAATCTATATTTTACAGCATTGATCCAACAGATGATCACCAGTAAAGTAAATGCAATAAATGAACTTCCATAGAATGTGTGTGTGTGTGTGTGTGTGTGTGTGCACGTGCGTATGTGTGTGCGTGTGTGAGTGAGTATGCACATGTGTATTTTATCGGGTAAACACTGTGAATATTTTCACACTGTATGTTTTTGTTGCTGAGAGATGAGATACATCATCTTTGGAATGTTTTAAGATATTAAAAATTTATGAAGATTCTTTTGACAAACAACATATTCTCTGATATCACTAAGCAGTTAAATTTTCTATGTGAAATAAAGTTTAAAATTCTACAAATTAAGTATTCTTCAACTGTGCTAATAATCAGGAACTCACAGACTTTCAAAAAAGGCATATAAAAACAATTAATTTGTCTCCTTCTTAATTAAATGATGAAGCAATTCAACCAACTCAGCTTTTAAATTTAATCATAATTAATCTAAATAGGTAGAGAATGCTTTATTACACTGACTCAATAAGACACTGTAGGCATCTGGAAAGAAAATTTCAACTCTGTAGGTTGCTTCATTTATTCAGAAAGTGATAACAGGGCAGAAAATCATTAAGCAGTTTTTTGCTGACATGACAGTGCAGTTTTCAAAGTTTGTCTCTGGATACACTGTAAAGGGTAAAATCCTCGTTCACATTAAGAGTTTATGCACAAAGTTTCTTTGGCCTCACATCAAAAGCATGAGTCACAAAAGTGAAAAACATTTAGACAAGATATTATAAAACTAAAATTTTAATTAGCAAAAGACTCTGTCAATGAACAAAATAACTGTAACAAATGCATATAAATATCCTTACATATATTAAAATCACCTATATAATTTCATTCTTTTATATAGATGGTACAATATTTTAGCATATTAATTGTGTTGTATCTAGAATAATTTAAAATAAAATGTGTGTTTTAGACGTCTGTTACCTAACTGCTCTGTCGAATTTTTAGCTTGCTGTTATTCAAGGAATTCTCCACATCAGTATTTAAAAACCATTGATTCTCCCACCTCCACAATAGCAATTACTTTTCTGCAAAAGCTATATTGACATAAAAATGAGTAAAGGTTTGTACTATGTATATTATTCAGTGAAAATTCAGACAAAGAAAGGGAGAAAGAGAGACAAAAAAGAAAAAGTGGAAAAGGGAGGAGGAGAGGAAGGAGGAGGAGTTACAGAAATCTATGGAAGAACAGTTTGTACACCTTACATAACATCTGAGTATAGCCAAATGAACTGATATAAATACTGGCCATTGCAGCAACTGAAAGAAGTAACAAATGTGAGAAAAAAATGCTTTATAGGAATTGTTCATTGTTTTCACTTTTCTTGTTTACTCAGCATTTTGTTAAAAATGCAGTAGCATAAATACAGAGGCTTTGATAATATGTTGCCAATCTGTAAGACAAGATAAAAAATAGTATATAAGTTAAAGCATAATAGTGGAAGACTATGCTTGTTCAGGTGAACTCAATCAAAGGGAAATAAAATTGTCCAAGCAATGTAATTTTTCATGATTATATTTTTCAAAATGAAGAAAGAGAAATTATGCTTGATGAACACTTTAAAATTACTACATGTGTTTTCAAAGATGTGAATGATTTAACACTGAAAGGACTAGCACAGCTTTTAAATATCTATATTTTTCTTTTCTTTTTATTTTTATTTAAGATTAAAAAGACACAGAAAAGAAAAACAAAAAAGCAACACAGACAAACAAGACACCAAATACTATAACCATAGGTTTGCAAAATAAGATGATAGGAATTTGACGATGGTTGTAATATTCTATACTGTTATCTTTAAGAGAGTTCCTTAGATTAACAGATATAGACCTGTAAAATTGATCTAAAAAGAGTATTAGCTGTTGTTTTCCAATAACTAATACAATTTACTAATCAGTCACTAGTCAGTTTAGCTAATACACACACACACACACACACATGTACACAAATTTATGCCTTTCTCCTTTTCTCTTCCTCCTTTCCCTTATTCTAATTACTTTTCCTCTTTGAACAGTTTCTTACCTTTACACAGTATTCATTGTAGATTTGGGAACATATACAATTTTTCAATTTCTTACACTAGGCAGACAATACAGTTTTTTACACACATGAATTTGATTTATTTCACTTATGAGTATGGTCTCAAGTCATGTCCATTTACTTATGAAAGTCTCAATACAATCTTTTTTATAGCTGAGTAGTATTCCATTGAATAAAAATATCACATGTTTTTTATCTGTTCCTCAGTTGGTGGGCATTTGGATTGTTTCCAAGATTTGGCTATTACAAATTGTGCTGCAGTAAACATGGGTGCACATATATCACTGTGGTATGATGTTTTCAGTTCTCCTGGGAAAATGCCCAGAAGGGGAATAGCTGGTTCCAATTTTAGTATATGTGCTGCTGAAGTGAGCACTACATTTTTCTTTTAAGTACAAAAAAATTAACGTTGACTGTTGATGGGCCTTTTATTCAGAATGGCTAAACTAAAAAAATACTGGGGAACAAATGCTGGTGAGCATGAAGAAACTCCCTTTTCTCAAATATTACTGGTAATGATATAAAATGGCACAGCCATTCAAGAAAATAATTTGGCAGTTTCTGCTGAAACTGTACTTACTTTTACAACACAACTTATCAAATACACTTTTAGGCAAAAGATAAATGTTCCTTCAAAACCCTGTTAGTATATTCAAAAAAGCTTTCCTATATGCACAATTGTTCTGCTATACCTTACTTCAGTTATAATTGACTTTTACCAATTTCCTACTCTCTACATGGTGTTTTAGTTCACTTATGGTACATCAAATGAAAAATTTGTCAAACTTTTCAAAGGTTTAGTCAGTTATTTGTTAAATAACATGGCTTACATTGTCATGAACATATCAGTCATATCTGATATCTATTCTTAAACCATATAATTTGAGAGTGGTTTGAATTTCATATGGTGCCTGGAGAAAAAAATACCATTTCAATGATTTTATTACTCCTATCATGGTCTTTCCAAACTTTTAATACACTTTTTGGTTTAGTTAACAAGTTTAGTTTTCATATTTTAAAATTTGAGTTATTCCTATTGAAAACCCCTCTTTCTTTTCCTTGATTAATCATTTTCCTTAATATGACCTTCCTCACCATGATGAAATTTCCATTCTACTGTTGGATGGTTCTTCTTTTCTATGGATGCTACTATCTTTTTCTTCCTTTAAATCTCACAGGACCCTAGCTTATAGGAGCATATGTTCTAGTAGCATTAAAATGAAAATATTTCTGTAGGCTAAAATGACTATAGATTAATGGAAATGATTTAATTTGTTATTGCATTCTAAGTTGTAAATCATTTTCCTTAAGCATCCAAGAAAAATTCTTCTTCAATACTATATTACTTTTGATAAAGCCCATTCCATTCTCATGTTCATCTTTTTGTATATGATTTATTTATTTACTAGTTTATTTGTTCTGTTTCCAAACCTTTCAGATTCTTTAGATTCTAAATATCAGGATGTGATACCTTTTTGATATACCTTTTCATTCATTTTTGGGAACTATGTAAGGCTATTTCCAGTCTGTCAACTCATGAGTTACTTCAAAGAATGATTTTTTTTGGAACTTTTTTCATCATTGTCTATGATGTATTTTCTTTGTTCTCACTTTTTGGAATTCTCAAATCTCTACTTACATTTTATTATTCCAAACAGTGTGATATTGTCTCAACTTAATTGCCTGATATTTTCATTTCTGAGCTCTCCCATCTTCTATCATGTAATCTTCAAACCATAATGTCTGAAATGATTTGTTTTCATTTCAAAACCTTTTTTGTAATTTTTATTTTAAAGGGAATAAAACCAAGCAAAATAAAACAGAATAAAGCCAATAAAAATGAGACAGTGGAAGTGATACATCTAATACAACAAGAAAATAGAAAACAAGATAATAGAATACCATTAATGGTTACTATATTGCCTTTTGTTGTCATCAAAATAGCTGCCCATAACTTCAGGCATAGTAAAACTCAAATAAAACAGAACAGAATAGAACAAATAAAAACAAAACAATGAACACAACACAGGACTTCAATGCAAGATAATAGTAAATCCAAAATGACTACCGTAATATACCTTGTTAGCTTTGAAACAGTTGCCTATGCCATTGGATATAATACAGTTAAGCAAGACAGAACAGAATAAAACCCAAAATAACAAAACAATGAAAATAATATAGAACTTTAAAATAAGATAATAGGGAATTAACAATGGCTACCACCTTCAGAAGGAGATCCCCCATAGATGCTACATTGCACATTGTTCCTCTCTGAATAGGTGATCAATCTACTGACTTTAGGCCTACAAAGTCAGTGAAACGCTAAGCACTACAAGCATCAAATAGTATTTTACCCCAATAGCTATCATCACAGCTTATGTCTCTCTGGATCGGCCAGTCACTTATGGGGGGTGGGGCGTCAGGCTTCAGGGGCTGCTGTCTCACTCTCCCCTGAGTGGTCTGAGCATTGTGCTAACTTGTGGGACGGGCTTACTTTGTTGTTGGCTTCTTGTTCTCCTGCCCCACAGTCCGCAAATGGTGCCAACTCATGGGAAAACATTGGCATTTGGTTTTCCTTGCAGTGGTCTGCATTTGGTGCTGACTCACAGGAAGGGCTTGCTTTTTGTCGGTTTCATGTTCTCCTCCCCCGCAGTCCATGAGTGGCGCTGACTCACAGGAAAAGGCTGTCATCTCTCAAAACATTTTTAAATTTCTGACAGCATGCTCTTATTACCTCAAAGTTCATTTTTTTAAAAACGTTTTTATTGTTTGATGGGTTCAGTTCCTTCTTATTTTATTAATAATGAATGTGTGTGTATATTTCCAATACACATTAATACATGTAAGACTAATCCTGTATGTTTACAGTTTGGGTTTTTATGTTTTGTTTATTTCTCATGTTTGCCATGTATCTTTTTTAGTTGTTTTTTCTTTTACTTACCTATATATTTGGTGTTCTAATCTTCATGTTAAGAGTTTTATATCGGCTGGACTGGTATGCTTTAGGGATGACAAAATAAGGAGTTCTCCTCACATTCAATGAGTTTTTTTTCCAATATATCACTGGATTTTGCCAGTGCTGCAGACAGTACTTCATCTTCAACTTTAAAGATGGTCAGATAGGAGGGTTGTAGGGATGCCCTTAGCTCTGCAAAGCAGTGGAGATTTGTTCCCCCTCCAACCTTACCACAATATGGAACCACTCCTATAACCATACCCCAAGAATATCTCTCTTCAAAATCACATTTTTGCCTTTGATTCCTGAGTTTCTACAAAATTCTACTATACAAAAGTTTATTGTCAGTTTTTTTGTACTTTATTGTGTTAATGCTTTTTAATATGTTTACTGGGTAACTTTTCTGCTATGATCTTTTCTCTCATTGTCCTTATCCTTGTGGACATTACTTTATAAGGTCCTTTAGATGTGCTATTAAATTTTCCTGAGAGAATAGACAAAACTGCATGCATTATTTAGTGATATTAAATCAGAAGAATTTTATATATACAATTATATTTTCAGTCATTTATGTTGTCTATATACTTTACATAGCATGATTAGTAATAAGAAAAATTATCCATTGGAAATACAAGCCAAAATATTTCAATAGCAATTTTTCTGCAAGTTAAGATATCAGCTTATTAACTTTCTTGTTATTACCAAATAATTTATTTGTCCAAGGTATTCACCTTGTCCAAAGACATTGTATCTTTTTTGATGAAAAGCCAATCTACATTTTAAATGATTAAGAAGGAAATATTATGTAAATTATATTATTTTCTACTATAATATAGATTGTGTATATTATGGGAAAGTATATAAAATATGAGATAAGTATATAAATTTTATAAGTTACATTAATAAGGAGAATGCCTAGCAATTTACTAAGCTTTGTGATGATACAAGCAGTATGAGGGGCATGTTTGGGGAGGAAATAATTTGAAATTAGATGAAACAATTATGTTATATAGGATCTATCTATTTTAACATTTGTTTATTGTTTGTAAAAGGAGAGCACTAGGATTGAAATCTCAGCACATATTTCTAAATTCCTTTCTCTCCCAACACCTTGATAGGGTAATTCAGACATAAAAACAACCTTAGCTAATTGCTTATAGCCTATTTAAAAAAAAAAAAACCTTTTCCATATGTCTTTCATTTTTTATCAGTTTTCCATTGCTCAACTATTTCTGACAGCCTTATCTTCACAGGCATTGAGGATTCTCACATGAACCAATGCTAGAGGAGAAAAACCTCCCTACCTTCATATTTACTGTTGTGACTTAGAAAAACATGATCAATAAATGCATCAAAACTAAAACAATACACCTAAAAAAGCAGCCAAATAAATGTGACCCCTTGAGGATATGCAATTAGAGTAATTTCTGATAGAGTTATGGAGGGGCAAATAGACACCATAAGGGAATAATGGTCATTACACAAATAGACAGCTCACTGTCAGGGGTTAGTGACAAAGCTGAAGCTCATAGCTCTGCAAGTTTGGACAAGACTAAACTTATTCCTAAGGGTGCTAGATTTGTAGAGGGACAGGAAAGCAGTGGATTTATTTAGATACCTTTAAATGATTTAGAAAAAGTTTACTGAAGCAGAAGGATCTACTCTGGGATAAGACTAATCCTATGCTGAGAGACACACAGATAACATGGGTTGTCACCACAAAAGGGACAGAAGGACAAAGTAAGTAAGTGTACTGGCATCAATTTGAACACTTAGCAAATGAGGCCAGCTTGGATCAGCACACACTCAGGTATATACTCCCAAACTGTCTTCATTACATACTAAGATTTCTATCATGAGGTTTGTATGTGGGCAACATCAAGTATTGGAATAATGAAAATGAGTTTCTAGTGTAATTTACAGTAACTACTATTATACAGTTTTGTATGAAATTAAAGGAGTGTGAATCACAGGTTATGAAAACCAGTAAGAGGCATAGGCTGCCCAGGACCTCCACCGTGGGCCCGTCTGGCCTCCAGGAACTTAACAGAAGCCTGCATCAGGCGCAGCCTGCCCAGAACCTCCACCTTGGGCCCGCCCTGCCACCAGGAACTTAGCAGAGGCCTGCATCAGGGGTAAACTGTCCAGAACCTCCACCGTGGGCCTGCCCTGCCACCTGGAACTCAGTGCAAGCCCGCCTCAGGGGTAGGCTACCCTGAACCTCCCCTGTGGACCTGCCCTGCCACCGGGAACATCAAGGAGGCCCACCCAAGACTGAAAACTGCCCTGGACTGCTACAGATGGGCCCACCCTCCCACCTGGAACAGCAGAAGGTCTCAGCGGTATCCAGTTAGACTGAGAAAATTTGGAACTTTGCGCCTAGATGGTGAACTTTGGACTACACCAGATTGACTGTATCAATGTGGTGAGTATACACCTAAAATAGAGACATACAGGGGATAAATAGGGCCAGTAGTAAAACCCCCTCCAACTAACTGTAAGACTTTGGTGTGTCTGAAAAGAGTGTGTGATACTCTCCTACACAGGCAGAGTGAAAATGACAAAATGGAAAAGCAAAACGCAGTCTCAAACATATAGTTCACCAGAAGCAAGTACAGGAGACATTGAAATAGAGGACCCCAAAAGTAACACACCGGGAATCTCTGAAAAGATAGCCAGTGAAATAAAAAAAACAACTGCATCAGGCTATAGAGGAAATCAAATTAGAAGTAGTCTCCCATGTAAAGATAGAATGCTCAAAAATCAACAGCATTCCTGTAAACAAACAAAAAGCTCACTGAAAGAGAAATTATGGAAATATCACCCTTTACAATAATATCTAAAAAAATGAAATACTTAGGAATCAACCTAACTAAAAATGGAAAAGACCTATATGCTGAAAATTATACTATGCTGAAAAAGGAGATTGAAGAGGATATTAGAAAATGGAAGGACATTCCTTGCTCTTGGTTAGAAAGAACCAATGTTGTGCAATTGGCTATACTCCCAAAACTGTAATACAGATTTAACGCAATCCCGATCAAAATACCATTGACATAGCTCACAGAACTAGAGAAAACACTCCTAAAATTCATTTGGAAACAGAAGAAACCTAGAATAGCAAAGGCAATTCTAGGCAACAAAAGCAAGGCAGAAGGCATCTCAATTCCTGACTTGAAACAGTACTATAAAGCCACAGTGATCAAATCAGCTTGGTACTGGCAAAGTAATAGACCTGAGGATCAATGGAACAGATTAGAAGATGCAAGCACAACTAAAAAGAAACTCAGCCACCTGATATTTGACAAAGGGGCTAAATATGTCCATTGGAAGAAGGATAGTGTCTTTAACAAATGGTGTTGGAAAAATTGGCTCTCTACATGCCGAAGACTGAAACTAGATCCATGCATATCACCATGCACAAAACTAAAGTCTAAATGGATCAAAGATCTCAATATTAAAACAGAAACACTAAATCTACTGGAAGACAAGGTAGGTAGAAGTCTTGGAGACATAGGGGTAGGCAGAGAATTCATGAACCAAATGCAAACTGCATGGGAAACACTTCAAAGAATCAACAAATGGGATCTCACATTATTGAAAAGTTTCTGCATTTCAAAGGAAATCACCAACAGAGTGAAAAGAAAACCAACAGAGTGGGAAAGAATTTTAACCAGCAACCCCTCAGACAAAGGACTTGTGTCCAGAATATATAAAGAATTGAAAAACATCAAACCCCCTAAATTCAAAGACCCTTTCCAAAAATGGGCATCTGAGCTGAACACACAGTTCTCAGAGAAAGATATACAAATGGCAAATAAATACATGAAGAAATGTTCACCATCACTGGTCATTGGAGAAATGCAAATTAAAACAGCATTGAGATTCCACCTTACCCCGGAAAGAATAGCTGCCATCAAGAAATCATCTGATAACAAATGTTGGTGAGGCTGCTGGGGAAAAAGGAACACTGCTCCATTGTTGGTGGGAATGTAGACTGGTGCAACTATTATGGAAATCCATATGGAGAACTCTCAGAAGACTGGGATTGGAAGTTCCATTCAATCCAGCTATCCCCCTCCTGGGTATTTTCCCCAAAGAACTGAAAAGTTCATATCACAGTGATATATGTGCACCCAGGTTCATAGCTGCACAATTTGTGATAGCTAAATCCTGGAAACAACCAAGATGCCCATCAACTGTGGAGTGGATGAAAAAGATGTGGCATTTTTATAAAATGGAATATTACTCAACTATAAAAACGATGCTCTTGAGGTCTTTATAGGCAAATGGAGACAACTTGAGACTATCCTCATTAGTGAAATAAATAAGAATCATATTTATAAATATATTGTGTCTATAGTGTAAAAAGTAAGCAAGAACTACAAATGTAATAAAACCAAAATGTCTAATTGCTATTGTAAAAAAGAGAGGAAAAGAAAGTACTATAAGGGATATAACTGCATGTAAGTTTGAGTGTGTAAAATAGATGAACATATTGCTGAATCTTAGTGGGATTGTTGAGCAAAACTGTTTGTAGTCTGACTGTTTGAATATTTGCTATGTACCCTTTAACTTTGTAACTTGAACAACTACATCCAGGATGACAGTACGTAATTTATAAATTACTGATTTCTTAGTGAGGCTTTTTCTCATTCTCCTTTTTCTTTCTTTCTTCTAGAATTCTGTATTGTTGCTACCCTTTTTTTTCTGTTTTTTTTTCTTCTCTTTAAATAAAATTTTAAAAATGTATAATTGCTATTGTAAAAAAGAGGAAATAGGAAGTGCTATAAAAGATATAGCTGCATGTATGTTTAGATGTGTGGGATTGATGAGCATATTTCTAGGTTCTTGTTGGATTGTTGAACAGATCTGTTTTTGCACTCTCACTGCTTTAGTGTCCACTTTGTGTATTTTAATTCTGTAACTTGAATAACTTTTTCTAAAAGAACAATATGTAATGTATCAACTAGTGATTTCTTACTGTTTATCTTCTTTTCTTGAAATTCTGTAATATTTCTACCTTTTTCCTGTTTTTTTCTCTCTTTAATTAAAAACTGTATAATTGCTATTGTAAAAAAGAGAAAATAGGAAGTGCCATAAAAGATATAACTGCATGTATATTTATGTGTGCAGGATTGTTACCCATATTTCTTAGTTCTTGTTTGATTGTTGAACAGATCTGTTTGCAGTCTCACTGCTTGAGTGTCCATTTTGTGTTATTTAATTTTGTAACTTGAACAACTATTTTTAAAAGAGCAATATGTAATTCATCAGGTAGTGATTTCTTACTGTTTGTGTTTTTTTTTTTTGAAATTCTGTAATATATCTCTCCTTTTTCTGTTTTATCCCTTTAATTAAAAAAAAAAACAGTAATGAGGTAAAAGAGTCACTGTACAGGGGCACTCACCACAGCAACCCTGAAGATGGAAACTACTACAGGTACTAAGCTATAACCCTTTCAACCAGTCACTAATTTCAGGCCTGCAAGTGTCTAACCTTGATATTTGTAAAATAAGAAGTCCATTTGTGTGTGCTTTTAACAATTTCTATAATTTAGAATCACCTGCAATGTCTGTGTACATTTACAAAGCAGGTTTTGGGAATGAAGTAATTTGGTGAGAGAATTATACAAAAGAAATGAAAACCATAAAAACAAAAAGTTTTATATATAATAGGCTTCTCAGGTGAATAGCAGACAACAGTTTGATATTCAGTCTAGTTTTAGTGAAAGACAAAAGCACTCAGCAACCCATAAGACAAACCTGGAAGCAGTCGTAAGAGTTGCAGTTTAGTTTTCTGCAACAGCTCTTTTAATTAGACTTAGTTTCATGTGGTGAAAATTCAAAACCAAAAATAATTTACAATTAATTTGAAAATATGCATGGACTTTAGGAAAACATATTTAATCAGAAGTTAGAATATTTTACTTTGATTGGTTTTGCTTTTAGACAATGTAGTCTTTTTTAGTGGCATAGACTTAGTCTTTGACTTCTTGAGTTTGAATTCTGACTATAAAAAACACACATTTGGGTAATTGACTTACATCCATGCCTTAGGTACCTCATGTCTACAGTAGGCATTTTATGAACTGTCTCATAAGGTTTCTGTGAGGTAATCAACCAAAAAGTTAGATGATATGTGTAAATTGTTCAGAATAATGCCTGGAAAATAGTAGCCACCATTCAAGTGTTCACTAATATTACCATTGTGATTATTTTTATGAAGTTATCACATAATAGGCTTGCAAGTATCAGTCAAGATTAGGTCGACTGGTCCACTTTCTTTCTTGTTAATATTCCACTTTCTACTGGCATATTTTCTCTCTAGAAATGATGCTCTACAGTCTACATAATCGAAGGAAATAATATTTTATGGCTTAAATTTAAAAAATAATCCAAAATCTCCTCTTCACAGGTAGAGACTAGTCAGAAGGGTTCCTGGGGGAGGGCATGACCTCTAAAATATATTCTTGTCTTCATCTCCTCCCTTCTCTTTCTGCTTCTTGGCTGCCATTGAATGAATAGCTGTCTTCTTCCACGCACTTCTGGTGTGCAACTTTTTCCTTGAAGCTAGCTAACCATGGACTGAACCCACTGGAAATTGTAAGCAAAATCAACCTCTTCCTTTAAGTTATAAGTGTTGCATATTTTGCTAATCAATAAGCAAATTGACTAATATAGAAAGTTGCTGCCAAATAAGTGGGATTATTGCAGGGACTATTTTACCATGTGATTCAGAATTGTTTAGAACTAGTTTGCAGGAGGATTTTAGAAAGCTTTGAAGATAAAGACTATAGAATACTTAATATTCTGTAAGTCAGACTTAAAGGAAGGTTCTGGCTAGTGTTCAGAAGACCAGAATGTTGATAAGAATGTGCAAAGTAAAAGCTAGGTTAAGAAGGTATTAGATGGGAACAACGACTCTGTTGACAGTTGGACTAGAAACCATGTGTGTTACACTCTGGCAAAAATTATCTACCTTTTTGTCCAAGCCCTAAAACATTTCATGAAATTACATTTAAAACTCATGTAATAATTGATCTGGAAGAAGAAATTTCAAAGAAGCCCAACTTTCATGCTTTTCTATGGGTACTGCTGACTACTTATAGCTAGTTTTAGGTTGAAAATCAAGATCAATAGGTGAAGTTGAATAATTTAAAAGACAACCTTGTCATGAAGGAAGCACCTACAAAGTTTTTATCATGGAAACCTTAATTATTTAAATGATTAGCATTAGAAAGAAGCAAGTACTATCCATGCATCAAGGCAATAAAAAACATGGCTTGAAGACACCCAGGAAAAGCTAATCAGGTGCTAATCAGTTAAACTTTTTTTGAGGGCAGATCCTTTGGACTCTGTTCAAGATGGGCTTTGGAGGAAACTGGTTTCCCAGATTTCATTTTAATATGTTCAATCATCAAGGCACTTAGAAGCCTCTGCAGCCATGGTCCAAGGGTCTCTGGCTATTTCTCAGACTCACAGAAGACCTTATTATCATCCACTTGGTGTTGTATTTTTAAATATCCAAAAAGGAAGAGTTGCAGGATCATAAAGGCTTCATCTCAAATTTTAAAGGAAGCCTATGCAAGAGTTCCTGTAAGGTTCATGCATGAAGCCATGAGAGTGAACCCCAGGGTGCAATGGAGACCCCAGGAAATTGGATGAACCAGCAGTATGCTATTGCAGAAAGCTGCAGGCTATTGCAGAAAGCTGCAGGTAGCAAGCAAGACCATCCCAAAATAGAGGGCTGCAGCTGACAGGTCCATAGGGGCAGGACTTCTCAAGCTCTCTGAAGTCCATGTACTACAACAACTTGTTCTGGGTACTGTGTGTGGAGCTATAGGATTTATTGCCCTGCTATATTTGTCTTGTTTTACTCTAAGTCCTTTCTATTTTCACATCCTTTCTTTAAAAATTAGAAAGTTTTCTCTGGTAGCAATATTTACATTGATATTTATAAATGCTAACAATTCATAGTTTGTCTTAGTCTCAAAGGGGATTTTAGAATTAGATTTTTCAGTAACATTGAAAAATTTTAGTTTTAGGGAGTCTTAGAAATAGACTAAATTTCCTTTTTTATTTTGAGATATTTCTGAGCTTTTTGGGAGCCCAGAATGGAATGTCATAGTTTAAATCTGCAATATCCTTCAAAAGTCTAATATTCAGCCTGGTCAGAGGTTCACAGGGTGGGTCACTCGTCACTGGGATGTGAGCGGTATTCTTAAACTGGGCTCTCTGTCTCTCTCTCTCTTTTTCCCTCTGTTTCTTTCTCACTGTGTGTGTCTCTCTGTTTCTGTCTCCCTGTCTCTCTGTCTCTGTCTCTCCCTCTCTCTGTCTCTCTTTCTGTCTCTGTCTCTCCTTCTTGGGATCATGTGGTGAGCACCTATCCTCTTCCATTCTCTTCCACTATGCCATTTCTGCCTTGAAGCCAGCCAAGCATAGACTAGACTCACAAGAAACTGTGAACAAATAAACCTCTTCTCCTTTAAATTACACATGGTTGGGATTTTTGCGAAAGAAAAAATGTGATTAATACATAATGTAATTAGCTAGTTAATTAATTAATATGAGAGTAATATGGACTCTAGTTTGCTCTTCTTGTGAAATATAATGTAGAAATGTTTTAATTTAGTGACGCACAGCATTTAATAATATTAGACCACCTATCTGGGTGAACATTTCTAGTGCTCCTTAAATGGTGAAATTGGCCAATTTTTTTCATGTTTTTATCAATGCTCAATAACAATTAATCAACAATAAATTAATGTGTGCTGCATTGCTGTTTCTTTGTCTTGATATATGATGATAATAGAAACCAATATTTGTGAAGTCCACATAATAAATTAATTTAAGCTAAACTCAGTTTCTAATCAGAAGATGTCAGGGTTTACAACAGATTAGTAATTTTGATATTAAAGCCTCTAGAGCCATTATAAGGTGCACAAAAATACACATAATGGCTCATGATAAGCTTGAGTGAGGAAGGGACTTAATAGGGATGCGTAATACCAAGATGCATAATTTATGTGCCAAGCTCAGTCTAACCAAAATGATGGCACACTTCAGTTTTGAGCTTTGTCTGGGCCAGGTATAAATTCATGAGATTTAGGCTTGAGTATCAAGTTCGGCATATATATATATATATATTCCCTAACACAGTGTATACTATTGTAACAGTTCCTTTGGCCAAGGTGCCTCTGAAAATTATGTTTACATGTGCTTATATTCAGAACATATTGTGTGCTTGGAGTGGATTATGGTCAATATTATATCTTTTCAGATATTATTTAAAAGATTTTTTCTTAAGTTGGAGATTTTATTAAATGTATCTGACAATATTTTTCATAGTGTTACTCATAGTGAAAGTAGAATAAAATTTTATTGTGTATGATATGTAAACATTAATTGTATTATTTTTGTTTTATCACTAGAACATCAATCTGAATAGAAGACTGAAACTCGACAGTTTAAAATGTGAATTAATGTAAAGGACAAAGTTATAAACACATGTAGTGAATTCAGCTGTAGCATATCTATAGGAAAGTCCTGAGATTTTTTTTTTGAATAATATTTTCAGGTACTTCCTGGAAATATGGCTGTTTCTCTAGAAAAACAGAGAAAGCACATAGGTGACATTACTAGTCCCATGAGGAAAACTTGACAGTATTCATAACTATTAATATACAAGCTAACTTAAGATGGCCACTTGGTGCTATATTGCAGAGAACAACAGAATTAAAGTGCTTTGTCGAAACTTTGAATCACACTTTATTTGAAGAGCCATCTTTATGTTTCCTTTCAGAACTGTGCTATGTCAGTGTTGTGTGTAATTTGTGCAAGTTGACTTTCACAAAACTACATGTGACATTGTCTTAAAAACACTATGTGGCACAGACTTGGAATATATTGGCAGGAAATCTAGGAATATGAACTTCTCAAACAAGAAATGCAAATATAGAATCCTGATGCCATTTTTTAGTACATTACAAAGCAAAAAAAAAAAATCCCACAATATATATACCGTACTATATTTTCCTAGACAGAAAAACAAAACAAACTGAATGCCACTTGATGGGATCAGCCCATACATGATATACTAATCCGCAGCTCTATTTACACATCCACAATGTTTTTTTTGTTTTGTTTTGTTTTTTTTACAAGAATACATCATGTACAGTTTTGGTCCCAGATACTTGTTACTAGCCTCCTCATCAATTATGTAGACTAAGAGATATCAAATCACTGATATATTCTGAAACAGATTTTTTTAAAGGTTGATTTGTAAATGATTTTCTAAATAAAAGTTTTAATAAGAGAAGCCATAAAAACTTGTGTTGTACTATAGGATCAAATAAACACTTGTTTATATACATTAGGCTTCTTGGAAAATATTATGCAGTAAAATGCATTTGATAATATGTTTCAGTCCTTCATTTTGTTTCCAGGCTAGCAGTAACCATTATCATCATTTTCCCGATAACAATAATAGACCACAACCTATATTCCCTTGCAGTGTACTATTAGAAACCACTTACAATAGCAGCCTCTTCGCTTGAGTAGGTAAAACACAGCAGGGTTTGGAGACAGTGGCCAATAATCAGCAGGTTTATTGGATCTGCCAGCGGGTAGATTATTTTAAAACTTGAACCTGCTGGGATTTTGTTCTCTGAAGAGCCTATGTTTTTGTTGTTGCTTTGGCTGTATTTCTTGTAGTACTGAATTTCACATTAGCAGACACCTTCCAGAAATTCTGACACCTGGATCAGAGGAAGTTAATTACTCACCAGTAGGGGTCATTACCAGTGAGCTAGCACTTAACACTTGAAAAATAGGAATTGACAGTAGTAATTATGTGCTTGCAAGAAAAGCATTCTTGGGAGTGCATTTTCTGTATTATGTGTATTCATTTATCATATCAGGATTGGTTGAATTAAGTGAAAGAATCTTCAAATACAACAAAGTGGTTAAATAAGATGTTTAGAGAATGATGGAGGAAAGAATAATTAAATACTTTTTTTGTTCATATAGCTTCTTAAGTAATATTGAGCTTGACTTCAAAATAGTATTTTTAAATGTGGCAACCCAAAGCTACAATTTACTGAGATTTACTTGTACAAGAGCGTTGCTTGCCATATGTTTAATCCTCATAATAATCCATTTAGGGAGGCACATTCTCTCCATGTTAGAGCTGTCAAAAATAATTCTAGATTAGTATAAATAACTTTTACACAGCATGACTCATTAATATTTAACCATTCCTAAAAATATGGTGGTGCAGAAAGTTAAGTAGTTTTAAACAGTCTGGCAGAAGGTCAAAGAGTTGCCGCTTTCACTGGGTAACAATTATGTCATTGTTTTAATTACAATATAAAAGTTTAATGAAAATGAAAAATCAACTGCAATGAACAAACAGATATGAAATAAAATTTTGATAGATTATTTTTGTGCATATTTAGATAAAAATAAGTATGCAACTAATAAAAATTAAATATTTAAATAAAGTTTTAAAATACTTTGGCTTTGTGTGATAATACAATTTCTGGAGAACAGAAGCAGACATGTTGTTAATCACACTAGTATTCCACAAAATGGATGATGGTCACTAGGATCATAATTGTTTAGTAAAAACAGAGATAAAGGATGAAACAGTTATATTTTGCAATAGGATGAACAAAACATACAGGTATTTTTATAAGGTATTTTGCATAAACTATATTATTAACAAATTATGTCTGAGTAGATTACATACGTTTTTTAGGAATTTAGGGTGAAAAGTAACAGGCCTTTGTTTGCTGAGCCTCCCAGTGTTCTGGCCTTGGTCATAAAGAAGTCCCTCGCTGAATCTTGTCTCTTCCTCTTTGGCTCAACCTTTCTCCCGTTGCCTGTAACTCCCTTTGCCAGGCCACCTCCCACACTCCTCTCCCCAGAAACTAGCATGACTTGGAAAAATCTTCCCACCCTCCCATGAGTCCCTATTAGTCCTCAATGATTACTGCTGGGAGCTTCTTATTAGTAGGAACATGACACACAAACTTTAGAAAACGGGACCTACTCTCAGCCACCAACCATGAAGAGACCATGGTTCACTCTCTCCAAGTCTCTTGTTATCTCCCTGCTTCAATTCTGTGGGGGAAAAAAAGATGTTATTTGTTAAACAATACGTAAGTTTGATATCATTTGGGGATATAATTTGCTCGGCATCATTTAAAGGATAATTATTGGAAATAACTGAAGGAACATTGGAATTTTGAGTACAAGATGATTCAGACTTTTTTCTTTCACCAATACATGTATATTTTCCTCAAAGCTGTTGAACCTCTGTCTGAGGGACCTCTAACAACATCACTGCCTGAAGTGCATATAAACTCTCTAGATCAGCCAGTCCTCTTGATGGTGGAAAATGATCACTCTCAGATGTTCATAGCTTTTCTATTTCCTCTCACACTAGATCCCAGGAACCTTCAATGAGAAAATAGTGTTGACCTTGGCTAATAAAACCTTGCAAATATGTCCTTAATGATTTAAAATATTTGCATTCCTCCTATATGTTACTAAATAAAAGCAAGCATAAGTACAGTTGAAAGCACCATTTTGATAACTAACATTAATAAAAGACTGATTTCAACTTATTCACTTCAACTTTTTGTCCATATTCTGAATTGTATTAATTAATACAGGTACTATACTATATATAGACTAAACTACACTGTCATTGTTTCTAGTGATTGGTAGTATTATTTTTAACAACAAAACATAAGCCTTTAGCATTATGAAGCTTAATTTTTAAGCAAGTGATCCTATTTATTTATTTCAACATTGCCAATTGTCATTTTAGAGTCTTTGTTTAGCATTTGCTCAAATAAATTACTCTATGCACTTTAAAAGAACCTATTAGATTGCTGTATCTCAGGATTCAGTTAAAAAATAGTAACTTTACAAACCAAAAAATAATGGTTTTACTTATAAACACAGTGAACTTTGAATTTATATTTCCTTATTGCTAAGCTTCTAAAAACTAAAACTCTGTGTGATATTTCCTTCTCAGCCTTTGCAGTGATCACAACTCTGTTGCATGCTTTCTGAAATTATTAAACTGTCATTATGATCAGTTTAATAACAACTCACATTGTTTTAAAAGTAATTGCAAATATTAAACCCTATTTTTATTAACTGTCTCAAACAGTTTTTGCCAAAGAAAATTATATACAAATCAATAAATAATATAATAGAATGAGTTTTCAAAAAATTGCAATCATAGAAACATTTGAACCTGGGGGGTAAAAAAGGGAAAATTCAGAGAACCATTTTATTTTCATAGAAACTATCCTGTAATATGGCTTAAGTTTAGAGAATATTCTAGAAGCTTCTTTAATAGTTATCATGCCATTATAAAATTTTTTTAAAAATCAGAATAAAGTTAAATTTATTGTTTTTTATGGTGTGACAATAAAGGAAAATGGATCTTTGGCTATAATGGCTAATTAATTAAACAATAACATTTTTAAAGTTCCTAAAAGTATGAAATGATATAAAAATTAATTTCTAAATTAAAATAGTTGAATGCAAAATACATTTCAGATCAGATCTCTCATTATTTTATTCTCAGTGAAATAATGATATTTCAGAAAGGTTAATAGCAACATGTTAACTTATTTATAATGAATGAAAATAAGTTTACTTCCTCACTGTAGCAATTATCTTATAAAAACAAGATGCAATCATTATGCACTGCAAATATGTAATAAAACAAATAAAATTTTTAAAAATGCTATTTTTTCTATAGTTTAATCAGATACAACCACTGATATTTAAGAATAAGTGTAAAACAATATAAGGAAAGATACCTGTGTCTATGTCCCATATTATTTTTTGTTTTATAAGAAGGAGGGTCATTTAATAACATTTCAGCATCCTTTATTTTTTCTTTTTTGAGACAGGGTCTTGCTATGCAGTTCAGGCTGGCCTTAAGCTCACTTTGTAGCCCAGGCTGGTCTTGAACTTGCAATAATCCTCCTGCCTCAGCCTCCCGAGTGCTGGGATTACAGGCATGAGCCACCACGCCTGGCCCAATTTCAACATCCTTAAGACAACTATAACTAATAGAAGAATATGATTCCAGAATTATTATTCCAATTCTACTTAGATATTTCTTCATTTTGCACTGTCAGTAATATTATACATTTTACTTAAAAAATAATTGCTGGGTATGTCTGCTCCAACATTATTATGGATTTCAATCATAGATTCTTTTCAGAGGTACATAAAACTATTCTTTGAACAATTCATGATCAAGAAAATAAAAGCTTTTACTTAAAGTTATCTTTAATATAGTTTGTAAAATATATATAGCTAACAGTACTATAGACACAAGTGGAAGTAAAAAGAAAGTAATAACTCATTCCTAACAAGTCTGAAGTTTTAAGAAAATATTTTTAAATTATTGTTTCATTCTGGCATCAAAGAGACTTTGTGAAAGATGTATTTCACCAATATACAACTTGGTGGAGATACAATGAAGAACACATACAAGTCTCTGTTTCACTTGAGGCCATATTCCACCTAAATAAATAGGCTCTGCCATACATGTAAATACAAAGTCCAATTTTTTACACATTTAAGGCTCATATATATTGACCATCAACTCAGTGCCAAGATATATCTATTTTATTCTCAATAAAAATAATTTCAAATCATCTTGGAATAAGCCATTCTGATCATTTTTCATTGAGTTGTTCTGTTCACACACATGAAACACTGGTGTGGGTCAGAAACCTTGACAACCATTCTAGTCACAGTAAGGATTTTTAAAAAATCATCCCCTGCTACATTACTTTTAGTATACACATAAAACTAATATGCTGTAAAGGTGAGAAACACCAAGCTGTAGAAGTTTATCATGTATCATTTGACTGTTTACAACTGTAATCAGTACCTGGGAAAGAATCCCTTTAAAGTCATTATTCAAGAAGTAACAGAAGAATCAGGTAAACTAAAGAAGAGAGTAATGGGCTCACAGTTAAGCAGTGGGAATGGCCCCTGTAAAGCATGTTTTGAAAGACAGTGTGGAGACTATGAAAGACTGAATGAAAAGTAGTACAGCTGCAGACAGGAAGAGGATGGCAGATGAAACTGCTGAGTTCAGGATGGTTTCAAACAATGAAAAAACTTAAGACATTATTGAAGTATGCTATATTGTCTTCACCTTGATAGCAATGAAAACCCATGACCTATCCCATGTATTGCCATGATAAGGTATTATTTGTTCATTTAGGAGACTTTCTTTTATAGAAAAAAAAATAAAAAGGTAAAGACAAATGTTCTTAAATTAGGGAAGAAATGATAAAAACAAACTATAGAAAATAATGGGAAATGCTGGAGCATGTGAGTACATGAAATCAATAGAATTTTCTAGCGATTTGGATAACACAGTAAAGGAAAAGCGTGTGGCATAGATGATCCCCAGTTAATATCAACTGGTAATAATAGTGCCTTTTGTGGAGGAAAACATAGGAATAAGGGCTAGGTATGCAACTAAAACTTGAATTAGGATTTTGCCTTTATTGGAAATATCAATAATTTATGCTAATTATATAGAGAAATATAAAACAAAATCTAAAAGGCAGTTCTTTTAAGATATATTATTTTGGAGTATTCTATGTAAAAGTCACTTAAAAATTTAATAAAAGAAATTGGAAGGAATGGCCTCAGAATATTACAGCTAGTGACAGACTAAGAATGTCTGGCTCACCCTTGAGAAATTCTAATATTTTATTATGGAATGTATGACTAGACTCCAGAGAAATTTAAAACAAACTATAAATAGGGTGTACTAGTAGCTGTATAACACATGACCAGGAATCTATTAGTGATCTTTACAAAATTTCTTCAGAGAGATGAAAGCTGAAAGATTGGTGGGGCCATTTTTGGGGCCATGAACAGGAGATTTAACAAAATAATAGATTAATGCAGAACATAGATAGCCTTTGGAAAGATTTCAGTAGAGTAAAAATTAATTCTGAGTCTTGTTGGGGACCACAAATTCACAATGGGTAGTTTAACATAATTCTCTAAGGGATGAATCGAGGCTTGGGATTTTTGATATCATCTTTTTGAGATTTCCCATCATCCCAAGATTAAAGATGCTTCAGGGCAGATCTTCATTACTTTAAAATCACTAACCCCTCTGAGTCATCTGATAATCCCCTCACTCAATGAATGCTGAGATTCTAGCTGTCCCCTGGGCTTTTGTTCCCCAAATACAACTGGTCAACCCAGATCCCATTGCTCGCTATTTGTCTCTTGCTCTTTTTCTCTGGCCATGCCCCAGCATGTTGCAGGAAACTGAAGACTCCCTGTAGGGGTCCTTGATAGTTTGAAGAAACATCAGGGACCAAATAAGATTCTGTTGTCTTCTTTCACTTTTTAAAATTTTTAACAAGCTGCACTTGAGTTAATTTAAAAGTAAATGAGAACCAATCAACTGTGGGAGAAACTGGGAAATAAAATGTAAAAACAGATAAAGGATGTGGTAATGAGAAACAAATGAAGTGATACACAAAGTGAGGTCAATTACAGTGGAATGCTTGGAAGTATTTCATTGTATAATGAGAAATAAAGAGAGAAAGGGAAAATTAGTAATCACAGTAAAATGCCAAATAAAAATAAATATGTACAAACTGAGCATATAAAAAATGACACACAAAAAGATTTTGTATTGCCAAAGTTCATCATTTAAGTGCAATTACAGTTCAAAGTTCAATATATTTGAAAAGAATTAGAAGGATATTGAGAAAGACATTGTGTTGTAACCTAAGTCAAATGCCACCATTCTGTTCTGTATGCACCATAGCCTTTGTTCTAAATTGAACTTTGTATTTCCTGTATGTATCCTGCACAACCCCCAGTGCTTTGTTTCCTGTTGATTCCCCAACATAGCCGACCCAGATCTGTATCGCCAGAACAAGCCTAACCACAAGCACCGCAATTTGACCCTAGGCAAACAACAAGATGTCCTGTTTCCTCAGGAATGCACAGGTGTGCCGATGAGCTAATTTTTCCACTAAAATGGGCTTGTTTCTCAGAAAAACCTGCCTCTTGCCTTTCCAACCTCCTTTTGTAGTTGTTCCCTTTATAAGTCTCTCTAATCCTTAACCCAGTTGCACAGCAGTGTAAATTCCACCTCCATTCTGTGTTGCTGGGTACCAGCCTAAATAAAGCACTCCTTTTTCCTTCAAGACATCTTGGCCTTTTACGTTTTTTTCATAACTTTTGATCTTTGATTTTTGGGGTACAACATTTGGGGGTTCATCTGGGATTAGCCCTAAGACATCCTCCTCAAATTTTTCTTTCATCTGGGTCAGTGCTCTGTAAGTATCTTCTATTTATGTGTTTGTGGGGTTTTTTTGTTTGTTTGTCTTAACTTTGGCATGCATTTGGACTGCAGACAAGCTGAGAGCTCCTTCTGCACAGGAGTGGAACACCCTCTGGGGGCTACTGCCCATCGTTTGTGAATTTGGGGTTTTTACCTGTTTGTGAATTTGGAGTTTTTACCCATTTGTGAATTTGGGGCATTTGCCCATTTGTAACAAAGTTGTTTGCTTCTGTTCCAGGTTGTATGCTACCTATTGGATTTAAGGGATTTAATAACTATTATTTTCCTTTAGGTCAGTCAAGTGTGGACAGAAAGACATTTCTGTGTGTTATCTGTGTCTTCTGTGTCTTTTGTGGTGCCTTATTTTGTGTTTATTTAACCAACTGTTTATTCCCAGCTACAATGGGACAAGGATCTTCAACTGTGTCTTTAACTCTTCTGAGTCTAGTTCTTAATCATTTTGAAGAATTTAAACAGAGACCCCAAGGATATGGAGGACCTATACACACTGGAAGACTCTGTGTTCTTTGCTTTCTGGAGTGGTCTCATGGAGCTCCAGAATGGCCAGAGATTGGCAAGTTTCGATATGGCTACTGCGGAGGCAGTCTGAAGATACATCTTAGGCCTTCCAACTCATCCTGACCAAATTGCATATATACAGATTTGGATTGATCTCATTTATGATTCCCCTTCCTGGTTAAAAAGGTTTCTTAAGGCCTCCAAACAGCAGCCCAGAGATCCTCCATAACTAGCCCCATTGAAAGTGAAACCAAGATGGGAACCACGCCCCATTGTTCCAGTCAAGGAGAAAGGGCTGCTGCCACCCCCTTATTGTCCCTCTGCCCCCCGCACCAGTTTTGCCAGAGATAGAGCCCACTCCTCCGGCAATCCTTGAGCCCCCTTTCAGGCCTCCCAGCCCTGTTTGAACTAGAGGTCACAAGTGACCAGAGTTGCCACACTCCTCCTTCGCTACCCCTGCCCTTTTGCCTGTATGGGAAATACCTAACCCTGAAGATCCTGCTGCTCTTATTTTCACTTATGTTCTCTTTTCCACCTCCAATCTGTACAACTGGAAGGGACAGAACCCGCCTTTATCTAAGGACCCCCAAAGTCCATTTTCTCCACCCACCGTCCCACTTGGGATGACTGCCAACAGATATTGCGGGTGTTGTTTACCGCTGACGAGAGAAAATGCATTTGTACTCTGGGGTGCAAAGTGGTGCTTGAACCAGACTGAAACCCATCGTCTGACCTGGAATGCCTAAACCGGAGTTTCCCTTTGTCCTAGCCTGATTGGAATCCCAACACCACTGAAGGTAGGGAGGCTCTCCTTTAGAATCACCAGTTTTTTTCTGCAAGCCCTTAAGGTTGCCACCAGAAAAATCCACACAACCTGTCTAAGGCCTCAGAAATAAGGCAATCGGCTAATGAATCTCCTACAGGTTATTTGGAATGGTTGCAGGAGGCCTATTGTATTTCTACCCCCATAGATACAGAAACACCTGAGAATGCAAGGGCTATTAATATTGCCTTTGTCTCCCAATTGGCCCCTGATATAAAAAAGAAAGTACAAAAGCTTGAGGGATTTAAAGGTATGCCCCTTAGCCAGCTAGTGGAAATAGCTCACAGGGTATTTGACAATTGGGAGGATTGTCAAGAAGTTAATGATAGAAAGTTGACCAAACTGCTAGAAATATTATGCGAAAAGGTTGCAAAGCCAGCTGACAAGGGAAAGGAGTGCCCTTGCCCTTCACTGAATAAAAATCAATGCTCCTATTGTAAAGAAACAAGACATTGGCACAGGAACTGCCCAAGGCAAAAAGCAAAGAGAAAAGGATACAAAAACCTTGTTGTCCCAAGACTGAGGAAGTCAGGGCCTTGGAGGTACTTTTTATGGGCTTTAAGCAGACTGGGGTACAAAGTTTCTGCTAAAAAGGCTCAGCTTTGTCAACAACGCATGTCTTACCTGGGGTACTAAATTCAGGAAGGAAAAAGGACCCTATCTTCTCAAAGGATATGGGCTATTCAGCAGATCCCTGTTCCCAAAACAAAGAAGCAAGTATGAGAGTTTCTGGGAGCTGTAGGATATTGTAGGCTCTGGATTGTCAACTTCACAGAAATAGTGCAACATCTCTATGATTCACTGAAGGGAACTACTCACGAGCCTTTGGAGTGGACTGATATCCAGGATCAGCCATTCAACCAGCTGAAGCAGGCCCTCATTGAGGTGCCTGCACTAGCCCTGCCTGACTTACAGAAGCCTCTTGCCCTCTATGTAGATGAAAAAAGGAACATAGCAGAGGGAGTATTGACTCAAAACCTTGGACCCTGGAAAAGACCAGTGGCCTATCTCTGCAAGAGACTTGATAATGTGGCTGCTGGCTGGCCACCTTGCCTGCAAGTGGTTACCTCAGTGGCCTTGTTGGTAAAGGAAGCCCAAAAATTAACTTTTGCACAGAGACTCACAGTTGTTTCCTCTCATTCACTGGAAACCCTTGTTAAGGCCCCACCGAGCCATTGGTTACCCAACTCCAGAATTATGCACTACCAGGCCTTACTTCTGGACCCTGCCACTGTTAGCTATAAGATCACTGCAGCTTCAAACCCTGCCACGCTGCTGCCTGATGACAACCCCTCTGCACCTCTGCATGACTGTGCTGAGGTAATTGATCATCTTCAAAGTCTCCCACCAGACTTAACTGATGTGCTCCTGCCCAGCCCCCCCCCCCTTCTCTGACAGAAGCAGCTATATCCATCAAGGTAAGCGGGTCGTGGGAGCAGCGGTTACCACCAAGTCCCAAGTCTTATGGGAGCGAGCCTTAGAACATCTGCACAGAAGGCTGAGCTCATTGCCCTCACTGAGGCTCTTAAGTTGGCAGAAGGAAAACAGGTTAATATTTATACTGATAGCAGATGTGCATTTGTAATGCCCCATGTATATGGGGTTATTTATCAAGAATGAGACCTATTGACCTCAGGGGGCCAAAAGATCAAAAATGCTCCCCAAATTTTGGACTTGCTGGCCACTATCTGGCTACCCAGGAAAGTGGCCATCATATACTGTACGGCCGACCAAGTGGGAGATGACCCTGTCATAAGGGGAAACAACTTGTCAGACACAACCGCTCAACAAGTGGCCACAAAATCAGTGGGGAGGGAGACCACCTCAACATTTTTGTTGATCTTCCCACCTTGTCAGAACCTGTGTACTCTCAGAAAGACTTGCATTTGGCAGCCCAGCTGCAAGCAAAGCCTGATATCCCTGGAGGCTGGTGTCAACTACCTGACAAGCAAGTCCTACTACCTGAGCCATTGGGATGAAAACTCATTCAACAAGCCCATAAGTCTATCCATTTTGGGGGATCAAAACCGGCCACCCTCTTTTGGGACCGCTTCTTCATTCCCCAGCTGTCCAAGCTTGCCCGGTCTGTAAGCCTCAGATGCCCACAATGTCAACTTGTAAATCCAAAACTTCAGCTGCAAATTGAGACCACCCACCATTGAGGAGCTAAGCTGGGAGAACATTGGGAAATGGATTTCACAGACAGGGGAAAACCTGGATTGCAAGGTCACAAATACCTGTTGGTCATGGTGGACACCTTTACTGGATGGGTAGAAGCTTCCCCCACTAGGTCTGAGTCAGCTTTGGTAATAGTAAAAAAAGCTTCTATCTGAGATCATTCCTCGATTTGGCCTCCCCTTATCTATGGGGTCCAACAGTGGCCCGGCTTCCACAGCCCAAATAACTCAAAAGTTAACCCAGGCTTTACAGGTTGATTGGAAACTTCATTGTGCTTACTGGCCTCAAAGCTCAGGAAAATTAGAAAGGATAAATAGGACTTTAAAAATGGTGATAACTAAAATGGCCTTAGATACTGGCGAAAACTGGGTGAGTCTCCTTCCTTTTGCCCTCTTGCGTGTGCATTGTACTCCCTATGTTGCTGGAATTTCCCCTTTTGAGGCACTATATGGGAGACCTCCACCCCTCATCCTTAAGATATCTGAGGAAAAGCTGGCTGATCTTGCTAACCAGGACCTTATTAAGTCCCTCCAGTTACTTCAGCCCATCTTTAATTGAATTCACCGCTTATTCAGACAACAGAACTCAGCACCTGAGGCCTCTTCAAGGGACTACCAACCTGCTGCTGACCCCGGAATATTAGTCCTCATCAAATGGCACCACAGGGAATCCCTCAAGCCTCACTGGGTGGGACCCTATTACCGTGGTCCTCAGCACCCCAACTACGGTCAAGGTCACTGGAAAGCCCGCCTGGATTCACTACATGCACATCAAGCCGGTCCCAATGTCCGATGATGACCACCCTCCAGATAAGTGGACTGTGCAGCCCTCTAAGGATCCTCTAAAGCTTAAGATAACCAAATGCTCCTGATGTTGTTGCTTGTTTGTGGCTTCCCTTTGGGAGCCCTGCGAGCCCCTGTTCACAACCCTGCTTATGGGACTTGGGTAATAACAGACTGTAATACAGGGGAGAAACTGGCAACCAGCACCACTGTTCTCGGTGTGGTAACCCTAGACCTTTGTATTCTACTGAATAGGCCCCACTGGTGGTTTACGATTATCCAAGAGTGTAAAGGGACATCGAATGCAGTCCGGCTTCTGAAGATCTGGGGTTGTTTTTCCTTTCTTTTAAATTTTATTTTATTTTTAATGGCAGCTAAAGTTATTCAGATTACAGTTAAATTGTAGCCTTTTAAAAAAGATATTTTCTTGGATTATTTAGAACTTGCAAGCCTCATATTTTTAATCAGACGAAATATGTATGAAAATAATGAGTTTTTCTGATTGTAGATTCATCATGACTTTTCAGTACAATCAGTTGTAACATTTACAGTATATGCTAAAATTCAGAATTTTCCAAATACTGGAATTGTACCATCGTTCTTTGTTAAGTCTTGCATGCAAAATTCAAAGTTTTTATATTGCCACCTAAAATTTGCATGAAATATGTTTGAAGTATTTCAAAATTTACAGTGAAATGTAGCTTCCTTGGAAAACAAACTATAAAATTTAGTAAGTTTTGTATTTTATCAACTGGAATGCTTTATATTATGTTAAGCTATTTTTTCTGTGCACATTCTTCATTTTTCATTCATTTATCTTGCCAATTATTTAATGTTTTTATTGTAAAGTAGTTTTTAGTATTTGCTTTTATTTATTTTTTTTTACTTTGGTGCCTTTTCAATTGGCATGTCTTTAAAAAGTATTTTTCTTTCTGATTAAAATGTGTGTGTGTGTGTGTATATATATATATATATATATGTATGTTTTTAAAATCATATTGATTTTACCAAGTGAAACCAAGCCATACTATTTTTGATCCAGTTAAAAAATTACAGTTTTTAAAGTGTAGCATTTTAAGGTGGTGAAAAAACATGAAATGATTCAATATATTTTAGACTACTGAAAGAAAATCACTTCAAGGATTTTGTTGCAAGTTTTAATGTTGTCTGAAAAGCAAGATGAAGGTAATTGACTGATGATAAGTAAAAAAAAAAAAAAAAAAAAAGAGGGACAAAGAAAGTGGTTTTGTCTTCAAGTGAAATGTCTGGCTGTGCCAGAATGTGAAAGAAGATAGAAAAGCTCAACTTGAGGGTGTGTAGTAAGTTGTAGTAAGATTGAGTGGATGTGAATTTTATTTGCCTTGGTTTATAGTACCTGCAAATAACAGGTTTGAAAAGAAACAAATCTGTTCAGAATTTGACAGTATTAGATCAGTTTTGGTAGATTTATTCATAAGACTGGTGAACCTTTACTGCAAAATGTTTCCATTAAAATGAGATTATACTCTTAGTATTGTTCATACTTGCCTGAGAAGGAATTCTTCTGTTATGCTTGGAAATGTGTTATGTGGAACTGGGATCCTGGATCAATAGGATTAAGTATATCTAGTTTCATAGTAGATATACCAACCATTCTGGAGTCATCAGGCAAAACATGGTTGCCCTTAAGAAACAGTTACAGGAACTGGAGCAGGCATAACTGGCAGAACCAAATTGTTTGAGCAAAGATCACTGCAAGAATTCTTTGCATCCAAGGAGAAATATCTCTTGCATTTCTTGACCAGGGTAATGAA
This sequence comes from Hydrochoerus hydrochaeris, assembly GCA_004027455.1. NCBI lineage: Eukaryota > Metazoa > Chordata > Mammalia > Rodentia > Hydrochaeridae > Hydrochoerus > Hydrochoerus hydrochaeris. Next base: position 266,475 of record PVLA01001175.1, read on the forward strand.
GGGTAATGAAGATCCAGTTACAGAGTCAATACTGTATTATATGGAAGAATAGAATCATGCATCCAGCATGAGTGAAAGAAAAACATCATGCTGTCTACTAGCTCACTGTATACACTTTGGCCTCAAATAAGTGGACACATAATAAATAAAACTTCTGTTTAATGAAGGAAAGGGTTACTGAGAATTAGTGGTAAATAAGTATTAACCTGCTTTGCCTTGCAAATGAACAAATATATGCTTTGTTCTAAAGCTAAACTAGAAGAACAAAAAGGAGACTTAAATGACTGATAATAAGATTTGAATTTTTAATGAAACAATTCTGAAAATAAATGTATAATATAAAGAAAATTAAAATACTTTCAAGATTAAAATTCTAGTTACAGAATAGGTGAAATGGTACATCCATTCAATGTCTACTGGATACTTCCTTCAAACTAGGGATCAAAAATTCATTCCATTGTGTAGATTATAATTTTAGGATATACTAGGGACAATGGTTGGAAAACAAAGACTGATTACAATAGAGAATAATTAGTGAGTTCATTTAACATCTTAATGTTCTTCTAAATTATTATTTATATGTTTTAATAACTTCCTTTGCATGAAAATTTGAATCATTGTTCCAATCTTTGTTTCCTCGTTGTAATAGGAATTATAGTTCTTCCTATTTTCATACACTTTACCATGATTCACAGAAATATGTTCCAAACTTCCCTGACTTTGAGCTTCTTATAAAATGCTTCAGCCAATGAAAACAAGAAAGATGTGAAAATTAACAAATACTGATTAAAGCATAATTTTATTATAATATATGGTAATGTATTCTTTTCTTCTTCCACAGTAGGTAACTGCAGTGCCCTGCAAAAATTAGATGAGTAAATGTTTTTCAATTAGTCATTAAATTATATTTATGCCTCTTGAAATGTTTTACTTTTAAATTTTACAAGTATTATCTTTAAGGTATGTTGCTTTGCTCTGCCTTCATATATAAACATCCTCAAAAACCCAAAATCAAATAAGTTTTCCCAATGCAAATTTCCACACATCTATGCTGGGATGACAATCTACATTAGACAATCACTGATGATGAACTAGGTACTTCTACCAAGTATGACTTATCAAGATTAGAAAAGTCATATTTCTTGATTCTTGTGCCAAGTGTAGATTTTCCCAACTTTAGCAAGTTAAAGAAAAATAATATACTTGGCACTAGGATCAGTACATCATTTTTCTCTAAATGAATGAACCTGAACCATATTATGCTTATTCTTTTTCCTTTCTCTATGCATTTTATAGAAGATTTTTGTGTACTGTAAAGTTCAAGTAAGTTACTTATTTGCCTGACTTATACAAAATTATTACTTCATACTTCACTGTAATAATGGTAACTAACTCATTAGATACATGTCCATGGTGTTCATCAATCTGAATTTTAGTGACAGTACGAAGAAATTATTTCAGTTAAATTTTATGAACTCTTACTCATTTTTCTAAGAGTTATTCAAAGGGATTAAAGGAAAACTTCAGACTTTAAGAAATGTTTCATGATTGCTTCTTCCTGACCTGAAGACATTGATCAATGACTTCTTAGATGAAAGACATTTTCTATTCTCTCTGCCCATGGACTGGGTGCTTTTGTTCTTTGACAATATGAGTGGTTAATGTTAGCCCTCCATAGCACTGACACCTTGAGATTAGTGATGGCCAAAACTTCAGATAGCTGTTCACAGCACTTTAAATTCCCTAACTTTTCTAAAATCTTACCTAGTTATTTCTTTTGCTTTCATTGACATTGGATCTTGACAAAGAATGGAAGATGTTAGACTCTAAATTCATTATAGTGATCATGAGACAAAATTATTAATAAGACCCCTCCAAAATTGTATGACAGAAATGATTCCCAGCATCCTGGTTATGGTTTTCCTTAAAACATAGCATATACAAGGACTATATTAATATAGGCATTAAGATTTCTATTGAATAAATTGTAACACCTCTAATACAATGGGAAGAAAATAGTAAATAATGTGTAGAATCAAAAGTTTAATAAGCAAGCATGACAGACTTTGTAGATGACAGCAACTCTATGATGAGATTTTCATAGGCTTGTATTTGTCTAGATGGAAGGAAATCATACATTAGATCATTTTAAGGTCAATTCCTGAAGTTAATATTTTATAGAATGATTATACCTTGGTACTAATCACCTCAACTGACAGAGTTAATCTCCCAGGTAAGTCTGGTTTCTCTTCAATGCATCACATACTTAGCTCTTGAATGTGAACATATATTAGGAAACTGACTCTTGTAGCAAAAAACAAAATACAACAAAAAATTAATTTTCTCTTGGCAAGCAAAACTGTGATCCCTATTAGAGCACAAACTTGTTCTAACCATAAAGGTAATTTTGACAAGGGGAAAATATAGACTATGTAGAATGTTCTAAAATATTGAGATTGATTACAATAAAATACTTTGACGTATAAATTATAGGACTATCTTGATGCAGTTTCTGGCAAAATAAAATCAATTAAATATAATGATAATAATCCTTCTGAAAATCAAGACTAGAATTTATTGCATGAAACCTTCTTACCAACAGAGTTAATTCAGATAATGTAAAAAACTGTGTTATTATATTTATCTTGTTAGGTTCTACCATTTTATTTAGGAAAAGTTAAGGAATTGTTGCAAACAACCCAAAATCTAAGACAGCTTAAACATAAAAGAAAATGTCATAATCTAAAATAAACAATAACAGGCAACTTTCATTTTCCATTGTGATTCAAATACTCAATCTCTTTTCTCCATGAAGCTCCACCATCTTTTAGAATTCAGTTACCACACCAAACTTTCTGCCCTCTATTTAGTATTCCACTTTATTTGAATATTTATTCTTTTATTAGTATATACCGTATTTGATAACTAGTATACACATTCGTTGTGGGTAGCTGGAATATGTGCATGACACATTACAATTTTTTATGACACCATGCTCTCCCCTACTTTCCCCTCCCGACATCTGTGGGATTCCTTTCTCTTTTCTAAAGATCTGTCTCCCTTGTATTCTTGTTTATCTTCTTTTTCTTATTATCTACCTTTTAGTTTTCTCTTTGACTTATTTACTAGACTTTGGTTTTCTCATGTGAGAGAAACCATTTTTATTTACTGTTTCATGGTGTTCCTTCACTGGTGATAATTTAAAGTCATATGTTAGAATAGTTGTGGTAGGGAGTTGCTTTAAATTGTCCTTGTCTGAATCTTCACAAGCCCTTTTCACAAAGCCTGTATCAAATGTGTACTGTATTTTGGCAGATTTAAAGTTTATAATATCTTTTAATTTCAACTGATATGTCAACTATCCTTGAGTTGAATTTTCTTCTTATATGTTATTATAAGGTGAAAAAAGCAAAATACAAATACTCTCTAATAAACTCAGATATTTACATTTTGCCTGGGGCCATCATCTATAAATTACAAAGAAATAATGGTAGGTAACATCAGATGATTTGAAAAAAGTGTCCCCTTCTGGAGAATGTATAGCATACAGTCAAAAAACTTCAAACTCCTATTCTGTAAAAGACCTTTGCCTTAAAAAAAAAACAAAACAAAAACAAAAACAAAAAAAACTGCTGTGATATATATGATCAAATTTGCATAAACCTCGGGCAATTTAGCTCCACCACGACAACAGTTTCAATCTTTAGTTGGTTTCATACACAGTAGAATGCATGTTACATTGCCATGGTAGCTATTGCTGCATTCCCAATACACATTTTACCTACTTTGTAGAATTAGGTGTGATCAATTATTGAGTAAATGTAGATAATCTCTTGTCATCTCTCCAGTTCGCTATAATAAAAAGTCATTGTTAGGAGAATTATAACAGCAAATATGTATTTCTTACTGTTCAAGATGCTAGAGGTCCAAAATCAAAGAATCACCAGATTTGAGGTTTGGTGAAGGCTTTTTCCTTTTTCACAAATGGCTATATTTCCTGAGACTTCACATTGTAGAAGGGTGAAAGTATCACTCCAGGGCTTCTTTTCTAAGGGCATTAATCCTATTCGTGATTGTCCTCCTTCACGACATTGTCAATCACAAATGCTCTAGCTGTTTAATCTTTCACTGGGGTTTATAATTTTAAGATATAAATGTAGGAAGACATTAATATTCCATCTCCAATTTTGTAACATTATCTCCAATATGAGGATTTTATGATGAAAAACTTGGCACATATAAAGCTGAATTCTAAGCCAAAAAAATTTGTTGTTTTGTCTTTTGCCTTGTTCTGTTTTGTTGAAAAAAAAAAAAGAATCAAAAATTTGTGCCTTGCTTGGGCAGCTTGGTGACTATTTTAAGGTTTTTTAAATGTAAAAGGGTTGAAGATGTAACAGAGAAATGTGAAGACCCTGAGCTCAATCCCCAGAATGAAAGGAGAGAGAGAGAGAGAGAGAGAGAGAGAGAGAGAGAGAGAGAGAGAGAGAGAGAGAGAGAGAGAGGAAGGAAGGAAGGAAGGAAGGAAGGAAGGAAGGAAGGAAGGAAGGAAGGAAGGAAGGAAAGAAGGAAGGGAAGAAGGAAGGAAGGAAGGAAGTTGGGAAAGGAGCAAAAGGGAGCAGAGAGAAAGGAGAAAATCTATTTAGTATGAATGAAGGTCCCAAGATATCATATAACTATATATATGACAGAATTTGAGAAAGAAAGGAGACATAGAATATTAACCTGTATGTGAATGCTCCATATATAAGTCAATAGTTACAAACTATTAGGGAAGGAGCACACATATACTGTGCTTGAGGACCTAAGATATTTTCTCTACACACTTCACTTTACAAAATGAAGTGTGCATTTATATGCATAATGATTTGTAACTGGGCCCGGGGATTTTAGCTCAGCAGCTTAAGAGTCTGCCTGGCAAGCATGAGGTCCTGAATTTGATCCCTGGTGCCAAAAAGAAAAACATAAAATAAAACAATTTTTTCTAACCTATTTTTTCTAACCTGTGTAGATTTTTTTCCAGTAAAATAATTATTTGCCAGTTTACTTATAAGAAGCGACTGATATATTGTGGCCTGACATGGTTATTGTAGTGCAGATGGCATTTAGACATAGAATAGCTAAGCTTTTCAGATTTATGCTAGAAAAATAAAGCCACATTTTGTGACACTTTTGTTCTTTGAATATATGCAGAATTCTTCAAGAAGATGAAGTGATTAGATTAACTGTCTCAAAGATCTGTGCAAATTTTACAGCTCTATTCATTTACTTGGAAATGTTCCAAGCCTTTTACCCTGAGGAAGTAATTGCATAGATGACTGTAGCAGTCCTTGGTTGGGACTATGTCTAACAAAGAAAAATGTAGAAATATTTTCAAAGATTAATTAACTGTATGAATTTTTAACAGTTACTATTTCTGGCAATCTCCACATATTTCCTTCAACTTAGATTTCTTTTTAAAAAATCTGCACCTGTCAGGCTGTGTGGCAGGAAGAAATGTTCATTACCTATGTGACGACACGGAATATTAATAACAAGATAATTAAGCATTTCCTTGTTCCCTGCTTCAATGTGTAATTTATTAAGTAGTGAATTTAATATAAATAAAAATATCCAACTATTTAAATGTCTTGTTTCCTAACAAAAAATTTTGAGTATTAGCTTTTATATATTTTTTGTCAACTTTTGTTTTACCATAAAAAGTAAAATAAACAATTTGGATGCATTGTCAAAGCAAAATCTATAAAAATACTTCAAATATCAACATGGCAATAATTCAATAAATTACAAGAATAAAATTCATGAATTAGACCTGACATCTATCCCAATGACACAAGTGGTTATTAAATCCTATTTCTATTTATAGAAGCAAGTGTTAAATTGAAATAAGAAGTTGTATCTAGATTCTTTCATGTCTATAAATCTGTTGCATTGAATTCAAATAGTTTGGAATTTTTCAGTGGAACTGCCATTATTCTCAATATTATGATGTTATACCAAATTTTATAAAGTAAATTATTAAGTCAGTTTATAAACTTTATGATTCCAGTAGCCACATTATCTTGAGGGACATTGCAGTTTAGAATATAATGCATTTTGGGGGGATAGCATTATAAGTTCTGTAGCCTGGCTTTGAATTCCGGACTTACTGATTCTCCTGTTTCATACACTTGAGCACCTAGACTAAGATGCATGCACTTCCAAGGCTAGTGAATAAATGTTTTAAAAGTAAAAATTTTACAGTTTTCTTTATTACTTTTATTATTGTGCCTAGAAACAATACAGTTAACATTAATTTGATATTTATAGATACATTATCACACAAATTCAAGAAAAATCACTTTTGTTAGTAAAATTAGTTTGTATTCTTAAAACAAAAACTTTTTTAAAAATTCAAGTCTTCTAAAATCATGGGTTTTGAGATATTCACATTTGCACTAGAAAGTTGATATGGCCTTGTATCAGTTTGTACTTTAATATTATCTATAAAATTAAGGTAATATATCAATGTAAACTACCTTCATGGTACTTACATGATAATCACAAGTTCTAGGCCAATTAGTGCTACCAAAGGAGTTTAAGGCCAGCCTGAGCTACACAGGGAACTATGTCTTTAAAAAACATGCTTTTCTCACTTCTTTATAGCTAAGAATAGATTTTTTTTTATTTTTTAACTTGAACAACTACCAAGATAACAGTATGTAATTTATCAGCTAGTGATTTCTTACTGTTATTTTTTGAAAGTCTGTATAATTTCTACCTTTTTTTCCATTTTGCTTTTTTTCCTCTAAAAAAAAAAAAAACTAGATTTTTGACACATAGTAGAATTGGGAACAGGTCCTTGTTGGCTTGTTCCTGGTTTCTTCTAAAAACAAAATTACTTTAAATATCCTGTGGGCAGCAGATTTTTTTAATGAATAATTTCAATAGAAACCTTTCAAAAACATAAATGACACATCTTATTTAAGAATGATGAAAGTGAACGTGAAGCACCTGTTAGTTTTATTTTTATGCATGCTCCTTAGCATGTTGCGATGCAACCTTTAGGTTTTTACTCAGGCATTTCTGCTACTTTTCTAGTGGAACTGTTGTTTTTTCAAATTTCAATTTTTAGGACCAAAACAAATGAGTAGTAGTTGTTCTTTCCCCTCAAATCATAAATAATTACACATATGATTGTCCATTATTAATTATTACATTTTTATAGTGTGTAACTGAGCCTGACAAAGGCATATATCTATACATATATATGGCATTGTTAACAGTATTAAGTAATGAGGTGAACATTGTTTTTCCTTTTTTGCAGTTTTATTTTAAAGGAACGGATGGAATTATCACAACCACAAAAAGTGAGTGAGTTATATTGCACAATAGGGTAGGTCAGTGCAGATGGATGAGATAACCTCAGTGCTATGAACAAGGTAATATCTGCAGGAGATTTTCAGATACCAGATTGCTGTACAAAGACATCAAAGGAAGACTAGTTTTGAGGACATAGAATGTTAAGATAAATAATTTTAGCATTATGGTATGAGGCAACACATTTACAAATTAACCAGGAACATGCTTTCAGAGGTTTTCTTTCTTTCTCTTTTTCATAATATTTCCTGGAAACTGTCTTTTAATTTATCAGCCTTTAGGTAAATGCATGTTTATGGGATAAATATATCTGGATCCTCAACATAAACAGAGAGAAAAAACTGTAGAAATTACTTCTAAATTTGCTAGTACTAGACCATTCCCAAAATGACTGATATAATTGTGTTACTTTTTATTTCAAGGCAGAGTAATAGAAAATGTAGTAAAACACATAGCCCTTTAAGCAAAACATAGAAAATACAATGAAATACATTCATTTTTATTAATGCTTTCTACCAATTTTAAATAAGCCAAAAAATATATTAAAATTTCATACACAGATTAGTATATATAATAGTTGTTAAATTAACATTTACATACAATAAAAGTCCTAGAAATTATTAAGCTTCAATACCCTTTAAAACATCATTTTCTGATACTTCCTACCAGGCATTTATATCTCATTAAATAAATATTATTAGCTAAACCATATTTTTTCTCACAGGTTCTAAATGGGCTTTTATATACAAAATCTATTGGTACCAAATTACATATAATCTTTACATCTGAAGATTAATTACTTCCTTCAAAAATTCTGGGTAAGCAAACTGACTCAAACCAATTTGAATTCTAGCAGCACTAACTATATACTAAACAAAGAATTCACCAGATATACCAATTTTGAGCTTGAAAATCATCAAAAACATAAAGGAAAATTTAGTGTTTTATTATGACCTATGAAAATATCAATCAGTGTTACAAAATAATCAGACATTTTTTAAAAATTAACAAGTGTACTCAAAACAAATATATCCATATTTCTCTAGAACCTTGTATAACTGGAAGGTTATGAAAACTGATTTTTAATTCTCCTTTTTTATAAAGATTCCATGATTCTATCTTCTTTTTGTTTGTTTTATTTTGCTTTTTCAATATCTTTTTAATTCATATATTCATATAGTGGCCAAAGAACTTATCAGCAAAGGTTTTCATTATTCTTGACTTTTTCTGAGTTTCTACATACTTCCCTATTTTCATTTCTTTCTTGAAAATATCATGAAGTCCGTAAACTAATCTAGTTTAAGAAATTCTTTAAGGTCACTAGCAGGATACCCAACTTAGAGCAGATTCAATTTTTTTCCACATAGAAGAACTTGCCAGTTTTCTGAGGCACCTGGCTTCACATAAATGCATTACAACTTTGTACCTTTTTTAGCTTATAGTAGTCATCTTCTAACTTACCATTGTTTGACTTAAGGTATTTTGGTATTGTTTTTTACTCTTTGTAGCCAATGTATCTTTGTCCATATTACCAAGTAGCAAAATCATTAATCATTTTGCATTAAATTCTTTTACAGTTGTGATTTATTCCATATATAGATGGAAAACTTCCATTGCAAAATGCAAGAGATGATTACATTCAATAATAACCTCTATGAGGTTTAAGCTCATTTTATATATTTGGCAATAAAAATTCTGTTGTAAAATGTCTTTAGTTTATATTCTTTAATTGTCTGGACATTATTAACGTGAATTGGCATTTAAAAACGTGTCCTTTTATTTCTTATAAAGTGAAGTTATTCCAATTCTATTTAAATATTCCTATTTTTATTTTCTTTCATAATGAAAAATGAGAAATGAACCATGGATGTACCTGGGTAATGAACCGAATATTATTTTAGTTCTTCAATAGGCAGTGAAATAATAAGATTCTTTTGTACCCTAGGCTATATTTTTAAATGCTCACTATTACCCCTTTTTAAAAACATCAAATAGTTCTTTTATTAAACAGGTTGACTGTCATAGTTTATTAAATTCTAGGTCTGATGTCATAATTTGTATTCTAAGCACATTAAACAAATTATTTGTTTTAAAAGGAATAGTGGCTTATTTTAACTGTAGTGTCTACAAACAGCAAAGGAATGCAAAGAGTAACTGTTCAGTAGTTCTTGTGTAGGAGAGAGATTAACAGGAGGTTTGACCAAGGAATCAGATTTCAAGCAGCAAAGGTGATGTCCCAGATAATGGTTAGATATGCTAACAAAATTTTCAGATTTCTAATATGGGGCCTATTCTGTGGTTATTCAGGACTAAATCCTGGTCAGTAAATAATAATGAAATTAGAACAGGCAATTGAGCGTAGCTATGAAGATGTTAAAAAAAATTATGTTCATTATTACTCTTAAGTTTCTCCCCTAGGCTTTGGTTCAATTTAGAAAAGTAAAATTAAATACATGTATGAGAGTATATATGAATGACTGTTGTTAGGGTATAAGTTTCAACACTGACTTGATACAACATTCAATCAAGGAATTCACTTTCCTAGTATTACTTGTACCTTGGAAAAGTCCTGTTCTCCTTTTCCTGCAATTATGTGCAAATTCTAAAATAATTTGTGGATTGTTCCACCACTGTCATAAGAAAGACACAGCATGTAATTGAGGGGAAAGAAATATAAAATTGATAACTTTTTCAAATAGTGTCAATATGTAGGTTCTTGCAAAATAAAGTGTTAAAAAGGTCAATAAAATCAAAGGTATAAATCAGCTATGGAGTTTTAAAGATAAATTTAAAAAATTTAATCAACAAATGCATGTGAAATCTACTATTAAGGGTTTTGTCAATATTTCTAGGAAGTTAGAAAAAGAAAGAAGCAGCAAGACTATGGAAAAGAAACCAAAATAAAAATAAAAAGTTATATTCAACCAGTTTAATGAACCTTATCAAAGTCAATTTCTGATTAAGATATTTTGAAGAAAATATTGAAAAGTAAATTGAGCTTTGCAGTTATAATATAGATTGACTTAATTTAAAATAATTTATGAAATTTGTTTAAATTTCTATATTTCTAAAAGGCTGTAAAAATCAGATAATAAATAACCAAGTTGTATATAATCAAACTAAAATATTATAGTAGCTCTTATGATTATTATATGAGCTTTAACTACAGTTTTTGAAATTGATATCTAGAGGTAATGCCTAACTAAATACTGCTTGAAGAAACCACTTCATAATTCCAATTTTTCCTGCTTTAATAGAGTAAAATAGCTCCAAATTAACCAAAAGACTACCTTAGAATCACCATGGGGCTGGGGATTTAGCTCAGCGGCATAAACCCTTGCCTTGCAAGCACGTGGTCATGAGTTCAATCCCTGGTACCAAAAACAAACAAACAAACAAAAAAACATGACTTAAGGAGCACATAATTTGTCATTGCTATCATAGTTAAACACAATCTTATTAATTATAATAAGATCAATTTAATACAACTACACTACAAACATATATTTTTGTATAATAATTTATGACTTATTTATTTAAAAATCACTCAAACATCATCAGTCCTGCAAACAAAACTAAGGCATATAAAATAATATTCAAGTGTAATTGTATTTGATATTTTGCCAAATATAAAGAATATAAAAACACTTTTTCCTCTATGTTTTAACTCTGTTTTTATAGATGCATATCTTTAGGTATTTTTATGTATTTTAGGTTGTTTCTTTAAGGAAAATCGTGTAATACTTAACAGTGTCTAAGCTTGATTCATAAATTTATGAGAAACTTCATTTGTAATTATAACCATGCCCTGAGGATAGTAGAACAAATTTGATCACCTAAAAGAACAATTTCTTATTCTAGATTTCTTTTTCCAGTTGAAAAGAGTTATTTATTGAGTACAGAGAGACAAAATATTTGAAGAAAATTATTATTTATTCACATTTCGTGTATCTGTACACATTAACACAAATATCATAGGTAAATTCTTCTGGATTCTATTGTGATACTGCAGAAGAAATTTATAATGATAACTCAAACCATGGCAATTATCATGCTTTCTCATAAAAAATAAGCAATACTTGCAATAATTGGAAGTAAGGATTAAAACTTTCAAAGCATTTCTTAGCTTCTTTCATAATTTTTATGAGCATCTTTATTTGTAATTTTCTCTAGTGCCCTGTAGATATTAGAATAAACTTACCCGCCTGAAGGAATAACTTCTTGTTTTAGAATTTCTTTTTCCAAGTCAAAATATTTATTCAGTACTTGTAGACATAAAATATTTAAATAATTTAATAATAACATATCTGTTCATATATCTAATTAAGTATACATACCAATTTCAACCGAATTGTATTTTTAAATATATTTTAAGAGAACATATTTAAAGCAACTCACATACATACCAATTCTAAAGTTTTCAGTACATTATCATTCAAAATCTAGGGTTTGTTACTAAGTCTAAGAATGGTTTTCCCAACTAGAGTTCATGTTGTAATAAAAAAATCATTAATTCTGTAAAAACTAAAACAAGAACATTTTTATCATTCAGGCATTTAATTAGAATTCCAAAAATAGATTAATTGTAATTGAGCACATAATATAGCTTGGTATTTTTATAGAGTTCTAAATTAACATGGTTAATGAAAAACATTTTTTTGCTTTGTCAGGAAACTTACTCTCTTCCTATGTCCTTAAATTTGAAAAAAAAATAATCTACACCAGTAGATCTATTTTCTTTTAACTCTGTAAATTTGCAAAGTCTATTAATTATAATTATAATATTTGAACTTTGAAATTAACTTTTTATATCTTATGTATTTTTATTTTCTTTCTTTTACTAAACAAGAAATATTTAATTTCATGCAACATCACTTTCTTCATCACTTTCTTACCTGGGGAAAAATTATTTAAAGACAATGTGAGATTATTCAGGTAAAGATTAAAATTAACTTGAGTGATGAAATATATACAAACATGATATAACAGACGTCCTGCTTAGCACATCCTGTGGCCCATAGTTGTTAATTCAACTGCTATTAACTTTTTTAGTTCAAAAAAATTATCAATTATGTACTTCACTGTCTTTTAACATAAAAGAAACAATTTATTTCTGCACACATAAATGTGTATTTTCTTTTAGATAAAGTTGAGCAGAAGACAAACAAGAAAACTAAAAGACACACTACCAAGATAGTATCAGCTAGGGATACATGCTGAGATGAAAGTCAAGGAGTATTGTGAATACTTCTACTGTGCCAGAATGGTTTTAAATTGATTGGCTGGTGACAATCTGTCAAGAAGCCTAGTTTTATGTAAGATACAAATATTAAGTAGCCAAAGTTTTGAAAACCTAAAGGAGTAGTATTATAATTAAAAAGCACAGAAAAAAAATTCCAGAGGGGGGAAAGAAAAAGGAAGAAGTACAGATGATGAGGATAAATTTCTCACTCAAAAAATTTTATTTACTTATTTTTATAAAGAAGAAGGAAAGAAGGACACTTAGAGAGGAAAATTATTTCAGAATAGATGGTGACAATAAATTATTAGATACATGGTAGATAAATGATGACAAATGTACAAACACATGATAGATATTTTACTAACTAAAATTGATGCAAAATTTACATATTGGTGGAGAGAAATAATGCAGGGAAACTACCAAAGAGAGAGAGAAAAAATTCAGGAAGCAAGAACTTAGAAAACACTACTCCAAAGTTGAATTAATTAAGTTTTTGAAATATTTAGAAATGACACTAAGATACTAGGAATTTGATAACCGAGATATATTGATGACAGCCCTGTGAAACAGTAATGAAGAATAACGGTGTTAGATCTGTGTAAAGATTAATTTTGATAAAATTTGGCTAACAGTGACAAGAACGCAGGCATTGATTCAAGTACCACATACAGAAAAATGAACTAAAATCAGAATGCTGAAATCTCTCAGGCAGTAATTTTAAACTGTGATAAAAGAGTATTTGCTTCTGTGCATCATAGATTTTGTTTCATAAAATATATTTAAGAAAACTATCACACATTTGATTATTATAAGATCAATTTTTCTAGCTAGTTGCAAAAACTCCAATTTCTGTTGAAAGACTTTCTGAATCAGTGCAAAAATATTGCCAACAGATAATAGCTTGAGAAACACATTCGCTGATATTATTTTGGACAAATGTAATTCTGAAATGTGTTCTAATATTATGTGAATCCCATAACAATATCCTATAATAATAAAATTTAGATAAAAGTAGCTAATTTGTTCATATAGAATGTAAAATTTATCGTAAAATACACACCACTGTACTAATACACTACATAACAAATTTTAAGCAAAAATACTAGATTTAAGTATACCTGTAAATATTGGATATAACACTAGAAAATCAATATATTAATGCAGTCCAAAAATTAATGCAAAAAAGGAGTTGGCACTAATGATAATGAAAAAGAATGAATATATATATATATATATATGTATAAAAATATATGAGATATCAATCATAAGAGTCATAAATGTTACCTTTGTTCTCTGCAACTACAAAAGGTGCTCAAAGTGGTGGTCATTAGCTTCCTAAAATTTATTAGTATGGCAAACTGCTGTTTGGGTAACCTTGGTGACTGGGATTGCTGCACGTTCATTTTCAATTTCTTCTGTAAAGGGAGGAAATGTAATGTGTTTGCTGCAATATACAACACCTTCTATAGTCCTCCATAAGAGGGTAACATCATCTATTGGGAAAATATCATGTTACTTTTCCTTTGCCTGAAGTATGTATAAATTATCTTTTGCTTTCTCTCTGTCTGTTACTAACATTCAAACATCATTCATAAAATTCCAATCTTACACTAATATTAGCCTTGAAAACCCTTTTCATATCTGTCACCATTTTCAGTAGATGTGGATTCTATAAACTGAGCAATATTACTTCCTCATCCATGAATAGTATTATATTAGCCACATGGGTATATTAGATAAATGTTGCATATTCTAGAAAAAAACTAGGAATGGAGTGTAAGTTAGAGAAGCCAGGACTGTTTAGGAGAATTTGCAAGGTTTTGATTAAAATGCATTATTCACTTAAGTAGTACCTTGATGGAAACTAATAATTTACAAGGAAACATGAAAGGCTGAGTAGGCATGAATTCTACTGAGCATAGATTGTATTTTCCTCAAAAAAATGCATTAAATATAAATAAAGCAAAGTAAAGTAAGTGAAATAAAAAAGATTGTACTTCAGGACAAAACAAATCCAAAAGTCCTAAGATACATTGTTTAAAATAAGGATTTAGCTTTATAATCTCATCTCTCATCTATGACAGTAAGAGTGTGGCTTCTCATTTCTTTAGAAATGGCTACACTATGAGCCACCCCTATAGATTTCTAAGACTTAGTCACTTTAAAGTTGAACAGGCAAGAAGCTTTTAATTTTTTTATCTATTTGAGTTAGGGTCTTTCTATGCTGTTCAGGCTGGCCTTAAATTCACTTTGTAGGACAGCATGCTCTTACATCTGCAAAGATCCTCCTGCCTCAGGCTCCTGAGTGCTGGCATGCACCACCATGCTCAGCAAAAAGTTTTACATTGAATGAGAGTCCAATTTTTTATATTATCTTGGGGAAATTTTTATCTACTTATCTAATAGTTAAAAATGAGATGGCAATAAATGCAAATATCAGTAAAACTATATGACAGATTTTGAATTTTATATGAGAAAGAATGATGTTACCAAATCAATTTAAAAATGATGTTCCCAAATCAATTTAAATCAATTAAGCTGCAGTGCTGCAACTTAATTTGTATGTCTTGTGATTCTCTATTGAATCTACTTTATCCTTGCTCACATATAATGTTATTTGAGAATTCTTCAGAGACATCCAGCCATTAGCCATAGTCATTTCTCTTTTTTCACTTTATACATAGGCTCATATTGCTCACTGAAACCTAGACAGGATTCCCATCCACAGTACTAGAAAAATCATGATGTGTCTTATTTCAACTCTAGTCTATTAACACTATTAGACACTGTATTCTTTTCTTCTTTCTTCTTGTTATAGGTACATATGAAAAGCAAAAATAATGTATGTATTTGTAGAGATATAAAAATAAGAACAAGCGTCCTGAATAAACCAAACAAAAAAAAGTTATTCTTCCTTGCTGTACATTTATTAACTAGTTTCCTGGGAACAAAAAACACATAAACATTTACTGTGTTGAGCCATTTGGTTGGTTCTATTTCTTTAGCTCTGATCATACAGTAGGTGAAATAAATGATACTGATAATAACAAGAGAAAAATAGAGCATGGAAAACTTTTCCACATTAGAAGAAAATGGGTTTAATATCTAAAGATCTATAAGAAACATGAGCTTTTGAAATTATATAATCCAAGGTGTAAAGGAGCAAACCTAGAAAGTTAGTTTATCTTTGACAAATACTAAGGAACTTCTCTCATAAATAAAAAAATATAAAAAATGAATGGGGACTTATTAAAGGGAATCATATAACTCAAAAATGAGAAAAAATTTAAACTAAAAATTTTCAATATTCTGCAAGAATACCTGGTAAAATATATAGTACAGGGTACAAACTTCAAAGTGTATAAAAAATAATAAACATAAATGTTAGATAATCAAAAGAAAAATACAGATAACTGAAGCAACTAACTATATAAATAAAAACTGCAAGTGAAAAAAAAACTGATAGTGATTTCATAGTTTGTCCAACATTAGCAATAAAAAGAATCTGTTAGAGTAGAATTTAGAATGACAATAAAAGAAAAATACTACTTTGACAACTGAAAAATGAAAAAAGAAAAGATTAAAGGCTAATATTAGAAGCAATGAGTTATTGTTCTTGTGATATCTTATTTACTCAAACTAAATGCCAAAAATAACAAGCACATTTTTTAAAATGTTGTGTGAAATGTTTTGTGGTGTACACTTGTACTTTCAGCACTTAGGAGACTGAGGAAGGACTGTCACTGTGAGTTCAAGGCCAGCCTGGTCTGTATAGTGAGTTCAAGGCCACCACGAACTACACAATAAGACCATGTCTCAAAAACATAAATGCATACATACATAAACAAACAAATAAACAAACACGTTGTAAATGAAATTTCCAGGCCTCAAAGTGTTAAGCTCCAATAAGCAGTCATTCTGGTAAAGCCTGAACAAGAAATAAAATATATTCTTAGGTAGATAATGTTAAAAAAATTACTAAGCCTTTCTCATGCTTTTTTTTCTGAAGTCTAATAACTTTCTCTGATGACAAACATGTAAAAGAACACAAAACAAAGAGTTAAAGATGTGTGCTTAAAATAAAGGAGACTTCTAGTAAAATGGCTGAGCAGGAAGCAGTAGAAAAAAATAAGCTCTCTGGGGCTGAGGATTTAGCTCAGTGATTTAAGCGCCTGCCTGGCAAGCAATAAAGTCATGAGTTTGACTCCCAGTACAAAAAAAAAAAAAAAGAAAAAAAAAATGTTTGTCTGTCACCTTCCAAACACTGGAATACAGCACCATGAGGAAGACAAGAAGGAAGAAAGTGGGTCACCTAGACCCTGGAAGAATCTGAGTATGAGCTGAAGTCCACAGAGAGAGTGAAAAGAAAGACTTCAATGAATAATGAGGTGGTAGCTAGCAGCGTCTTTGCCCTAAGATGGGACTCACTACACAAGAGAAGCTGTTCAAATGTTGGGACACAGGGTCATAGTGATGACTGGTGACCCCAGAGACCTCTGTAGAGGGACATGGCAGTTGAGACCCTTTTGGAGATGGGCCAGATAAGCCCAGATCTCAGAACTGCTGCCAGCTTCCTCTAGCAGCTCTTTGCTGGGCACAGACCTGTGGAAACTGCTTGGACTATGGCAAGCCCAGCGAGTCTGGTCTCAGGGCAGTCTGTTGAGGTTATTTACTACTCCATCATAAAGCAACTGCTGGCTTGCTAGGACAGATTGGCATGATTCAGGGCTCTGTCTCCACAGGTGGTCTACCAGTGAGACCACAGAGAAACCTGGAAGTGGACTGTTGGTATTTCTTTTCTTTTTCCTTTTTAAAAAAATTTTGTTTGTTTCTTCTTTCTTTCTACTCCATTGTATATATATGTTTGTAAAAGTGGTTCCTAACCGTTTTGTGGGTCTGGTTGTGTTCTGTTCTTCCTTTTATCTTTTCCATCCCTCTTTGCCATCAGCCTTCTGCACCAGTTTCCCCAAGTTGGTGTGACCCCTCTTTGTCCTCCAATGTTACTTCTAACGTGAGAGAAAATGTTTGCCATCTGTTCCTCTGACAAAAGATTGCTATCAAAAAAATATAACGAAGTCAAAAACTCAGTCCTCCCAAATTTAAAGACCCAATCCAAAAATGAGCTTCTGAGAATACACACTTCTCAGATGAAGAAATACAAACAGCAAATAAATATGTGAAAAAATGTTCAACATCACTGGTCATTTGAGAAAGGCAAATGAAAACAACACTCAGATCCCATCTCACTCCAGAAAGAACGGTTACTATCAAGAAATCAAGCAATAAAAAATGCTGGAGGGCAGTGGAAAAAGGAACCCTTATCCACTGATGAGAGCACAGACTGGTGCAACCACTGTGGAAATCGGTATGAGAATTCCTCAAAATCTAGAACTAGAGGTCCAATTCAACCCAGCTATTCTCCTCCTTGATATCTTTCCAAATAATTACATCATACCACAATTTATATGTGCACCCATATTTATAGCAGCACAATTTGTAATAGCCATATCTTAGAAACAACCTAAATGCCCACTGACTGAGGAATAGATAAAAAAAGATGTGGTATTTTATACAATGGAGTACTTCTCAGACATAACAAGGAAAAACTGGAGACTTTTATAGGTACATAGATGCAATTTGAGAACACACTCAGTGAAATAAATAAGACACACATGTGTAAACATCATAGTTTTTCACTAGTGTGAGAAGCTGAAAGAAAAAACATATATATATATATATATATATATATATATATATATATACACCAAAATAGTTAAGATACTTTACTGATTTCTCTGAGTTCACAGAAGAGAAAGATTTGTGCTAGTGTTTTTTGGTCAACTGAATGCAGATGTCTTGTGCTCTGGATTAATGACTTGGGGATGACAATGTACAATGTATGTATCAGTGTTGTCTCTTGACTTACATGTTTTGAAATTTTATTGCAGGTTTTTTCTCTTCTTTTTTACTTTTTAGCCTTGAAATAAAATGGATTTATAAAATAAAACAAAACAAAATAATAAAGTATTAAAAATAAATACTGATAAAAAGGTACTTGGAGTTGGAAACTGGGGGACTGAACAAGAAAGCAACAAGTCCTCTTTCTTGGTAAGCAGTGGTGCTAGCGTGCAGCAGGTGCACCAGGGAGAGAACAAGTCAGCATCTCCCGTGAGCATATTGGCACATAGGCTGAGAATTTAGCAACTGGATGATGTTGAGGACAGCTGGAGTTGATAGCAACTAAGGCACATAAAGCAACTAAATGTTTGTATTGTTGGGTTGATTATGTTGGCCTGAGGCCAGAAGTCTGAGCACCTCTTGGGAAGATGACTGTATGGAGTACAGCAAATATGGGGGATTTCCTTCTTCCATCTCTATTAAGGCAAATATTGTTTTCACTTTGTTTCTTTGTTCTGATCAATTGTCTTGCTTTATTCAATATTCTGTTTTGATAGGTTTTATAATGTTGTGTTTTTGGTTTGATTTTTGTATATCAGATGG
Organism: Hydrochoerus hydrochaeris; assembly: GCA_004027455.1. Lineage (NCBI taxonomy): Eukaryota > Metazoa > Chordata > Mammalia > Rodentia > Hydrochaeridae > Hydrochoerus > Hydrochoerus hydrochaeris. The sequence goes on from PVLA01001175.1 coordinate 285,574, forward strand.
AATGGACAACTATTGCAAAGATAACGAAATATACTATGGAACCTATTGCTGTTATCCTGGTGTCCTGCTCTGAAGTTCTCTACCAATTTCACTGCATTGTTTTGATTGGCTTTGTTCTGCCTTTTATTTTACTATCTCAAAATAAAGAAAAAAGGAAAAGAAAAAAAGCGTACGTGGAAAAAACACAGTTTTTTTGTTGTTAATTTTCCAAAACAGAGAAATATAAACATATTTTAAAAATAATGAAAAATTATATGCATTCAAATAACAGGCCATTGAATAAGATCTTCCATGATGCAAACATGGCAAAATGAAAGTTGGTTAAATTCTTCACTAGTCTATGCAAAAATTATATTTTGGACATATTTATTTAATTTTCTGTGGATATTTACTCAAGAGGGAAGTAGATGGATGATACAGCATTTCTACATTTAATATTTTAAGCAACATTTAAAGTGTGTTCCATAATGATTGCACTGATTTCTGTTTTCATCAACAGTTGGCAACAGTTCACTTTTCTTCATAACCTCAACAATATTTGATACATTTTTTAAAAATAATAGCCATTCTTACAAGAGTGAGATTGTATCTCATTCTGGAATTCATCTGTATGTTTCTGATGATTACTGATATGAAGCACTTTTTCACACACCTATTGGGTATTTGTGGATTTTATTTTGAGAGATATTTTTTAGATGTTTTCCCCATCTTTTAAATCAGGTTTTTTTTTACTTATTAAAGTTTTTAATTATTTTATAGGTTATAGATTCCAATGTCTTGTCAGTTGTACAGTTTGAAAAAATTTTCCTCTATTTTATAGGTTGCCTCTTTTCTATGGTGATTGTTTCTTTGGTTTACATAAGCTTTTTAGTAGAATATAATCTGATTTTTCATTTTTTTGCTGTTATTTCTTGTGTTTTAGCATCTTATCCAACGAAATAATAATTCTTGCCTATTCTAATATCTTGAAAATTTTCTCTATCCTTTTTTAGGGTTTCATAGTTTAAGGAGTGTATTCAAATCTTTAATCATTTTGAATTTTTCTGAGAAAAAATAAGTGTCTAATTATATTTTTCTGTATATGTGTGGACAGTTTTCTCAATTCCATTTGTTGTAGACTGTCTTCTCTCTGATGCATGTTCTTTCAGTATGTTTGTGGAGGATCAATGGCTACAGAAGTATAGATTTACTTTAAGCATCTCCATTTTCTTTTGTTGTCTACTATGTTTTCTTTGTTTTTCATTTCTTGCTGTTTTACTAATACTTATATAGCATATTTTGAAGTTGGGTAATGTAATACCTCATATTTTGCTCATATTGTTCAAGCTTATCTTTGTTTGTAGGATCTTTTGATATTCCCATGTAGATTTTAATTTTTTTCTTTTTCCTTTGAAGAATTATATTCATACTATGATGACAATCATATTGAATCTGTAGGTCACTTTAGATAGTGCAGACATTTAAAAATATTTGATTCTTTTAATCCATGAACATGGATTGATTTCTATTTTTGTGTCCTTTTCACTTTCTTTCATCAACCATTTATGGTTATCATTGGAGAGATCTTTCACTTGTCAGATAAATTTATTCCTAGGTATTTTATTTTATGTTATAGCTATTATAAATGGTATTGATTTCTTGATTTCCAATTACAAGAATTTACTATTGGCAAATCCCATTGATTTTGTGTGTGTGTGTGTGTATGTGTGTGTGTGTGTGTGTGTATTTGTGTTGATTTTATATCCCTCAACTTTCTTGAGATTATATATATATATATATATATATATATATAAAACATTGTATTATCTCAGATTTGTTAAGTACATATGTCTACTCCCTAAAATTAAAATAAGCATCATGTCTGAAAATACATACTAATGAAAGAAAAATTTTTTGCCCAATTTGAACACTATTCATTTCTTGTTGTTGCCTGATTGCTCTGACTAGGACTGTTGAATAAAAGTGTGGAAATTGCCTTGTTCAAATATTAGGAAGAAAGCTTTCAGTCTTTTCCCAGTCACTATAATGATCCTCCAACACCAGAAACAATCCTTTTCTTTCTTACCCCCTAAGGAAGCCAAAGTACATGAGACTATATCCACAGGTATTACACTTTCCAGTAACAGAAATCAGACCCAGAACACCCAACTCATAAACATAGTATGCACACAGCTTTTAACATTTTACTCTTAAAAGGATTAAGGCAGAATGTCCTTGACAATGAAGTCCAGAATCCTTACACACTCAGTTTCTTACATAACATAATTCAAGGCTTCCAAATGGTGCCAGGTGATGTAACCCATCCTGTTCACACAGGTCTATCATCAACACAATTCCTACATTTTGAATCACTTTTAACAACACTCATTTCAGAACAAGCTCAGAATAATCAAGATAGTGAGGATGAGAGCTTACAAGCTATTTTTCAGGAAATGTTAACTAGCATGAGCAGAAATGCTGATATCAAACACTTACCCTTCCTCTTCTTTGTACAGTGTAAGGAACTGTTAAACCAAACATGAGTTTCTTTTCTGGAGGTTGGTACACCTAATAATTCCTTTATCCAGACATTTCAGAGTCCTACGGAGATTTACACTCAGTGTGTAGCAAAATTTTAAGAAGCTGTAAATAGGCAGATTTCTCGCAACAACGAAGCTAAAATACTCCTTAATCAATTAGCATGTGAAAATACCAAGGAAAAGTGTAAATGAGCCTTAGCCTTGGTACTTCACACAAAAGACTTATCTACTTACATTCAGACATGCCAAAATATTGGATCTACTGCTCATGCTTCTGTGATTAAGACACAGGCTATATCACAACTTGCGGATAAGTTTGATATCATTCAATGCTTTAATTGTGGCAAGCAAGGACACACTCACCAGCACTGCACGAGCCTATAAACACACCAGTTAACTCAACTATGCAGGCTATTACTAGATCAAGCTCAGATTTACTGCATACTCTTTTTTTATTTTTAAAGAGAATAAAACAAAAGAGGACAGATCTAAGCAGATCAGAACAGAACAATGTAAGCAACACAGCACTTCACAACAAGACAAATGGATATTAACAGTAGCTATCATAATGTCTGTTTCTTTGAAATAGTTGAGCTTAGCTTTACACACAATAATGTCAAACATAACAAAATAGAATAAAACCACTCAAGAGAATGAAAGTATTGCAAGGCATTCATAACCATATAACCAAAGATGAACAACGGCTGGTATATTGTCTCATTTTCCATAAAAATTTTGTTTTTACTATCATACATATTAAAATTCAATAAGACACAATGTGATAGAACCAAAGGTAATAGAAAAACAAAAGCATGGTAGGACTTCAGCGCAAGATGATATTAAATCAACACTGGCTGCCATACTGTCTTGTTTTCAAAGTAAGTATTCATACGATCACATATATTAAGATTAAACAAAACAGAATAAAACCATTCGAACCAATGAATGAAGACATAAAACATCAAAGCAGTATAATGGTGAACCATGATTTCCATAAAATCTTCTGTACTCTTACCATTTCTTACACTATGGAGACTATACAGTATTTATACATCTGAGTTTGATTTATTCCACTTGTGGGTATAGATTCAGGATGCATCCATTTATTTATAAATATCTCAATGTGATCATTCTTTATACTGCATACTCTTTGTCCACATTGCATGAAAGATTTTCATAGGGTAAGAGACTGAATGTCTAGATTTCATAAGTATGGCACATAAGGGAAACTGAGAACAAGCTCTTTCCTGGGGCCAGGCATAAACACAGGGAACAGCATCAACGTCCTGATATCCTAGGCACAGTTAAATCAGTTGTATCCACTCAAGAAGACAAACAGCAGTTTACCTGCTGGGATGAGTATAAGGCACGATGTTAAGTCTCCCTTGCAAGGAACCACTCAGAGTGCAGGATGAGAGCTACCAGCAGCTTCCTATATTCTTTTACAGAGGGGGAAACCATTTCTAATTTCCATTAGAATCTATGGGCTACCACTACAAGGGACCATGAGATTAGTTATTGGAATATTGAACTTAATCTCTAAAGGACTTACTGTAATTCCTATTATAATGAATAGTGACTTTCATCAAGAAATACCAGTTGCAGTATGTTCCACTGGCATTTAGGTTACAAAACCTGGTGATCTAATTGCTCAGATTTTACTCCTTCATACAATTAATTTATCTCCTGCTAAGCAGGGAAATTTATTTTTCTCAGAATATTTCAGTTACTAGACCTACTTGTACTATTGAAATAAGTGGAAAATTCTTTACTGAATGAATGAATACAGGAACAGATGTCACTATAGTAAATGGCCAATCTTGGTCATCTGCTTGTCCAACAAGACCTACCTTCACAGCTCCACTAGGCTTAGACTCCCCTCAGTCTGTCTTGTGAAATGTTCTACAGAGCAGTTGGAGTCAATCATGACTTCTGATTCAAGAGGCAAATTTTACTAAGGATTATAGATTCAGTCTGGGAAAACTCTTGTCCTTATTTTTCTTTCTTCACCTGAGATAGAATTTGGCTCATGAGCCATACCTGGAATCACTCTTCTGTCACTTCTCTACTACTTTGTCCCTGAGGAATGGCAGTATGCAACAATATTTAATCCTAGGCAATTCTTTCTCCATGCACAAATTTCCAGAATAATGTTTCCTTTCCTTTATGAAGAGGATCTTCACTTATCTCTGGGTTATACTAAAAATAGGCAAAGCCCCAGTCCCATATGACTGCCTTTTTTCATGATTTATCTCCAGAACATCTTGTAGGCTGGCCACTCTCAAAGATAATCTCTTTATATACCAAAGATGGCCTTCTCACTCCCTGGATAGTTAAAAACTACCTTTAACAGTTTGTCCCATTAGAAGACACAGTTACATGTGCTTATTAAAACTTCAATTTGGATATTCCAATCAAATAAACCATCAGCCTAATCACTGTCTTTATTTCAATAACTATCTTTGCTTTCAAAAGTGTAAAAAGGTTTTATTTTTTGTAATTCTATTACAAGAGACCTCAGTTGATTGACTTGTAAAAAAGACATTACTAGTATATTTTACTTACAAATATGAAAACTATAAAAATGTCACCATAGTTCAAATTGGTCAAATATATTTGAGTGCACTCTGATTTTATAAATGGTCTGGTATGTATTTTTTCTATCTTTTCCCATAAACAGCTGTTATATTAGAGCTAAAAAATAATGTTTTTTTCTTTTGCAACTTTGAATTTTTGAGGGACCCTTCAGGATTGGGGTAAATATTGGACAGGATTCCACTTAATGAAGTAAGGGAGCAGATGTCTGGAGAAATTTTTCCAGTCCTTTTTCATTAATAGGTAGTCCCAATAATAGCCTTATGGGAGACTCCCCAATAAACGTTCTTTAAAATATATTAGCACAGCATGTTCACATTGGTCATCAAATGATTAAATTTTTCTAGACAATAAGATTTTTATTTGAAGGTGCCCTGGTACAAAGTTTTTTACATTAATTATTATTAACCTCATGATATACTAAATTTATTCATGCCTCCATATATATAGGTCTTCCAAAATATAAAACAGGGATTATTTATGGTAATAGACTTTTTTTTTCAGATTCAGACCTCTGCCTTTAACAATAACTTTGAGATATACACCCCACTAACGGTCAACAAGTGAGATAAAATCTTCTTATGTATTAGATAAGGATGATTGACTAAAAGGGGGTATTTTACATCAAAATGAAAATTCAAAAGTATTACAAAAGTGTCATCATGGTTGTCATGGTAGTTTTAATTTCTAATTTTCTTTATAAAATATGCAACTTTTTGCTAACCTTCTTTAGAGGTTGAAATGTTAAGACATCTATGATTGTTAGAAAATAACAATTTCATTTTATATTCCAAAGTGCTTGGTATTTAAATAAGATAATACTGTTAAGCTTATGCTTCCATGACACTTTATTGTTATCAGTCTTTTCTTCAGGATTTTCAGCTGAGGCTTGAGGATCAAAAACTAGAAAGAGAGATGGGCTAAGAGAACAGCCCTCTGAGGTTAATGAGGACCCAGGGCACAAAAGAACCCCTGCTGTGACACCCTATACTTAGTGAGTTGCTGGTCTTCTGATCAAGGGGGCTGTGGAACGACAGAGTGAAGTGACCATTGGTGTTTAGTGTATATAAGGAGAGTCATCAGGAGAAAAAAAAGTCTCTGAAGTTTTCACAGAAAGCAATTTGGTTAAGCAGTGGCTGTGACTCATCTAAACAGTTGACACTAATGGAAGGACTAAGAGGGGCTGTGCGTATTTCCAAGGTAATTCCTGCTCCTATCTAGTCCTCTAGTGCAAGCGTTTTTGAGGATGACCCTGGAAAAAGGCCTGACATCAGAAGTACTAAGATACACACAGGCTACAAAAAATTCATGACATGTGGACAACTTAAAAAAGATAAATAAAAGGCTTATATCCTAGTGACATGATAGAACCCCCCACAAAAACACTTGGGAATGTTTACATATGTAAGCTATTTAACCTGCTACAATTACAAAAACAATAAACGCGGTATGTTAGGGACCAGAAATTCACAATGACTAATTTTACACACTTCCCTAAAGGATAAAATGGAGGCTTGGGATGGTTGGTACCACCTGTCTGAGATTTCCCATCAGCTTTTCTTAGCATATGATCATCTACATCCTCTTGAATCATCCTAGGATTATATTTCAGGACAATATCCTTCGTAGCTTAAGATCATCTATACTCTTTTGAGTATTCCAGTGTAGTACTTGCCCATTGAGTCATAAATCTCTGAGACTTCTGCCAAATTTGAGTCTTTCACTAGCCTCACCGAGCACTATATCCACCCAATAAATAGTGGCTGTCTTGGAATGTCAGCATAGTCCCATCTGGAGACATCAATTTCCTAGCCATTTATGTGTTGCTAAACTTGTCTCCTTTTTTTAAAATTCATTTTTTTATCCTTTCACTGTGCCCTTAGCACAGTCAGAACTCTTCACTGGATCACCAAGATTCAGGTATAAATTTTCATATCCTGAGACATACTGAAGTATGTTGAAGTATGTTCCACCTACTTTTTACTGTGAAAGTTTTTGAGTTTCATTCGTCACCTTTTCTGCATTGATTGAGATTATCATAAAGGTTTTGTCCTTCATTCCTCACTCTCTTCTTTATGTAGCAGTATTCACAATAACTAAGAAACAGAAGAAAATTAAGTTCTCTACCACTGATGAATTTTTTTTAAGTTGAAGTTCAAATTTTTTTAAAAGTACACGTGATGGAGTACTATTTGTCCATAAAAAGAATAAAGTTTCATCATTTGTGACAATGTAAGTGAAACGAGATGGTTATATTATATGAAATAAGCTAGACACAGAAAAGACATCTTCTCACATATAAATGAAATATGAAAAATGGTGTCATAAAATCGGGAGTAGAAGTAGAACAGTGATTACCCAAAGCTAGAGAGGTTAGGGCAGATGGGATAGTAAGGAGAGGTTGCTTACTAGATATTAAATTTTAGTTAGATATGATTAAAAAGTTCTGATGTTTCATTACACAAAATATTGACTATAGAAAATATTCATGTACTGTATGCTGCAAGAATCTGAAAGGAAGTATTTTGAGTACTTTACCAATAAACAAAAGACAAATATTTTACAAGGTAGATTTTCCATGATTTGAGCATTACACAATGAATACATGCAGCAAAGCATAATACAGCACCTCATAATATGTATACATGTTATGCTTTTATGTAAAATGATACATTTAATATAAAATACAATATAATATAAAATTTAAGATAGTATTTTAATTCATTTGTAAATGTATGGCACAAAGAAAATTCTCTAAAAAGTTATTGTAAAATCACAACATTGGAGAATTTATTTTAAAAAGAGACTGTCAAGAATAATACATTAATGAAAAGGAATGAAGGAAAACTGATAACAGATGCAACCCATTTTGTGACTTTACATTAAATTTAAGGAGTTTCACTTGTTAAAATAAAATTCTAACAATGTGACAAAATACAGACTCTTGGGCCGGGGATGTGACTCAGTGGTGCGGTGCCTGCCTGGCAAGCACGAGGCCCTGAGTTCAGTCCCGGTACCAAAAAAGAAAATAGTAAAAAAAGACCAAAAAAAAAAAGCCCCCAAAATACAGACTCTTAATTATGCAATTTTAAAAATAGTTAAATCTGAGTATTTGAAATAGTAGTAAAATAAAAATTTGGACACATATATGCTAAAATAGCATATAGATAACTATTTTTACAAAATAAATTTCACTATATTTTCCTTCAAAGGACTTTATATATGAGATGAATGCTAGCTCCATTTAATGTTCTTATGCTTTATCGGAGACTATTCTATAACTTCATATATTTTTCTGATTTACTGTAAGAATTATGTAGAGTATAACTTTAATTTTCAAGATAAATGAAGCAAAGGAGTTAATTAATCTTTGGAAAGATCTCATAATTAAAAAATAATGGAGCTCAGATACAAATCCACACCAGTTAAATACAGAGATTAAGATTTGAAATATAGTAACCCTCTGAAACAGAATTACTATAAATTTATAGCCTTTGATTATTCTGCATTAAAGATAAATATGTCAGTTAAAAAAGAGGAACCAAAAACATGCCTGTCTTGGACTTTAATATGTATGTTTGTAAAATATAAACAGTAATCAAGTAGGATGATTAAGACAATAATATCAGCAGCAATTAAAATTTAATAATTCATTGAAGGCTATTTTATTTAAGATAATAACATGAAAACATTATAAATTTCATTTACCCATTGCAGCAATTTTAAATTTATGTTTATTGATATATAAAGATAAAAATTTGTGCTATATTGTGATATTTTAGTATATATATATTGATTAAAACAGGCTAATTATCATATATCAGCTCAAGCTTTTATCATTTATCTTTGGTAAAACCTTCAAAATCATCTTTTCAGCTGGGTGTGCTGAAATGCTCCTTAGCTCAACATTCTGCATGGCTGAGGCTGGAGGATTACAATTTTGAGCACAGTCTGGGAAAATTACCAGCTTAGCAAGATCCCATCTTAAATTTTAGAAAGGACTGTGGTTGTAGCTCTATAAAAGGACCCTTAGTACCACCAAACTTAGTCAAATTTAGTACCACCAAAAAACAAAAAATATATTTTTTTTCTAGCTGTTTGGAAACATATAATAAATTATTAGTAAATACTATCACTCTACAACACTAGATTATATGTGTCCTAATTGTAATTTTTACTATTAACTAGAGGTAAAAACATTAAAAGACAAAAATTAAAAGATGTGAAAAGTAAGAAATAAATAATTGCTACATTTCTGTTACTTGTAGCCTCTAGAAATCATCATTTTATTCTCTTGTTCTATCAAATCAAGGTTTTTAGCCTGCATATATGAGGGAGATTATATTTGTGTTTCTGTGTCTTATTTATCTCATTCAGTGTAATGTATTTTAGTCTTATCCATGTTGCCACAAATGACATGATATAAGTCTTTGCTATGACTGAATAGTATTGTATTGTGTATATATGACACATTTCCTTAATCCATTCATCTATCAGTGGACAGTTATATTGATTCCATATCTTGTCTATTGTGAATAATTCTGCAATAAACACAGAAAATGCAGATGCCTATTCATTACACTGGTTTTGTTTTCTTTGACTATATAGTCAGTAATCATACTATTATTTGACATCAGTAAAGTAATGCTTAAATAGCTTAAATAGTTTTTTTGTTGAACTAGGTCATCTAGCTATTAGAGATGACAGGGTGGTAAGGGAAGGGAAGGGAAGAAAAAAAGAGAGAAGAGAAAAGAAAAAAATTTTCAAATGTGAAAAAATTTTATGAAGTATTTTCTTAATTCAGTTAAACATAATTTAATAATAGATGAGTACAGAACAAATAAATGAATAAGCAATGAAAAACAACCTGTACTCTTCCTACAAGAGGTTCTTGATTTGCATTGTGTTATGACCAGAATTCATCACACAGGTTATAATCTTTATTTTGTTTTTTCCCTTGCAGGGGGAAAATATCTTGGAAATCTTCCTGATTGATTCATGATGTATATAAAAATCTGATATCAAATTCTAATACAAACCACAAAAGCAAAGTTTCCATAATGCAAAATATACACTCCTACCACTTCCACCAAATTTGCATACTTATGTTTATGAACAATGACATATCTTACAATTAATGTATGAAAGAATTATTGACTTGAATTTCAAAAACTTAACAATAGTCTTCTAAGTTTGAGAAACAATATTTAATTGGTTCAACTGCTTCTGAAACACCATTTAAAAAAAGGCCTCTGCTAGTTTTTTCCAGCTACTGTATTTTCCTGGTCAGGGTTAGAACCACAGAACACTAAAACACCAACTTGTTTAGAATTAATTAACAAATATAAAATAATTAAATGTTGGTTTCTGGAAATATTAGTCTAAATATTAAATCTTACCTACACTAACGATTTTTCTCCTTCATGAAAAAAATTCTAACAATCTCCTTTATAAATCTGCATAGTTACCAGTATACTGACCAGATGTAGTTTATGCTACAAATAGAAAATTGATTCAACCATTCTTTGGAAGCTTTCTTCAACAAAAGTTAATGAGAACAGTTATTTATAATAATAATGATAGCACCAAAAGCTCTGTAGGAGGCTTCTCATAAGGCTTTGCATATATTTATCCCATCTAATTCCAATAACAACTCCATGTGGTAGAGCTTCACAGACATGGAAGCTAAATACTAAAAAAGGTTTAATAAGTGTTCTAAAAAGACAGTTTCAAATTTATAGAGCACATGTTCATATAGATGGACTTTTGCTGGGTTTGTACTTGTAACCATAGACCTTAAAATATTAGTATTAGAATGTTAACATAGACATTTCTATTATTGCAGGTTTTTCACTAAGAAAACCATTCAGAGGATTAAGATGTCTTAGCATGACTGCCTCTTCTCTGACCTTAATTTATACTGCTCTAAAAATTAAAAATGAATATATAATGTTCAAGCTGTCCTTGTGGCAATTGCCTTTTATTGCCAAACAAGATTTAAAAATGGGCACAGAATTTCATGCCTTTGGTATGATTGCCCCACCCTTGACCTATAGGATGTGTATTGGCAAATTGTTTAACAGAATAATCCTAACGAGGAAGCAATCATTAGTACTGATTATACAGTTTCCCACAAGAAGCTATCAGTATTCATCCAACCATTTTATAGCCTTATTTCAGAAATGACTAGAATTCTAAAACTTCACAGTCAGTCATATGCTTCTGTATATTCCATAATTGGACTCGAAGTTCTACCACTTCTTGACTCCTCAAATGCTGGAGACAGTAAAGTCTACTTCTTTTTAGACGATGAATTTTTCAAACTCCTCCAATCCTCTGGATCTCCCTGCAGCCCTGTCATATTATACCCGAGTGTGTGTGTGTGTGTGTGTGTGTGTGTGTGTATTTCATTGTTTTATGTCCCAAATCCCTGTCCTTGGGTCTGGATGAAAAGAATGTATCTTTCCTCAATTCGTCATTTATTTCTCCTCATTTACACTGCCTACCATCTCTCTTTCATGCAATACAAGTTCTGTATACACTCTTACTTTATATCCCTTGGTCTTCATCACCTCAGGAAACTGCAACATCTATACACATGACCTTTCAAATCCCTCGGCTTCCCAGTCCAGTGAATTACTCACTTCCAATGACATTCTCCTGTGAACTACTTTAGTTACTCATTCCCACTGGCAGTATATGCCACTGGAAATGAATGCTATTTGAAATACATATCGAAAATATGTTTTTCAGTGCTCATTCTTTGACCTCCTCTTCCACCCTTCCATTTCCCTTAGTCTTGTATCTCATTGTGACCAAAGCTTTGTGCGGTTTTGGAATAATTACTTTTGGAATAACTTTCATTGCAACCTCCTTGTTATTCATGATCCTTTATCCTTGTTTTCTTTGTTTTACAAATTAAATTATATGAAACATTATTATAACAACACTTTTGATAAACTATTCATTGAAGTTCTTCCCTTTCTTTCCATCATATTCACCATATAAATTGGATATTCATGGTCCTCATCATGATTTCTGGCCCTGTGAAGATTATACTCCTTTAAATTGAACAACTTTTATCACTGAATTGGGTCACCTTTGGTTATAAATTATGTTCAAGTGGTTTGGTATTCTCCAACTTTTCTCATTTTGGTAGCAATTAGAGAAAACTGTGGGAAAAAAGGTGTCATACAAACAAAACAATAAAAATATTAATACCAGAGGAAACTTTCTTGTGTCCATATCAGATTTTGTACAAATTATATATTTTATTCTGTGACATCACTAAGATGCTGGAATCAACTGTACTTTTGCTTGGAAAATTTCTAATCCTGGTTAATACAACTGCTTAATTATTTTTCTAGGGTTTTAGAAATAGCTAAGTCCACTTACAGGATGAGCAATAAGAGATTCAAAGCCACATGGGACTTACAATTAGAAACCTTCAAGTCTGAAAATATAAAGGTTATGTATCATTTAAACTGTGTATGTTTCTCTAGGTATCTTAGATTATATGTCCTACTTAGGTCACCTTATAGATAGGTGGACACTCATGATATTAGCTTAAATATTGTGGTTCACACAGCTTAACAAGTAGACTAATTTGCATTGGTTCCTAAGAAATAATATATTTTAAAGATTGGTGACATGTTGCCATCCAGACTGTTAGAGAACTTAGATAATCAGGATAAAGTCCAAAATTAATTTCATAAGTGCAATGCATATTATTGTATGTGCAATAACACATAAATTTTTACTTTGTCAAGGACAATATATAAAATAGTTTAAAATGTTAACTCTTATGATGAATCTTCTAAGGTCATTGTTAAGGTAATTAAATGGGAACCCCTTGAACTTGGGAAACCACTGGACAGAACTGCTCTCTGTGACTGAAAAAGGAGCTGCCAAGAGCAAAATTTGTCCACTTTCTCCACTGATTTGTGCTTATCCAGTTTTCCCAGGGTCTTATGGTGCCACATTCCAACAGTTATTAAATAAATTAGTTCTAAAGATGTATTATAAGTGTATATTTTAAAAAAACCTAAAATTTTTTTAAAGAGCAAAAACTGCAATAGTGGTTTAACTGTTCTGGGTATTCAACAACTGAGGTTTAGGGACTAAAACTAAAAATGTAAGTGGGCTAAGAGGACAGCCATTAATTTTGTACTGGCCCATCAATTTTGACAAAAACCCAGAATAGTAGGAAACCTATCCTAGAAGATCCTATAATTTTGGTAAGTCAAGCAACCTCCTGAGCAAGGAGATTAGACCCCAAAGAACAAGAATAAACTGAGATACAGTGTTCTTAAAAGGAGGGTCACTAAAGAGAGAAATGTCTTCCATGCTTCCATGAGAAGTTACATGATCAAACAAGACCATGACTCATCCTGGCAGCTAACAGTGACAGAAGAACTGTGGGACTCTGCACATGGTCTGAAAAATAACCTAGAGGAACCCTTAACTGACCTTAATATTTGACCAAAAAAAGTTAATTTTGATTAATACTGGTCTCACTTTCAGTTGGCATTAAACACCCAGCAGAAAGTATAACTAAAAATATAAAAGTTATAGTAATGTAGACTAGACATAAATAGACGACTCCAATTGCTAACTCCTACTGGCGGTTGAGATAGGTCTAAGAGCCAGCTGGTTAAAATTCTCCTTCCCATACTAGTGCTCATGCTTTGGTCATATGTTATTTAAAGTTTATTTATTTTTGTCTAGAGATTGCCTTTACTAAACCATGTCCCCTATTTGGTCCAGCTAACATACTACCAGTGAAGAAACACAACAGATAGAATGACCATCTGCTTACAGAGTTTGAAGCAAAAGATTCCAAACATATGAGGGGGGGAATTGTAAAAACTTCTAAGACAAGAGATGCAGTTGTTAGGTTCAACCTTAGCCATCCTACATCAATGGAATAAATAATGATTTCCCCTGAGTTGGATCACAGATGCTCACTCGGAATGGAATGGAATGGAATGGAATGGAATGGAATGGAATGGAATGGCCAGCCCCTGAAACTCCTCAGAAGGGGCCAATCTATTGCTATCCTATCCATTCCCACTGGAGTAAATGTGGATAAGACAGTTTTCTGGATTCACTACAGCAGAGTAAAGCCACTATCTCGAGGCTGGGACTGCATTTCCAATTCACTGGAGCCTTGTAAACTGATGAATGATCTGAAAGAAGCAGACCAGGACCTCAGAAGCATCACTGAAAGATGTCAGCCCTGCTTTAATCACACTGGAGGCTAACTAATCTGTGCACAGCAGAAGACTGAGGATACTACCAACTGGCAACACAGATGGGCTATATCCTTTTTGTGACTATCTGTAATGTTCTGTCATCCCTTTCTCTTACTTGTATTTGGGTCTCTAGCTATATTTTTTGCCATAGTCCTTTGCCTGCCCCACCTGACTGGAAATGTGGCAAGAGGTACCTGCTGGCCCTCACCATCCTCCTGTGGAGGGAACTTTGTACTAGTTAGTATTGGCAGTTTATACTCGGAGTCCCATTGTTGAACCAGAGTTCCCCATCATGTGTCCTGTGTATTTGCCTAACTGGGTCAGGCCAGGGAGTAACTTGGGTGTTACCATATCCACTTCTTAAGCTTAGGGAAGATCTAAGGGACATGCACACATAATAAGACAACCCATCCTCTCCTCCAACATGAGAATCAGTACACCTGATTTGACTGAAAGTATTCCCTGATTGAGGAATGGTCCAAAGTTCAATACTCCCAAGGTAAAGAAACATTAGTTAACAAAACCCAGATTATATAGCCCCTACCTGCCAGTAACTATACTTTTTTATTATGTGTGTGCCACAATTAGTAAAAATCTCTGGATAGTGCTAAAATTGGACGATTAATATGGAAACAAGAATACCAGCACAATGACAAGTATGTGTACGAACAGGCTGTGCTCCATTCTGTTAGTAGTGACCACTGGTCTTATTACTACCACTGTGTCTCTTAGGCTACTTAGAAGGGTAAAGATAAGGCAGCCCTCCTCCAAAAGGTAGCTGTCAGTATTAACTGTAAATTGGGAATCTGAAACTCCATTAATTTTGCTATTTTTAATCCAGGAGGCTCAAGTGGGAAGATGGACTGCAGACTAGGATATACATCTAAAGCAATGACCAAGAACAATACTACATTTCAAAAGGGTCACTACCATCCAAGGGATCATACTGCATCAGGATTTTTCTGTTTCATTCATTTTATGAGGAAATAGAAAGCAGCCCCTCTCCAATCCCAGTCACAATCCCAAATTATTTTTTAGCTTTAGCAGAGACTATAGATCAGACCTGAAGAAATGATCTTGCCCAGTGGAAAGGATGGTTCGGCATCTCTGTAGAGAGCCCAATGTGTCTGGATCAAATGTCCTACAACTCAACTGTCCTGAAGACCCAATGGTGGGGGCTTTCAAACTACTTAGACCAACTTTTCTCATCTCTTGTCCAAATTTTCTCATGGGGGGTAGTGCTGGGATAAAATGTTGATGCAGACACCAAATGGCAGATAGCAGACACACTGTACTGACTATGCAGAAGAACCAGATATGCTGTACTTCCCCTAAACTAGTCAGGATTTTGTGTATTAGGGATGATCTGGATCTGTGTGTATTCCTTCCTACTCCAGCTTTCTAAGGGAGAACATCTGGGGGTTCAAATATATGGGGACAAGAGGACCCATAGAAAGTGATATACCTTGAAAATTAGCAATTGGAAAAAGAACAAATGACCCCTAAATGAGCCTGCAGCCTGGAAGAGAGTCCTAGGGTTACTGCAATGCTATTTATATGATATGCATAACTAGACTGTAAGCCATTGTGGAAATTATAACTAATGAAATCATCAAGGTTCTTAACTTATTACTCAAACAACAGATCAAAATGTCCACTGGCATCCATCAAAATCATTTGGCCTTAGATTATCTGCTTGCTTCTTAGGTAGAGGTTTGTGGAAAATTTAACCTAAGCAACTGCTGACCATAAATAGATGTCGACTGAAAGGTCACAGAGGAGATTATAGATCAAGTGAGGAAAACTGCTCATGTTCCAACTCAGATTGGGAAAGGTTGAGTCTCCAGGGAACTATTTTGAGAATAGTTTTAAAATCTTGGAGGATTCAAAACATCCACATGTATTACAAATCTGATTTGGGGAACCTATCTGATCCTGCTTTTCCTAAATCTGTTAGTTTTCAACCTCAGTGAGACTATGGTTGAAAGAAACATAGCTCTATTTGTGATGATGTTAATGAAAACATATCCTGAGCTAGGATGATGCTCTTTAAACCAAAAGAGAATGAGGTTGGGGCACAAAGTGGGTAATGTGGTAGGGCTCCTCCCAAACCCCAGGGGCTGGAAATTTTACAATGTAACAAAATCAGCCTCTGTGTTTCCATGTGTGGTTCTGATATAACTGTGGGATTGTCACACCCAGCCACACTGTAGAATGTTAGTGTACACCCAACCAGACTGTGAAACATGAGTATATGCCCACATAAAAGAGACAAAGACTCAAAAATGTGACAAAAGGGAGCAACTAGGCTATGTTTCACGTGCCTTCAGGCTTGGA
Source organism: Hydrochoerus hydrochaeris (assembly GCA_004027455.1). NCBI lineage: Eukaryota > Metazoa > Chordata > Mammalia > Rodentia > Hydrochaeridae > Hydrochoerus > Hydrochoerus hydrochaeris. The sequence continues at coordinate 302,279 of PVLA01001175.1, forward strand.
ATAGGAATCTGCTGAGTCAGTGCCAGCATGGCTAAAGTCACTTCCTGAGAAAAAGGACTCCACATTCTGTATCTCTATATAAAAATCCTGCAGCACTCTGAGTAAGATAGACTTTTTAAAAAATAAGTGATATTTTTCAATGTGGCATTAAATGAATGTGTCATGTTTCAACCAAAAAAGCCATAGCTGTGTTTATTATCAAAACTGTAGCGTGAGGAAGAGAGGAGGGATCAGTTTCAAGCATAAACACACTAAACATCCGAGTCAGCTTTCTACCCTGCTTCTTATCTGAGCTTTTTGTTTCTGACCAGCTCCAGCAGTATCAGAACATGGAGCCATCTTACAACTGTGACAAAATTGTTTATTAGTATTGCACCAGTTTAGTTTTTGATATTAAACTTTTCTGTCTGTAATTGTGGAGGCAAAATTTATGTCATAATGCCAGAGGTATCCTTCCTAAAAGGCAATTCATACGTGCAAGTTGTTTAAAAGTGCTAACTGTAGTTAAAAGTATGATTTGAGATTTACCTGTATATTCATTCCATAGAACTTAGCAAGTGTCTAACACCAGGCAAGAAATTATGAGTATTAAAGGAATGAAACTAACTTCTGTGGATTTTTCTTAACAAATAAAGAATGGATGTGAGTCTTTGGAAATTAAGAATGTTATGAGCTAGGGAAAATTAAAATGAAACATAATGCATTACATTAGTATAACATTTCAGACTTCTTTTAATTATTGTCTTAGTCCATTCAAGCTACTCTAACAATACAGCATAAACTGAGGGGCTTATAAACTTTGGAAATCTGTGTACCAGGATTTGAAGCCTGGGAAGCTGAAGACAAAGGTGCCAGAAGATGTTGAAGACCAGTGGCCTCCCTGGTTCACAAGGTTCACCTTCCGGCTGTTTCTTCACACAGTAGAATGGACCCCTCCTAGTGCTGTTACTTGGTGGACTCATCATATGTGTTTCAGAGGGACATAAAAATTTGAACTATAGGAGTTATCATTGACTAATAAAAAAAGGAAAGAGAGAGAAAAGTGAGGGATGAAAGAGGATAGGAGGCAGAGAGGAAAGGAGATTCCTCAAACAAAAGAAAAAAAAAACTTTTGCATAAAATGAAAAACATGCAGTTATGAAACTTAGAAAAAAGATACAAAACAGAGAGCTCAGGTAGTTCTGTTGTATAAAATGACACTTGCAGAATAAAAAAAAAGAAACCTCAGAACAGAGCATGCAATTCGAGTGGAATCAATCCATAAAAAAATGGGAAAAAGGCAAAAATTTGCTGTCCTTTAGAAAAATAGACCATTTTTATAACTATGAGTCACATCTTACATGGACAGGTAAAGTAAAATATGTACTTCTTATGAAGAATTGAGTCCTTAATTCCAGAAAGTTTTGGTTCAGATCTGATTTTTGACATTGCCTGATTTGATAACTCTTTATAGCAGATTTTTAGCAGTCAGGATTTTCTTTTATATATATCAATAAAAAAGTTAACATGACTTTCATACAAGATAACATAGATGTAACATTTTACATGAGTATAAAAATTTAAAATCTTGCATCTCATTTACAGAGTATTTGAGAATGTAACCTCTAAGCGAGTTAATAGGATGAACATTTTATATGCCAAATCACTTTACAGATATAATGTTCTTCTGTAATTGTGGAAGCTCTTTTTAACCTGTTTTCAAAAAATGAAAATAAAACAGTATTTTAAGATGTAATTTTAAGCCATAGTATTGAGAGAAAATGTATCAGTGGCTTCCAATCATACTTTCAGTGAAATCTAAAGTATTTGTCTACCTTACAGAATCTTGTCTAATTGATTTATAGCCTTTTTATATTTTTTGTAATATTTTTCCCTTTCATATACTCTTATTTAACAAAAATATTCTCCATAAGTTCAAATTTTACTAGTTTTGCTTCTACCAACTATTTCTATTTTTTACTTGGCTGAGTCTTGGTCACTTATATCTGAAACAATTTCTAATCATTTGAATAAAAAAATCATTTACTGAGTCTAACAAATAGTCTTACTTAAAACCTCTGTAGAATACCTTTTTACATGTTATATTTTTCTGGACCTTAATTTATTTTTCCTTATTTGCTGTTAAATTTCTTTTCCTAAAATTTATATGCACGAGGATAAGAACATTTCTTTTATAGTTCATCATAGTTTTTCCAGTATTTCTTTGTAGTTTATCATAGTATTTCTAGAATGGCATTTAAAGAATCATAAAACTTCCAAACAGAACATTTCTTTTGTTTGGGGGAATACAATTTTGGAGAGGTGCACTGTCTCATCTATGGAAACAGTTCTGGAATCTGAGTTTCATTGTCTTCTTTGCCATTTTAAATTATTGCTAATTAATCTATTTTATTTTTATGTCAAAATTAATAATTTTATGTTCCAATTTACTGCAAGAAGTATCAACCTACTACATTTCATGAAGTACACAAATATTTGCAGAGTTTCAGAAAAGTATGCATTCTTCTAATCAAAGAAAAGAAAATGCTGACAAGTTGATCAGGATCAATCATTCTCTAAAGTAACAGAAAGAAAAAAATATAAGTGTAAAAAAATACCATTATTCAGAAAAATTTTACAAGCATCTAAAAGTCCATATGGGGAAGTGACATTGGAAAAAAAAAGATCAAAAGACATTGATTTTTCTGTTCCCAAAGTATTGTTTCTAATAGTTTCAACACAAGTTTAAAAATTGAGAAAAAAAATGGTTATAGTTTCTGACAATAATTTCTTGGCAAGCAAGATAAAAGTTTATATTATAAAATTATTAACTTAAAGAGATCAAGGAAATAGTCATTTCTCACTTTAGGAGGAATGCAAAAATAAGTATTAAAATTTGTAGAATATAAAAAAGTGGGGGGCATTCATTCCCAAATCTTAATATATTTAAAGTTACACCTGATAAAAACACCCAACATTTTCATACCTATAGTTTGCAAAACTAAGAAATTTCCTTTTCTAAAATGAAAACATGTACAGTATTATGTATAATATATTCATACTATCTTTTTTTTCTTTTTATAAGCTGAGTACTGTAGTTTCAGCTACTATGCACAGAAGTTAAGGGTCTCAATTCCTAACCGTATGACAATGAAAGCATGGACAAATATAAAAGGAAAGATTTCCCTTAAGCTACCAAAGAACTAAAATCATAGGGTAACTTGTGATCATGAAATCTGGAGAGGTACATTACTACAAGATCAGAGATCCATTTACCTGGAGCAGAAGGTGCAGGACAGCATTAACAGAAGTAATAACTTTGACTTACTCCTTGATTTTGAAGGCAGTAGAGGCACACTGAGCATGTCCATGGCCCTACACTTAAGAAATCCACTGGATTTTCATATCTATGATTCAACGATTCTCCTAATGGCTCTGGCAATGAGTTAAGAGTAAACAGTGAGAATTCCAAAACTTCTCCCTAACAAAGGACTATTCAGGGAAAAATAGGTCAAGGGGGCAATACCAATACCTGATGCCAGTGAGAGTAAGACAACTTTGTCCCCTTTAACCTGCTACAGTTACCTTGACTTTTTACACTCAGTAAGAGAAGGCAATTCAAAGGATTAGAATAGAAATGCTGCAACTAAAAAAGGGAGAAATGGGAATTGGGAGGTTGTTTGGCTAGACTCTTGAGAGAGTCAGAAATATTTACAAGAGCTACATTTCTATTATACGAGCCCACAAGATACACTCCAAACTTTATGACCTTTCTAACATGGCAGCAGTGGTTTGCACCTGAAACAGCTATTGAATAGAAGGGTCGTACGACTAAAAGCCTCAAAGCAAGAAGATGAAGGGAGACAAATAAGAGCACTAGGAAAATTTGAATTCCCTATTATCTATAAAAAATAACCAACATTAGACTCATCTCCAACTCTTAGCTAGGTGATATGGTTTGTGTCTAGATGTTCCCCTAAACCCATATAGGCATGGGGGCAGGCTTCTAGAATTTGTGATTGATTTATGCTCCAACATTTGAACTATGGGTGTGAGTGCTACATCTCCCACAGGGTAGGTGGCCTACATACAATAAAAAAGGACAGAAAGAGCTTCTCTTGTGCTCTTTCCTTTTTGGCTCTTGTTGCTTTTGTTGTCTTCTGCCGTCATGAACTGCTGCTCTCTGCCATGTGCCACTGTGCTTTAGAGCCAGCCAAACATGCACTGAGACCTCCTCAGACTGTGAGCTTAATAAACCTTTTGTTCCTTAATTTTGGGCATTGGATATTTTGTCTCAGCAACAAGAATAAAGTAACCAAGATACTAGAAAAGCATAAGATCTCATACTGAAATCCTATTTGCCAATTCTTACTATCCAAAACAATGCATCCAGCTTTCACCAAATCAAAAATTTCAAAAAGCAACAAGTGAAATGGAAGGAAAATTATAGTCTAAATAGAAAATAAAAGGTCAGAACCAGATTCAAATATAATACAGATATTTATAGTGCAGGAGATTTAAAACAATTATGATTAACATTGTAGGAATTTAATGGAAAAAATATACAACATATAAGTCTAGACACAGGCAGAAATAGAAACTACAAAAATGATCACAAGAAAATTCTGTAATTAGAATGCCAGGCAACATAAATGAAGAATATTTTTGCAAGTTTCAACAGTAGACCACACAGTTGAGCAAGAATACAAAATACCACATGAAAAGCATGATTCATTACAACCAAAGCTCTCCTTTATGTACAGTTCACAAAATATGTTTTATATTTATTTTTTCTATCCTATATTATTCATTAGTAATCAGTCAGAATGACTGCTTCATAGTGTGATTTAGACTTTCATTATTAAAGCGTTTTTAATATTCAGTAAAGTTTACTTTTATGGTATTTTTAGTATTTGATATAAGAATAATAAAAGTTGCCAAAGAATATACCCTGCATTTCTAGCTTCGTTTATTCCTTTTCCTATATTTTTATCATCAACATCAAATTTCTCTTGATAACTAATCATCCTCTTTGTCTATTTGTTCTTTGACATAGGAAAATTAAAACAGACATGACATAGGTTTAATTTCCAATAAATGAAATCATTGTATGTCCCCAGGTGAAAGGCCAAAATCTTCAAATCAGTGATGCCCGAAGCAGTTGAAATGTAAACAAACAAACAAACAATAAACTGTGTGAGTGGGTTACTAGGATTATGGCAATCGAAACTTATCTTTATTTTTAGAGTCAATATTCTCCCTCTAGAGGAATTAGTTCTATGTATTGAACTGTGATTATACACACACAAACACACACACACATGCACACATACATGCATATGTGCAGTGACTGAAGTATTTTACTGATGTTTAAATTTTAGAACATTATTACAGTAAATGACATATTGCCTTTAATGTCCCTGAAAATACTCTTCCTTGCTTACAGAACACTATCCCACCATTTTTGCCACTTTCTGCAGCACTTCTGAAACTCTCTTATGAATGTCTTTATAAAATGTGATAAACATATGGTGAATGCAGTGAATCTCAGAAAAACATTACAGTGTGTCCTCCTCTACCTTGTTCACTGGGCCTGGCATTGTACAATTTCTCCATTTTCCCTAAAGTTAAATGACTATGAATGGTAAAGCTTTTTAATCCATTCAGGACTTGGAAGCAGCTAAGATGAGAAGACTAAAGACATTCACAAAACGGAATTCTAGTACAGTTTCAGAAAGTGCCAACAATGACGGGATAGTGTGTTTAAACTGAGGGGGAATATTTTGCAGGGAATTGATGTCAGTGTGTCCTTTACTATAATAATTTTTTTTAAAATGTTAACATTTAACTTGTGATCACATCATCTATAATACAATAATGAGGATAATAGACTAAATAGTTCATTTTATTTACTGCTATGTGCATAGGTTCTTCTATTCATTTACTTTCTACCCTTACACTTAATCTCTGAGATTATTGTTATTAATATTCACATTTCCAAAGACAGAAGAGTAAAGAATATGAAAAGTGTCACATACCACAAAACAGGAAATTTGTGAGAGTAAGTATTAAGCCTGGGTAATCCTGACCCTAATTACTAAGTTTAAAGCACTTTTGTCATATTGGGTGGTTGCAATTCAATTAGTAGTGTATCTTATAATATATTGCTTATAATTTTTCTCATACTTTCTTCTTTATACTTATAGTAAAATATAGAAAACATCAAAATATGTTTTAAATTGCCTTAGTTACATTTATCCTTTCTGGAACAAACCATCCAACACCCAGAAGTTAAAGGAAGGAAGGTTTATTTCACTTCACAGTTTGTAAAGGTTTGAGTCCATATCTGTCTAGCTCCAAAGCAGGGTTGCATAGTGGAGAGACATTAGAGAGGAGAAATGGCTCATGGCATGGCAGGATCAAGGAGGCAGCAGGCAAGCAGCCAGCCTGCCTTTCCTTTTTATCCCATCCATGGTACCATCCAGAAATATGCTAATTCCAATCACTGGACTAATTTATTATCACACACCCTTAATCCTAGTATCACATGCCCTAGATTCTGCCAGCTCAGCAAAGCCCCGCCCATGAGTGCATGAGGCTTTGGGAATATCTAATTAGCAACCATAACATAAACCAATTAGTAACAGATAATTCAAAAACAAATAATATCAAGTTTAAATTGTTTCTGTTTCTAATCAAACATAACAGCTTTTTTCTCAAGTTAATTGAAATTCTGTTTGTTTATGTACACCAAAACTATTTTGCATTTAGTTTACTGCTCTTCCAGAAAAGTGGCAGAAAAATGTTGATGTGATCTTTCTGTGTTATTCATTATTGTTTATTTTTTAAGCATACTACTAAGGGACAGGTCATAACTATGAGTTATAAAACAAGTTTCAGAGAAAATGAAAGGAAGAAACTACATCCAATTTATGGGACCTCGCGAGGATTTTCACAGGTATGGTCAACCCAAAAATCCCATCTGTGTTTATTAACTCCATCCCCTCATTAAAACAAGTCTCAATCTGCCTTTTCCTCTTCTTTGCTGACCAAAATAATTACTATCACTGTAGTTTATGTTCTTTAGTTTCTCATATTGTTATGACATTGAGCTCCAGAAAAATGATGACTGGCCCCTTGATATAACCCAAAATCACAGATGACACTTCAATAGGAAATAAGATCCATCAGTTTTTCTATTGGTCATCCCACTATCATAAAGGTGACAACCAGTAGATGGCAAAGGATCAATTGCTACGAACAAGTAGTGTTACCCAAAAACCTGTCATACACATGGCAGAAAAAATTTTAAAAAATAAACAAGTATATACTTAAATTGATGATCAGTTTCTGTTTAAGATATGTGGATTAAATGATCAGTCTCTAGTAATAATTAAGAAGAAACTGTATTTTGATGACATTAAATTAAATTTTCCTGACAAAGTATTTATTTTCTATGTAGCATTTTAGTAGAAAGAATGGAGCCATCAAATTATCACACAATGTTATCATCTTCTGTGGTTTCCACATTTAAATCCATGTGTTCAATCCTTCCAACCTGAACCTTGGTGTTCAGTCTATTTTATATTTTTTTACATTTGAAGCAAATCATATAAAAACATCTATGTAAACTGTGTCCTTCTTATAGATGGCTGAATTTATAAAACCATTTTATATAAAATTTATATACAGGGATGTCAGTTTAGATTTGTGATAAAAAAATTTCAGAGACCCATAAACATTTTGATATTTTAAAATGCAAATTATCAACCTTATCAGGAGTGAGAATTCATGAATTTCTCATAAAACATTATGATGATAACAACTTTTTGTTAATTTCCCTAAGAATAAAGATGTGTGAAACCATTTCAGAAAGCACATCAGTTGCTTGCTTTTCATTTGTTCTTGAATAACTTGAAGAACCTGCTTTAAACAAGCTTACTCTAATAAACAGAAGAGAAAGAACATGTCACTGATGTTAAGAGAGCTACAATTTCATTTTCTCCAGAGCACTTATTTCATAAAATTATTTACACGAGCTTATGATGTACGTGTAGTACTGCCACGTCCTTCTCAGAGCCACTTCCTAGTGGTCTCCAACAAGGTGTTAGTACATATTTTGTTCAGTCGATGAGGTCTGGCTACTTGAGATATAAACTATTAATCATAAATGATAATTATACTTCTATCCCTTAGGATGATGTCTTTGAAGATATGCACTTTGATGCAATTGTCTTTATAGCCTGCAACTCCCATAGCTTGTATTTAGTAAAGCAAATGCTAAGCCAGATATGTTGATGAGTGCTTTTAATCAATGCCAGGGCTCTGGGAGACTGAGCGAAGAGAAACACAAATTAACATCCAGCCTGGACTACTTAATAAAGTAGCCAGAATTTATCTCAAAATACAAAAAAAAAATATTAAAAGGGTAGGCAACATACCTCACTTTGAAGATCATGTATTGAATCATCACTTTTAAAAACAGAAGAGTAAGGTAGAACTTACTGGTTAAAAACTATATGTCTACAATATTTTGCAAAGATTTTCACAATCATCCTAGTCAAAAACCTGCTAACCATGCATATGTAAGAAATGTGATGTTGTGGGGGGTATTTTAGACATTTTTTCAATGCTGAGACACAATATTTGGTGCATTCAGTTTAAGGAGAAAATATTTATTTTGGCTCGCATTTTAGAAATTTCAGTTATTTCTATAGCCCTTCTCAGTAAAAGAAATCCCTGACTTGTGAATATTCGAGTTGTAGAATTTCACAGATATGAGCAGATCTCAAGCTATGAGTGTTCATAAATGTGAGTAAATCATAGATCTAGCTCATGTGTCTGTTGGACATTGTCACATTTGTAATGCTGTGTACTTCCCATACAGTAGCATAGTATTTAGTAGTACAGTGCTCAATCAGAACCCAGGATGTCTGGAAGTAGATGGAAAAGCAGTGATGTGGAGGGGTTAGTAGGAAGTGCAAAAACAATACATATTGCATATTTGTGTCAAAGGTAGGTAAGACTCATTTTGTGTGGTTTAAAAATGAATCCATCCTGGAAATAGAACTTGTTGCTAAATTGGGGAATTATTGTATCTTTCCCAGAGAGTTAAAGATATATTACAGTGATACATATGTATCAATGTTTATAGAGGCTCAACTCACAGTAACTAAATCTTAGAAATGGTCTGTATGCCCACCAACAGATCAATGGAGAAATAAAAATTGGTACTGAAACACCAATTTTCAGTAGAGCACTACTCTGTCGTAAAGAAGGACAAACTGGAGTCATTTTCAGGAAAATAAATCTGCTTTGAGACCACAATGTTAAGCGAAATAAATCAGATACACAACCATAAATATCAAATGGTTTCTTTTATGTGAGAAACCCCAAATACAAATAAAGAGTAAAATAAAAGATAGATAATAGGAAATAGGAAAATAGAACTTTTGCAAAAGGGAAAGGGACCAAGAGATGGAGGGAAGTGGGAAAGAAGAGATGATAAAGGGTGAAAAAGAATTAAGATGTGTTATATACATGTACCAACTTCCGTGACGAAAGTAATCATCATGCGTTGCAAGCATGTACTAATACAAACAAAAATGAAAAGTGTTTTGGTCTTTCCATGGTAGGCCAACTCCAAGATGGATGGCATGACACAGGATAACTGCTCCTGGCCTGCTGGCTGGGAAGTCAAGGAAGAACCAGGAAGGGAGATTTTCCCTCCCCAGTCTGGCCCACAATGACCCACCATTTCCAGCTAAACCTCACCCTTTTATGGCAAGTCAACTATTTAAACTAAATAGCAAGTCAGCTATTAAACTATTTAAATTGCATTTCAAAAGCCTTGTTTTAGAGCACATGAGGTTTGGAGGAATTAAATATAAATTAATATAATCATTAACATGATGCGGAGATAGAAACACATTTAAATTTAGATCATTGGTCTATAAATGTTGTTTAATAATAAACATTGAACAGTAAGGAAAACAAACCTTGTATAAATTGCTAATTTTTTAATTTGCTTAAAATTTCTTTAAACTGCTATCTAAAGTATCATATTCATCAAACTCTCTGTATCTTGGCTTACTTTCTTTTATCCATAACATTTATTTATATCTGATTATAAATATTAGGTTTTAGTAGCAGTCTAATTGGGAATTTATGGTTTGTAAGCACTGAAAAAGAGGAGAAACTTTATAAATTGAAAGAACTGGTAATTAAATCTCAAGTTTTGACAAATGTCAAGTAAATAAAAGTTTTAAAAACTCCAACTACAAAATAGATGACTAATCAAATTTTCAAATAAAATTCAATGTTATATAAATTATGTATACCACTAATAACATGACTCAGCATTGTATTTGGGGATTTTTTTCACTTTTTTATGAGTATTAATTGTGGAAGCTGATACATGTATGTAACACACCTTAAATCCTTTATTTAACTCCTTTATTTATCTCCTTTCTGTTCCCACCCTACTCCTCCCTCTGTATTTTGATCCCTTTCTCCCTTTGTAAGTCTGTAGTTAAAAATCTAGTTTTGGGTATATAGATATATAACCATCATAAATACCCAAGGCTTTGGCTATGATAAACATAGGGGGGCCATACACATTATTTCAACAGGTGCTCTGAGGCAGTAATTTTTGAGATCAAGAAGGTAGTTTATCTCTACTATTTTTCCCATCATTTTTCTTTTTCAAAATGAGCTAGTATATTCAAAGCTATTCTGATCTGACTCTTTTTCCCTTCAATGCAATCATCAAATAGATTATATGTACTGCCATTGCAATTTTATTAGGTTCATTTTGTATGACTCTGGATTTTTGGTTCAAATTCTTTTATTGAAATCAGTGGGCTTATCATTTCATTTCATTCAAGATTAGAAAAGCCATCATTTTACAGAGTTGGCAGCTTTTCTGCTTCACAGGTTCTGTAATTTAGTTGGCTACTCTAATAGGGTTATATTTCATGTATGCTGAATACCCCTTTTATGCTTGTGTTACTCCTTAGAGCACTCACAGACAAAATAAAGTAGTTTATTGCATAAGAGATGGCAATTGCATTGACCATTAACCTCAATAACTTGCAAGGACTATGGAGAAGCTTATAAAACACTTTGTAGTCAAGTTTAAAGTAGTACAAGATGTTTGTTCAAGCTGAAGCACCAATATATAAGAAAAGTCTTACAATCTCTCTTCTAGTGAGCAGACCTATCATTTCAAACTCAAATGTATTTTGTATGTCTGTATTAGAAAGAGAAAAAATTTGTTTGGGCTTACCTAAGAACTTTTGGATTACACATAAAGCTGCCACTTATGTGCAAAATATTTATTCTTTTAACATAATATTGTATCAGATTTCACAGAGTTCTAATTAAGATGCAAATAAACTTTACATGTATACTAAATTACCTCTGTTAAGTTTTTATGCAACTATATTAAAAATGCACAGATAGAAGCATTCTTTATGTAACTGGGAAATCAGGTAATTATTATCAAATAAATATATTATTTACTCTTATTTAACATAAATAAGAAACCATTTAAATATTAACTTTCTTTAGGTTTCTAATGTCCATTTAATTTTTGCCTTGCAAGAAAAGTACATAGTATGTTCCAATTGCTTTACAAGAACAATTAGGCTAATTTATACATTTTTTTAAAGTTATGTTATTTTGAGAGCATAGTATATGTGTACATTAACTTATTATTTACTCCAAAACTACAATAAGATAGTTTCATTGTTAATCTATTATTTTGTTCCAAAATTCCATATCCTCATTTTTATTCTCTTTTGGTTTTAACATGAAAAATTATTTTAAAAATAAAATAAGAATGGCTGTAATGTTTAAAACTAAGAAAGAATTGTAACAAATAAGATAAAGGAAATTATAAAACAACTTCTAAAATTTAAATATTATACTCCTTGCAATGCACACTATATAAAGTTTATGTAGTGGTCGTTTACAATAATAGTCCTGCTAAAAACAAACAGGTAAACTTGACAAAAGTTCAACAAGCCATTGCTGAGCTGGAGCTTAAATCTAAGTAAACCCTCTAACCTCACTTGTTTTTAGTGCCTGCTTTTATCACCAATTTTAGGAGTCTCAAAGCTAAGCAATGCATACCCATTAGATTTTCTATAGATTAACATCATTGAGTGTTGAATGCATGTGTTTGACATAAAGGAGACAAAACTCCACCCTCAGACTTTGTGAATGCTGTGATTTCTTAAACAAGGATCTTAAGACAAGGCACAGAGTTGGGTGCAGACAACTGATTTCTTTACCTGTCTCCAGTCACATTTCTCCCACTTATTGCACAATACTTACCCTATGCTGGCTCTCTCTTGTCTCCATACAATTTGGTGACTTATAGCTGGATGTGATGGTGTATACCTGTCACACCAGTACTCAGGAGGATGAGACAGGAGGATGGTTATGAGCTTGTTTCCAGCCTCATTTGCACAGAGAGTATGAAGTCAGACCGGACTACAAAGCAAAAACCCTGTCTTAAAGAATGCTTCATGAATAAACTTGTTCGGAAAGGCCATTTTAATGATTTCCATACTATGAGGCAGACAAAACATATCTGATTTGGTAACATCAGTAGGAAATCACTGTAGGTATGTTTGTGTGAAATTTAGGAACAATTTTATTTTAAGAGTAGATATTTAAAGCACTTGAAAGTCAACATTTCCATTCTTAACAAATACGCTGATAGAAAGTTTGGATTCATCCTAATACAAAAGTCATAGGGTTGACATCTCTAGAAGGCAGGCAAGTAAGGGGTCATAGTGGGGACCGTTTACCTATAGCAGAAGCTACATCAGCTACAAAGAGATAGGAGTAATTAAATTGTAACTTGACAGATAACCCAGGGGTATCTGTTACGGTTCAGATGGAGACTGCCCTCCCAAATCCTCACATACTCATAGGCAGGGCTTTTGAAAGATGCTGGGCTGGTGGTGGTGAAGTATACAGATGACTTCTATTAGGAGGTGGGGCTTGGTCAGGAAAAGCAGGTCACTGGGAACAGGACCTGATAAGGCATCTCTCCTCCCCTGGCTCCACACTTACCTCTCATTCCTGATGACCATGATGTGAACAGCTCTTTCTTTCCTATGACCTTCAATCAGCCTGTCCTGCCTTGGTGCCAGCCAACAACGGACTGAAAACATGAACCAACATAAACCTCTTCTCTTTCAACTTACGGATATCAGGTGTTGTGTCCAAGTGGTGAGAAAGTGATTAAGACTGTACACATTCACTGACTTGAGATTGAGAATGCCGGGAACCTCAGTTTTAAAGCAGGGAGCTTAAAGTTTGCTCCATTTTAACTCCAAAAGTCCTACCCAGAACTCAGGGTGAAGACAAAACAAAATTTTATCTTCAGTAGGCAGAAGAAGAATATTAAGTATTTCCCTAAAAGGCCCCTACCATAATCAAGGTAGTACACTGTAATAAAACATACTCCTGCTGTTAGGAAAATTTTTCTCATTTTTGCTTCTTCTAGACTTTCTGTTTCATCTCACGATGAGATGAGATAGGAAACTAAGAAACACGTGAAATTCCCGGCCCAGCGACTCAGCCCCACCAAGTGAATGAGACATACTCAGATTAATTTTCTTTTCCCACAATTTATCATCAATCACTCCAACAGGCCCCAGGAATAACAATGGATTACAACCAAAAGAAAAGCATTCACTTGGAAGCTTACAGAAGTCTGAATTCAATCAGAGAGAGAAAAATAATGACCACAGAAAATTTTAGACCTATGGTTCTTACACCTACAGAGAACTTTAAAGGCAGCTCATCTCTTACTTAGATTAACATATATCCTCACACTCACGGCCTACTTACCTCAGCTCCTGTCACCCCACATTTTAGTTCTGCTTTAAGCAACGACAAAAAAATCCTACAGGAAATTCTAAAGGGCAACAGAAAAAGTCTGGAGACAAAGAAATTTGCAAAACCGGACAAAGATAAGACATAGATGTTGGAGCTATCAGAGAGGAAATCTAAAATAACCAGCTAATATGTTAAGAGATTTAATGGAAAAAAAAAAGCTAATACAGAACAGATAACATGGAAAAATTCTAGGAAAAAATCAACAGGAAAGGTAAGAATGCATTTCAAGATGTGTTAGTTACCTAAGGCTGTCATAACAAATTGCCACAAAGTTGGCTACTTGAAAGAGAAATTGATTCTTCAGAAAGTCAGAAGTTTGAAATCAAGATGTCAACAGGATTGTTCCTATCTAGAGGGCTTTAGGATGTGGTGATGCCCTCAGTTCTTGGCATCTCTCAGCTTCTATGTTCAGCTCTGAAATCTTTGACTGAACTTTCTTATGGTGCTATTTTCTGTATATGCCCATGCATCTTTTTTCTCTTATACCGAGAGTAATATCATTGGATTTCAGGCTCTTATTAATTCAACATTCTCATTTTGAACCTTACTCTAATTGTAACTGCAAAAGCCCTATTTCTGATCATATACTGAGTTACAAAATTAAAATGATGAAACCTACAGTGGATTTCTTAAAAGTGATGCAAGCAGGAAAAAAATTGGAGAGAAACTGTTAAAAGTTTAGAGAAATACCCGTGAAAAAATGTAAATAAAATAAAGACAGTAAGAATTCATATTAGCATACTTACTGTGAGGGAAATATTAAAAGAATTTTCTCAGGAAGGACAATTATATAAGTAATAAAATAGGATTTGCATAAGGAAAGAAAAAGGATCAGAAAATAAAAAAGTTAAAATAGCTGTGTTAATTTTAGAAAACCAGATTTCAGATAAATTTATCATGTTTACATGAAGCATTGTATAATGCTAAGGGAGTCTATTCTGCAGTGTACTTACATATCTTAAATATGTTTACAGCAGTACATCAAATATTTGGTAGCCAACTTACAGAACTGTAAATAGAAATAGTAAAATGCACTATTATAATTGCAGACAGCAACCAACCCCTATCAATAATTGAGAAATTCAGCATTTAGAAAATTAGTAAGGATATACTGACTAAAGCAATTCTATCAATGATCTTGATCTAATTGATATTTATAAAATGCTGCATCCAACAATAGCAGGAAGCACAACCTTCTCAGTGTCATAAGATACATTCAATAAGTTAGCTCTGATTCTAGGCGATAAAATGCTTTGTTAAAATTAAAAGGATAGAAACCATAGAAATTGTATGAAGAATGTTTCCAGAAAAAAAAGTCCAGAAAAAAACTTTTAAAGATGTGAATAGTTGAATAATATTTGAAAAAATTCCGAGTACATTTAACTACTTGATCTTTGACAAGTGGCAAAAAAATCATGTTCTTTGACAAATTATGCTGAAAGAATGAACTTTCCACATACAGAAGATTAATTTAGACTCATATCTCTCATCACATACTAAACTAAAATCAAACTGGATCAAAGATCTAAATTTTAAAACAGAATCACTATCTGGTAGAAGGTAAAATAGGTAAAATTCTTGAAAACATAAACAGAAAATGTAATTCCTGAACAGAGCTAAAATTGTTTAATAGATAACATCAAGAATCAACAAACTGGAGTTTATCAAATTAAAAATCTACACAGCAAAGAAAATGCCCCATAGTGTGAAGACACAACCTACAGAATAGGAAACTAAATTGCTAAATATTGCTCAGGCAGAAGAATTATGTCTCAATATATAAAGAATTTTTTAAGAAGATGTTCTAAAATAAAAAACCCAGTCAAAAAATGGGCAACTAAAATGAACAGAATAAAAAACACAAGTGGCCAATAAATACATGAAAAAATGCTCATCATCTCTGACCATAAATGAAATGCAAATTAAAATAAAACCAAGATTCCCTCTTACTCCATGAAAAATGGATCATCAAAAATTAGATAGCAACAAATGGTGGCACAACCCTGGGGTAAAGGAGCCCTTCTACATTGTTGGTGCTAATAACCTAGTATGACCATTGTGGTATCAGTAGGGGGAATCCTCAAAAGCTACTACTATGTACTTTCTAAATTAAAAAAAAAAAAAACAACTAAAACAACTAAAGACATCATGTTTTGGTGATACATGCAAGCACAATTCAAAATAGCTCAGTGTGAAAATGGACTTCATATACACCATTACACAAAAGGATAAATGCAGTGTGGTACTGTATTTATACACAGTACAGTATTACTATACCATGAAGAATGATAAACTTGAGTCATTTGTAGGAAATGGATGCACCTTGAGACCACAATTTTAAGTGAAATAAATCAGACACATAAACTTAAATATCCCATGGTGTTTTTCTTATATGAGGAAACCAAAAATGTAAATAAAGAGCAAAGTACACAATAGCAAAAAACAAAAAGAGATGAGAGGTACAGAAGGGAAAATTGCAGGACAGGAGGAAATGGGAGGAATGGGGGTATAAAAAAGAACAAAGATGTGTTATATACATGTACCCAGCTCCTCATGGTGCAAGTAATCATTAAGAAGTGCATAATGCATGAATAAAACATTAAAATAGAAATATTAAAAGAAGAAGAAAGGATGATAAATAGCTAAAGCAGAAATCAACAGTATCAGAAACAGTAAGATAACATAAAAAATTAATGAAATCAAAAGCAGCTTTTTTACCAAAATAAAAGTAAAAAAAATGTAAACTTCTGGACAATATAACCACAGAAAATAAAAGAACAACCAGCATCAGAAATGAAAAATAAGTCCTCATTACAGGTACTATGAACATTAAAAGAAATATAAAAATTATGAAAAAACAGATGTCCGACATCTTGAAAACAATTCTCTCTCAGTCTCAGTTTCTGTCTCTGTCTCTGTCTTTGTCTTTCTCTATTTGCTTTTTGTTTTGTTTTGTTTTGTTTTTTGACAGTGTCTCATGATGAATTTCCAGCTGTCCTTGAAATCACTATGTAACCTAGTTTGGCCTCAAAGTGCACAGTAATCCCTGCTACTTCATTCTCCCAAGTACTACAGTTATAGGCATGAGCCACCATGCCTGGCTGAAAACAGTTCTTGAAAGACTCAGACTACCAAAATTCACACAAAGATATAATCTAAGTAGACTTATGCCTTTGAAAGTATAGATTTAGTAATTAAATCAACGAAATAGAAACATCTGATTTAGATATTGATGTCACTAGTGATTTTTAAAAATTTGAATCATCCAGAATCTCTTTCAAAAAATAGTACAGAAAACATGCATGTGGGAGGTGTTTGTGTACACTGGCGTGTGTGTGTGTGTGTGTGTGTGTGTGTGGTACCGGTGATCAAATCTAAGCAAGATTTCTACCACTGAGCTACATTCCCAGTTCCAGAAAAACCAAATTAACACATTCCAGGTCAGAATGATCTTAACACCAAAGTCCAAGACAAAATCCCTTATAAATATTAGTAAATCAAGTGTAAAGATATATATGGAGAATTGTATAGTATGTACAAGTGGGACTTTGCCTAGGTATGCCAGCTGATTTAATGTTCAACAGTCAATTCATATCATTTCAAGAGAAAGAATATATATATATATATATATATATATATATATATATATAAAATGATGCATTAAAAACACCTAGTAAAAGTCAACACACATTCATTTCAAAATTTTCATTTACCTAGTAACAGGAGACTTTTTGTGTTTGATAAAGAATATTTACAAAACTACTTGCAGCTATCATAAGGATTAACTAGAAAATGAATGAACATTTTGCTTCTAAAATCAAGAATAAACTAAATGCTGTTTCTCCACTGCCATTCATCATCTGTCTGGGAGTTCTGCATAATGGAAACAAAATTAAATTAAATTACATTAATAAAATAAAATAGTAAAATAAAATAAATTTAATTTTTGTTTGTTTTTTAGGTATTGTTGGTAAGTTCAGGCTTTAGTGTGTATTTTTAGTATTTATTATGTTAAAGACTTTTAGTTATCAAAAAACTTATAAGGTTACAGTAATCAAGACAGCATATTATTAGTGAATTAATGAAACTCACTAAATTTTTGGGATTAAACCCATACATTTTGGTCAACTGAACCTTGACAAAGAATATACACAATATGATTACAGAGCAATCTTTCTTTAGTAAAACTCTTGATATACCAAAAAATATAAAATTCAACACACATTAACATTTCTCATGAAATTTAACTGAAGTTGTACAATAGATCTAAAGATAAAGCATAGATTATACATTGCTAAAGGAAAATATGTGAGGCGTTGGAAATAACTTTTGGTTTGCTGCTTAGTTTTTAAATGACACACTCAAAGTCCAAAGCAGGAAAAAAATTATAATGTGTCTTTATTTAAATTGAAACCTCATTTGGAAGAGACATCGTTAAAATAAGCCAAAGCAATAATTAGAAGAAAATATTTACAAAGCTGTTACAGACTTCCATCTAAAATAATGAAAGAGAGTTACAAATAAAGATTTAATGTTAAAGACAATAACATCTGAACAGACACCCCACTAAAGAAGATATATATAAAAATAAGCATATAAAGACATACTCAATACTTTTCCTCAGGAAACTACAAATTAATAAACAATGAAAGACTGCTACAGATCTGTAACAATGGCTGACTGCTATGACATTATCAATTGCAGACAAGGATGTAGATGTTATTAAGGCACTCATTGCTAATGAGAATGTAAAATAGTGCAAACTGGAAAACATTAAGTTTCTTAAAATTAAACATATTCTTTATCGTAGGTTTCAGCAGTCACACTTCTTTACACTTCCCTAAATAGCTGAAAAAATTACATTCAAAAGTTATATAGAAGTTTTACTCATCAAGAACTGGGAATAAATATCTTTCATTAAGTAAATAGATAAACAAAATGCAGTTTTTCCATGAAAGAGAGATGCTATTTTAGAAACCTGTTTATTAGTGGGAGGCAATAGGTAGTTCATAGCTAACGAATTCACAAAATTGGATTATATTGACTTGATGAGCTGTATTAAAGGTTAGTACTTCAAGAGATATTAATATTATAGGGAACTTGCTTTATCTTAGTTTTTGAATCAATACTTAGCATTATTTTCTGATAGTCTGCAGAAGTCTCCAACCCAACCTGACTGTCCCAGCCCCCAACCTGCTCACCAGAAGAAGCACTGCTTCTACAGGGAACTCAGCTCAGCACCCAAGGCTGTCATCAGCAAGCACAGGAAAACAGTTAAGATAGGACAAGAAATTTGTAAGTCCTGGGTACATGTGGAGACACCCAAAATTTTATATCAGACACTTAAAAGAACTCTGACCACTGAGATGCAAGACTGCCAGAAAACTTTAACCACAGATGTTCACTGGGATCCTCCTTCCCAATGTCTCTGGCCTTCTCTCTGTCTCTATAGAAGGGACTCACTTCTCTTTATTCAGGGCAGAAGGTCTTATCGTGCTCTCTGCCCGAACCCATGCACAATAAATTCCATGCCTTGTTGCCTTTACCCAAGCCTGCTTGTCTCTGCTCTTACATACATTACATTTCGATACTATTGAAGTTAGTCTTAAATTTCATTCCCAGTGTATTTTACTTTTAAATAAATGTCCTGCCAAAGATGATTGTCACCAATAAAAACTGAATTTTTGTCTTATTAGGAAAAATATGATAGTTCAGATATTCAAATATTCAGTACAATTTTTTTGAGACAGGGTTTTGCTCTGCAGTTCAGACTGGCCTTGAGCCCACTTTGTAGTCCAGGCTGGCCTAAATTTTATAGTGATACTCCTAACTCAGCCTCTCAAGTGCTAGGATCACAGGCTCCACCATGCCCAATAAATTCAGTGTAATTTAAATAGCATGATCAAATTAAAAGTGTCAATATTTTTCCATTTTTGATGAAAACTGTTCAATTTTTATGTAAAAAATTAATCATGTTTTGAACATAGAATTTTTCTGTCCACTTTTGTTGTCTAGAATGGTAGATTAATTTTTAATTTGTTCCCAAGCAAACATGCGAGCAAATTTGGTATTGACTCAATAGAGCCCAGATTAAATGCTTATATTTTAAAGTAAAATATGTATTTCCGAGAAAGAAAGATGACCATTGGAGTATTAAAATAAGAGGATTCCATGCCTCAAATCAATTCATTTACCTCAGGCATTTGCAAAATTTTAAGACTTTAAACTACTTCTAATATTTAACAAAAGAATAACTCTGACAAATAGCTTTCTAAGGCAATTTTTTTGCAAATTGTAAGTTCAGTAATTACACTAATTTGTATTTTACTGAAATTCATTTTTTTGAATATGTAAACTAAAGAAAGTTTAAGATAAATTTTAGCATTAATACTAAATGTTAATGTAATGCAAATCAAGCACAATAAAGGACATAAAATTCAATGTCTTCTATTTGTTGACTAGTAACTCAGAGCTGATGAAAGCTTTCTTATGATCATATATGTGACACACCAGCATGAAGCTATTAGTGGGGTCTTAGACACTCCTTAGCAGAGATTCATTGTACATTTGTACTCACACAATTTCTAAGTCTCAAAACAATAAATGAGAATTCTCTCTAAACAAGTCCTTGGGGAATTTTTGCTTCTGCTATGATATATTTTTCTCTGAAATCTTAGAAATTGAACTATTCTTCGTAATTGTGTTTAAAATGGTTTAGGCTGAAATCTAATTTTCATTCATCTAACAAAGAGAATACTCTCCACCAGCTCTATTACTCAGATTAAGGCAATATAAGATTCTATATTCTTAATAAATACATGCTCAGCTATTGCATATGTGGGTTCACACAGAATATGACTCATTAATTGTTTTGAGAGCAGAAAAATCCATGTATGAGGCATTTTTCCCATATGCTTCCAGAATGAGCATTCATTTATAGATAATAAATTGTCATTTTATACTTTTACCATATAAATATTAAGGAGCTTTTTCCATTTCTTGTGTTTGTTGCTTTCTACCTCACAATCTGAATCCCCATTCTGCACTTGGACCATGACTTCTTAGTTGTTTCCCATGTGGTGCCTTTTCCTTAGAAAAACTTTCTTTTGACTTCAAGATCAATGTAACTTATTGATCATACAGTCACATTGATTGTACACTCTCCAACTATGACACTGATTATAACTTTATGAATACTATTGTTTGTTCTACTAATTATTCTATAAAAATTTATACAGAATATACACATGATATTCTATGTGACACATAATGAATACAAAACAAAGTGTTACCTGATAAATCAATAAAAAGTCACTCAAAAGCTCAGTGGAGCAGTATTACGTAAAAATAATGAGTTAGCATGGAAAACTGAAAAATTAAACCTATACTTTGCTCTGTTCAAGGCCATCAAATATAGACTATACTTACATGTATTTACAATATTCTTTTGTCTTTGGGGATTTCATCAATATCTGGTAGATTTTTTCTGAGTAGTATGAAATTTCCAGGGAAATATAGGTTTTATACTTTCTTGTTCAAAAATGTAATTTTATAGAGGACAAAAATGTTGCACTAAATTTGTACATCATACTTGAGGTCAAAAATAACTAAACAGATTTTGATATTTTAGTTTGCTTTTTTTTTTTTTGAGACAAGATTTCACTATGCAATGCAGGCTGGCCTTGAACTCACTTTGTTGCCCAAATTTGCCTCTAACTCACATTGATCCTCCTGTCTCAGCCTCTCAAGTGCTGGAAATACAGTTCTGTACCGCCACACATGGTTTAGTTTGCTATTTCTTAATGTATCCATAACACAGACTAAAAAAGTATTGAATTCGAAAGAGTAACTCTAACCACAAGAAAAAGGACATGCACTGAAAGAACAAAAAATAGCTGTATATAAATTACATAGATGATAATATGTTTATAATATTTATTACACATTATCAAAATTTTATGACACTTATTTAATGGTAAATTAGTTAGATGCATTGGATATCTGGAAATTGTTTTTCAAAATTCATTCAATAGCAATACTTTTAAAATCTTTCCTTCATGAACTTTACTTATGACAGAACTCTTCTGTGTCTTAAATGATTTGGTGGAGGTCATACAAACTTACACATATGGGGAAAATTCCCAACACTAAGTACATACACATGCTCTAGGAAAAATGGAGGCTCTGAGGTGAGGCAATGTTTTCTGATTTTGGTATTATGCTACAGTTATATGAGACACTACTAGTGAGTGAAGATACAGAAAATTTCACTGTATAATTTCTCAAAAGTGCATGCAAATCTCCAACTATTTCAAAACTAATATATTTTTTTAAATCCCACATGCACACTGCAGAATAGTTGAGAGCACGGGTTCAGTCTAACAAGTTTATCCAAGTATCAAAGTGCCTTATACGTTGTAGTCAATAAATAATCGATCAACCAACACAGGATTATTAAATTTAAATGACAACAAAATAAAGCAGCAGTGGAGCCACCATCACTACAAGGAAAACTTAAAACACTGAGATAATGATATCTTTTTTTTTCAATTAATTGACACGTAGCAATTATACGTGGTTATAGGGCACAATGTGATGTTTCATAAACTGTGACATTTTGCTGGAATATAGCTTGGGTTTCAGTGGTGGGATGATGCATTTGTATGGATTCCTTTCAGATCAAAATAAGGTTAGAGCTGTAGTTCTACTATTATCACTAATAAGAAGTAACAACTTCTATTATATAAAATCTTCCCCCATTTATTGCAACAATTGACTTTCTGTATCTGCACACTAACTGTATTATTTGCATTCAAAATATTAAGAAATACTAATGCTAGATATCAATTCTCTAGGCCTTAATATCTAAAACTTGGATTAATCTAATATCTAGATTATTTTGATACTGTGAAATATGACTTGTAAACTATCAGTTATTCAGAAAATAAGGATACAAATGTAATTTGAACTTCCTACATAGTATTATATGTAATATAGTAAGAACAAAAGAAGAGATTTATCTATATCATTTATAGAACTAAATTATATAATATATATATATTTACATAATAATGGAACTATATATTATATAACATTTTATAAAATGATCTTAATTAGTTCTGAGAGGGATGACAAATATCAAAAATTATATCAAACAAATTGCTTTCTCTGAAAAGCATAGTAAGTCAAAATGCAATAGAAACCTACAAATTCTAGATTGAGCATCCAGTACCAAACAAACAAGTAATAGTAGGAGAAATTTTTGCATCAAATATATCAATGACCAAATTTGATGAATTTCAAAGCAGTTGAGTACCAGGGTATGATTGCATATTTAATGCATTTTTATTGTACATATCTTACAGATCTTTATGTATGCATGTTTACATGTTTGTAAATATGTGTATTTAATAGTTCTTAATTTCTCATAATCCTATATGAAATATCAGAAAACCTAGAGTCTATTTTAAATTATGTATTAAAAATCAAAAAATTGATTTTCATTACCAATTTCTTAATAGAGTACACATTACAATCATGGAGTCAATAAAATTATGTTATGGCTGCAAATATTGGTCACATATGTTTGGAAATTTTAGAAAAATTCACATACTTCAAGGAAGAGTACTGATAATTCTTTAAGTGCCAAGCTGTTTCAAACATAAACAGACCTTTACAAAGAAAAGCTATCACAATTGAGAATGGTCCCTTAATAAAGTTAGATGTGGGCTACTGTTCTTATGATACAATTCTTTGTTAGAGATGAAAGGACAGTAAATAAGATGACCTTGTGTTATGCTAATGCCTAGCAGATAAGCTGTGTTTCTGTTTTGATACAATAAATATGTTGGTTATTATATACACATTTAAAAATTAGTTAAAAAAAACAAAGTGGTAAAACAATCAGTTTGACTAGGCCAACAGCTGCCTCAGTTTGATAAGCCCTAAGAAAGAGAAGTCACAACACAGATATCTTGCTCTTTTTACCTTGGCATTCCAAATGGAGAAATTTGTTTTGTGCCAATGAGTTCTGCTGAAACCTAACTCAGTTTCTCATTCAATATGACAATTTGCATAACATTACCCACAATGCCTCACATTGTGATTTTGCTTTGAAAACAGACTTGATTGACCCTTGCTGAGCTGCATTAATGTGTCTTTAAATTGAGCAAACCTAATTATCTCACATGAAAGTTATGCCGCCTCTGGTGCGACAAAACTAATACAATTAGAGTCAGCCAGGTGTATTAACTGAGTATTGTAAACATGCATTCTCTCTGGTAGAGAACACTCTACTATACATCAGGGACTGGACGGGTTGTATCTGACTGCAGTATAACCTTCTATGTCAAAAATATCTTTGCTACAGAGATCCACAAAGCCCAGAATCAGAAGGTCTATATGCCTTAGGAGGTTAATGTCTGTTTAGATTTAAGATTGTTGTGTCACATACATTTTGTTTCTATACTTTGAAAAGTCAACTTTCTGAGGCATTCATGTTATGGTTGTTAGCTTTTTGTGATTTCCTAAAAGCCACTAAAGTATAAAAAGCCATCATGAATCTTTACTGCCGTAATTTGTAAAATTTTTTAAAGATGAAATTAAAAAATTTTTCCTTAAAAAATGATGGGGGAAAAGAATAAATTAATGAGGAAAATTTCTTCTTTAAACTTTTCTATTTCTGACAACTAAAGAAAAATGGGATGATGGTTTTTAAACTTATTATAAAATAAAATAATAGTCAAGAAATCTTGCATTAAATCTTGGATAACTTTATAAGTTGTTATGGATTGAAAACTGGTGGCCAGCTTAACGCCAGCTGGATTACATTAGCATGACACTGGGTGTAGATGTTTCACCTGAGGAAGGTTTCCAGCATAAATGGATATGTGGAGAAGGAGAAGCTATCACGTTAGTGCATTAGGGTATTGAGGTGTTGAGGGTGTAGTCCAACAGTAACACTCATCATCACCAGTGGATTATTAAATGCAAAGCATAAAGTCACTTTGGAAGATCTAGATAAATCTGATTATAAGACAATGAAAAAAACATTTTACCAATTAGCCACTATCAACAAAATTAAACATGTCAGGAGTACTTTTGTAGAAGATGTGTCCATTCTTAAAAATTTTGAAAAATTATACATGAAAATCAAAATTTTAAATCAAAACAGAAAGGAAAGTAGATGAAAATAGAAACACTAAGTGCACAGCAAGAAATAAACAAGACAAATATGAAAGCCTTTCTAGTAACAAAGGCTGTATAATTTTATTGATAAACTGAAAAAAAGAGAAATGCAAATTAAAATGATAATGCATTCTCTCATTAGTCACTATCTACTATCACATAGAATATGTTTGACCACATTGGATGCTTATGGATTTGTAGGATAATAATGGGGTATTTGGCCATTCAAGTAGAGTTGTGGGAAATGCTAAATGTTATATTTCATTTATGCATAACTCAATGAACTAAAAATGTGCCCATCTCATAATCCAGCATCTTTACAACTAGAAATAGAAAGAAACATGTGGATTAGAAATTTAAGCATTGAACATGGTTTTCCACAACAAAAATTAAAATGGCTATCACTAAAAGAATAGGCTAATCTGGCATGCATCTACTGGAGAATTGTAAAAGAAACAAATGTAATGTGTTAACACCGCCAAAGCTTTAACATATATGGTAGGATGAAAAAAACAGAGAATAAACTGGAGATTATGTCTGTACATGTTTTGTGGCTGGGGAATGCAGCTCAGTGATATGATTAGCACTGGTAAGATCCTGGGTTCCAGGTTCACCACCGCAAAACAAATAAGCAAATTTAAAACATAAATGTGTATACAATCTCATCGTGAGGTCTAACTAGGAATGGCCATGAGTTTATAAAAATAAATACTATACAGAAACACAAATTCTGAATGTAAAATTATTGTATTAATTATTCTTGAGAGAAAGTTGAAATGTAGGGTGTATGGAAATTTGTCTCTAATATAATGAGAATGAATTTATACATAATATGTAACTTTAAATATGATAAAAATATAAAAAAGAAAAAAGTAAATACAAAATAGGAACGTTAAGTTCTCCAAAACAGAAGATAATGCTACGTGCCTTAATTTTACTTTTATATGCTACTAAGATACCCTGTTTTGGCAATGTAATATTAAAAAGATAAAGAGATCAATTGCATGACCAACCAAAAAATGCCAAATATACTAAAATGAATTCCTGCTTTCTCTAAATATGTATTTTAAACAAAAAAGTGAAATGAGAATTATTTTTGAATTACCCTCATAAAGACAGCTGACTGTACATGTTTTGCTTACACCAAGCTTAAAAACTACATTTAATAAATGTTTTATCTAATGCATTTTCACAGAAAAATTTGGAAGCCATTGTTTTTGAAAACCTTAAATTGAAGGGTGGTGTAGTTTCAAGAGCTTACAAAAGTCAAAGTTGATAGTCATAACTAAGTTCTAGAAACTTGCCATGAGTCAATGTAGGAGTAATGTTGTCAAATATTCATTATGAGGAAAAATTGACAATTTTTGAAACAAGTCTTCTATAATATGATTATTATTCAATTTAAGTTTATGCCTAGGAAATACATTGTTAGATCCCTCTGTATGTGTACCTAATTTGACCCCAATCATCTGTTATACTCAACAGTATAAACCCAAGATTAAGCATCCCTTCTTTCTTCTTTCCTTCCTGATTTGATTGATAACCCAGTCAAGTACCAAAAAAAAAAAAATAATAACCCAGTCACAAAGTCATTTAGTTCCACTAATTCCAGCTACACATATAGAACATTTCACCTCTTGCTGTTTATATCGGTCAGTACTCAGTAGAGAAACCTATAGCACAAGATATACAGATATATAAGAATTTACCAGATTGGCTTACAATGGCTACTCGAGTCAGTGATGGAAGACTGCAGAGGGTATCTGCACACTGAAGACTGAAGGATCCAGTTGAAGATGAAAAGCTCACTGCAGTCTGCGGTGGGTGACCGTATCAAGAGGATGATGGGTCCATTCTGGAAGCTGAAGATTCTGCACCAGAAACCAGGAGACGACAACCAAGATGAATTTGAAGAGCAGAGCTCCTCCAAAGATACAGAAGCAGATCCATCCTCCTTCTCATTTCCCCTTAATACCATCCAGGTAAAGATCCACCCTAGGGTGAATCTTTTACACCCTAGGATGTGGAATGGCTGAGCCAATTTAGTAGAGCTACTCTTCCTTAGATTGACACAGTCAAACAACCATCACAGTGAAGAATGGCCACTTTGCTTTGATCACTGAGATTTTGCCTCATCAATTAGTAAATTGCGTTATCTTTGTATGTGCAGTGAGACTTGGGACAACATAAGGACAAGATAGATCTCAACTTAGGCAGTATTACAAAATGATAAGACCAGGGATGGGGCTGAGCATGTGGAAGTAAATGTGCCCTCTGAATGTTATATCCCCGACAGTGACAATCTTAATTTTTAAAAAGAGTAACAAAAAAAGGAAACCAAAAAGAGTAGCAGAAATGGTTAAGTACTGGAAATTGATTTGATTTTTCCATTTAAAACAGGCACATGTTAACTGCTGCAGTAGGTCTGAATGCAGTCTGGAAACAACCATTAAGAGACCTTACAGGTCATAATTTTATGATTCTCAAATTCGACAAAGTGCCTTTTAATTTTATTTTACTTTCATAAGTAGAACAGCTTATATTTTGTAGCTCTTTCCACTTCACAAGAAACGTGGTGTGATAAAACAAGAGAGGTTATTTGAAACCAGGTTTGATCTACTGACAATTGTGCTGACACCTATTGTTAGCAGCTGTAGCACTTTGTGAAAGCTGCTGAACATTTGTGTCTTGATTCCCCTATTTGTATATTAGAAAATAGACTGTGGAAAAAAATAAACTATATTTACTGAACTACAGTTTTTAATTATCCTGACAGACTTACGAGATTTGCTTTATTTTCATCAATGCACATGCTACAAAATGGTGGCAGAATGAGTTTAAATCACAGTATTTAAGTGACAGAATTGAGCCATCATCAGAAATTTCATCAGATTTGATAAAAAGTTTTCTTATAATTCTATATTAGAAAAAAATAGAACTACTAAGAGCCAACAGAAAGTGTCTTTCTTCTGCTCTATATTCCTAAGGTATGTCTATTCTTATTTTTTATTTTCTCATTTGAATGTTTTTCAGACTAAACTTAGTACTCATGGTTTGTTAGAAAATCTCTGTTCTCTTAGCTGCATTTAATGTCTTTGAAACATTTCCTTTGGTGTGTTTATAAGCAGAGCTATCTTTGATCATAAAAGATGACTATACCATAGCTTCATTTTCAAAGAACTTCATTACCATTAATTATTTCTTGTGGAGATTTTGCAGAGACAAAGATGTCTAAAGAATGGTAATCTCTTTGCTTGGGTGCCTTTATGATCATCTCTAAATTAAAATAAAAACTAAAGTCAAAATAACTCTTTTTTCTTTATTTTCATGTGTCTGTAATCAGAAAATTTTATGGCAACAATCATGCTTCATAGTTTATGAAAACAGAAGATTTTCCTAAAGTACAATTTATAATCATCTTCAAATCACAATATATGAAATAGAAAACTAATCTATTTTTCTATTGTCTACCACAACCACTTATTTAGCACATTTATTATCCCATATTAGCCATTTACAGATACTTTGCTTTATTGATCCCTTCATATATTTAAAAAATTATTGAGGAGCCCCCAAATTTATTTTTGTAATTTATATATTTAATATATTTACTAGATAAAAAGTTACAACTCAAATATTTTACAATATGTGTACATTTACGTATAACAATAGAATACATATTGGTATATATTGACAAAGTAACAAAAGTTTCAATGGCACTTTTCACAGTTTCTGACAAAAATAACATTTTCAAGATATCATTTCACAGTATTGCAAATCTCTTTAATACTTAGTTTGATAGATTTTTATATCTACTTTAGTACCAACTTGTGGTGGTATCATAAGTGATACAGTCTCTAAAAAATTAAACTGCTTGTTATTGGGTAAGAGAAAAATAAATGATATCTTAGTGATATAGGGGAATGAAACTCCCAATCTACTATATGTCCAGTACAAGTTCATGTTCTCTAAAGAAACTCATTCTTCATTGAAGAATGAATTTTAGGAACAATGGAGGTTAAGAGCAGAAATATTTATTGAGAGAAGGAAAGCTTTTGTCTGAGAAAAGGAGACAGAAGTGGTCCAAAATGGATTGACAAAGATTCTGTCTTTTCTAGGGATTTTTATAGAGTAAAACCATGAGGTGAAGAGGGTCTAAGGTGGGGAAAACTGGGAACTTGTGAGGCAGGTGGGCATGAGGAGGGACAGGGTTGTGATCAACCAATTAGATTAATTTTTCAGGCAGAATTGACTAAATTAAGGACAAGTGGGGAAGCAAGTCACATAGCAAGTGAGCATTCTTTACAGATCAGTGACTTTTCCCATAGAGTTTGGATGGTGACCCCTGGCTTCTCAATGTGAGCCACACCTAATCCCTAATGTTTATACTTAGAGTGTGGTTGCATTTGTTTTGCTTTCTGTCTTGAGATCTGGCCCACAGCAAGAGATGTGTGTCTTCTCCAAGGTCACAGGACATCTGGGCCTCTGTGTCAGCTTCCTTGAGGACCTAGCCCTGTCTGATTGCCTGTATTTCTAACTAGTTCCTCTCTCTGTACCATTAGTATTATGATTTTTCAATCTTGTTGAGATATAACTTACTACAGTATACTTGTATGAAGTATAAAATTGTATACATTTTATTATATTTACAAAGCTATCCAATAATTCTAATAATGTAATTTCAGAACATTTTCATCAATACATAAAGAGATTCTAGCTATTACCTCTCACTAATTATTTCCTTCTTATAGCACCTTACCACTATTTGGCTTTTGCAAGTATAGAATTATTAGTTTGGGACATTTTATACAAAAATTATCAAAAGATATGTGACCTTTTGTGACTGGCTGCCCTAAAATCTATTCTTTCAGAAGTAATATATGTTAGTTGTAATATGTGTTAGTCCTTCATTCCTTTTTGTTGCCAAACAATATTTCCTTATATGAATATACCACATTGTCTTTATTGACTTGTTGTTGGACATTACAGGTTTTTCTGTTGTGGGTTATTATTATGTGAAAAAATGTGGTATAAAATAAGTTTATGAGATTTTCTTTAGATAAATACTCTAAGTTTTTTAAGTCATCGATAACTCAAGTTTTAAAATTTCAAAGAACTACCAAATTGTTTCCACAGCAGCTGCACCATTGTGCATTCCCACTAGCAGTGAGTAAGACTTCAATTCATATACATGTTCACTAACACTTGACTTTTGTCTCTTTTATTGTAGCTAGTGTGTGCAAAATGGTTTCTCTTTTTAATTTGATTTGTGTTTTCCTAATTATCAAATAAATTGTGCATCTTTCCAAATATTATTTGTTCATCTACATTCTTTTGAGAAATTGATATTCATTTTTAATTGGGTAGTCTTTAGGTATTCTGGGCATAAGTTGTGATAGTTAAATTTACCACTCAACTTGATTGAGCCAGTAGTATACAAATATTTGATCAAATATTTATTCTGGCGGTTTCTGTGAAGGTTTTTTCTAATGAGATTAATATTTAAATTCATAGATTTTTTTTTTGACTCAGGTAAATTGAGTTCCATAATGTGAGTAAGCTGAAGGCCTCCGGACAACAACCAAAATTCTCTGAATGAGAAGGAGTCCTGCTGATTGTCTGCCTTTGGAATAATCTAACTCCTTCCCAAGTCCAGCCTACTGTGCAGACTTTGGACTTAGCAACACTCCTAATCACATAAGCCAATTCCTAAAAATAAATTTTTCTCTGACTGTATATACATATTGTATTCTGTTGCTTTGAAGAACTCTAATACAGTTTTTTTGTGAAACACAATTTGCAAACATTATTTCTGTGTTTCTCCCTTGTGTTTTAATGCTCTTCTTGGTATCATTTGAAGAACAAATTTCTTAAACTGTGATTAATTTCAATTTAAAGATCTTTTTAAAAAATTCTCTATGCCTTTAGTGTTATAACTGAGAAATCATTTCCTTACTAGTTTCAACCACATTTACCCCTGTTTTCTTGTAAAAGTTTTAGTTTTAACTGGTGCATTAGTTCTGTAATCTAAATGGAGTTCATATGAGTGTACGGTATATGATCGGTGTCTAAGTTTATATTTTTGCATGTGAGTGTTGACATCAATATTTGTTAGGTTTACTATTATTTTGTGATTGTATTGAAATTCAGAGGTTCCCAGGAAAAGCTTCTGAAGCACTCTACCAGAACTGTTGTTATACCTCTAAGTCCCATCACACTGCAGTAATCACTTTAATTGAAGATCTTGGCTTTTCTTATCTGCTTTAACAAAAGGTTCTTGAAAAAAAAATACAGGTAATATTTTTATCTTGCATTACCAAAGTCAGAAGACTTTAGACTAATGACTACATATGATGTCATTTGTTGAAGAAATTAATTCTTAATCAATTTCCCAAGTACAAGTTGATCTTGGATTGTTTCCAGGGATTAGAGCTTTGAAACTAGAAGACAAAATCAATTGCTGTTTTTTATAAAACAGTATTAATTGTGAGAAATCCCTCCCTTCCAAACTTTTATGAGCCTCAAATTTCATAGCCTTAGAACTATACTAATATTGTGGCTTCCTACCTTTTACATTTCATCCCCTTTAAACTCATATGCATCAAAAATATTTTTTTCACAAAATTTCTCATGTCCATATGAAATGAGATTTCTTTTTAGATTAATCAAAAATTGGAATAAAAAGAATGAAAAGAAAATTAATCAAATGTTGTGAGTCAAAACAAACAAATTATATACCAAGCACTCAAATGGATGATAAAATACATGTTGATTTAATTATACCTAAGAACAACCTCTGTAGTCAGTATTATCTCTCTTTTAAAGAGAACAAAAGTAAGGTTTTGTGCATTAATTACTTTAAGGCTGAAGTATTAATCCAAGTATTTCTAGCTTGAAACAATTTAAAGATACAACAACTACAATGAAAAAGATAAAAAAGAGGTAAGACCTATTAGCATAAATTCATTCAAATAAAATACAGGCTAAAATTTTGTCAAAGAAACTAAGTTTTATCACTGATGTCAGTAAACCTTTTCTGAGATAGGAGTTTAGGGAAAGTTGGAATGCTTCTAAACCCAAGGCTTTAGACTATCACATTTTCTTGCCTATCAGTGCTGATTACAAAGATATTTGCATGTAAATAGAAATTTTCTTCTGTGTAATCAGCGGGTTGTTCCTTCAGTTTGATATGCATGCTTTCACCATGATTTCTTGCTGCTTTTTTTTTTTTTTTGGCTCTGTAATCAATGCAGATGTCACAGACTGTGAGTTATGACATCATCAAATAAACCAAAATTAAAGACAATTGAGATCAAAAAGGGGAAATCACTCTTGCATAAATGTCTCAAATAAAACCAGTAACTGAAGTATAGAAAAATTTGACAGCTTGCGAAATCTACTCTTTCGTATGACATGCAAAGAATATACTAACATCAGTGTTAATATCTGATGCTCTACCCTAGGCAAATAACTGCAGTTAGTGTTAATGACCATTCACTTGTTCAAATTTAGCTTCTGTCGCCAGATTTCTTACACAATTTAACTATGCTCTTAAATGGAATTTCTTTGGAAGAAATTATATATATATATATATATATATATATGTGTTTAAAATTACATATATATATATCATACATATCAAGTACATGTATACATATATATGATGGGATATGTAGGAATTCAGTCTCTCAGACTAAGGAGCTAAATTAACTAATGTGTTTTAAAAGTAGTTACTTTTAATTTCTTAAAGCATCTGAACATTCCATAAAACAAGATAAATCATTACCTGTAGATTTTGAAGTTTTTTGTTGCTATTTTTGAGACAAGTTCAAGTTGGCACTGAGCTTGAGATAATCAACTTCAGCCTCCCAAATTCTGGGATTACAAGTGTGCACTGCCACACCCAGTATTTGTAGATTAAATTAATGGAATGATGTAGCATCAGACAGTCCAGTGACTCAGAACAATTTAATGAGATCTCTGTTTTATCACACAAAAAACTGTATAACAGTGTAAAAGTTAAGTAGTTTACAAAAACTGTGTTCTCAGGAATTAAGAAAAATAATTTCTTTCACAAGTCACTTATATATGATTATCTTCATATGTACACACATTATTTTCAATATCTAAACTAGAATTTTTCCAAAATGCCAGAATGAAAGCATTAGCATTCAAAAATAACCACTTTATTCTTTCCAATTTTGGAGCTTTAAAATAAAAATGATTTATCAGATAAAAAATATGTGGTATAAAAAATAACTTGTGGACCAGGGATTTAGCTCAGTGATGTAAGTGCCTTCCTGGCAAGTGCAAGGTCGTGAGTTTGATCCAAGTACCAAAAAATAAAAAAATAAAAAGCAACTTGAATACATAATGTTCTCTTCTCAGAATTAGGTATCTAATTCTGAATTTGATCGAGTTCAAATGTGTCCATTGTTTCAAATCAGTTCTAATCAATTTTATGTGGCCATTCTTAATTGTCACTGTAGAATCAACTTGAATAGTCAACTTCTTACTTGACTTTTTGACTTAAAAATAGAATAAGCACTTCAAATATGAGTTTCAAAAATGTGATTCTTGCTATATTTCTTAAAAACAATTCTCTTTTTAAAAATAGGACATTATAAACTCAGTCAAGATTGAAATGAAAAGGTCATTGTCATGGATGTACAGTTAGGTTATTAAGTTCCTGTATTCAAGGTTTGACAACTATTACAATAATATCTGGAGATGGGGTTTAGAGACACAATTAGGTTGTGATGAAGTCATGAGAATGGAGTCCTCATGGTGACCCTAGTGTCTTTCCTGTGTATCTTCTGTCACGTGAGGGCGCAATGAGCAAGCAGCCATTTGCAAACAAGGAAGCATCCCCCCAACTGCATCTGCCCACACCTGGCTTTTGGTTTTCCATCTTCAGAACTACAATAAATACGCCCTCAGGCTATCTCATATTTTACTAGAGAATCTGAGCAGATTAAGACAGCCGGCTTTGATTCTTATCCTACCATTCATTTCAAATTCATTACAAAAAAGCAGTATATGAAAAATGCAAATTCATGTTTATCATGACTTTGTATCTTGATTTTATTTCTCTGTTTCTATTTCCAGTACTTAACTACAACAGAATCTTGGCTGAATATTTTCTCAGTTGAACCACTTTGTTAAGGTTGATTTTGTTTTTGTCCATTAGTATCTTCTTAATTTTATGACTAGATATTATTACTATCAGTAGAAATTTACATTAAAATAAAATCAGTGAGCTTATTAGAAAAGAAAACATGGATGTATGGTAGAAAAAGAAATTTACAGATCCATTTGTGAGTCGGTAATAGTTTTTACTTAAAGTGTATCATTGGCTAAAGACAAGTATTTACTGTTTTATAACAAAATACTTCAAATACAACATGTGTTTGGGGCTGTAGGAAAAGATGCCTTCCATTTTTAAAGTAACTTCTTATGTATTCTTTATTAAACTAATTTTTGCTGATTACTGTGTAATTTACATGGGAAAAAGGAGATGATTCATAGTCCTCATGAGTGCTTGTATTCTTTTTCTTTCCCTGAATGTGAATTATTGGCAGAGGTGGATATATTGTGCAGCTGATTCTTGGTTCTGTGATTGTTGAGAACACAGAGGAATATTCAGCCAACTAAAAGATAAATAAATTTAACAGGCTACAATGTGATAAGGAGCTTCAAAATTTGAGGAAGAGTGAAGGAAGCTCTATTCTGATCCATCTAAAAAGATTATCTCACTGAGATAAATGAAAGAATTTTATGAAAATTATTTTTTAAATTATTACATTTCCTTTTCAAGTAACTCATTATCTGGAAAGATTTTTCAACATCTCTTTCATTACAGTCTCATTTAAATTTGCAAGAAAGAAGGGCTGCAGATTTAGCTCACTGGTATAAGTGCCTGCCTGGCAAGTATGAAGTCATGAGTTCAATCCCCAGCACAAAAATAAATAAATAAATAAATAAATGCAAGAAAGAGATACATATTATAGCAATTTAATTCCACATGTATTTCTGTTTTTACTCTTTTAGGTAATGGGGGTTCTGTGAAGACTAATAATCTAAGTGTCCTGTAATCTATAAACCTACAGACATTTTTTTTTAAAGAGAATAAAACAAAACAAAACAGAGCAAAACAAATCAGAACAAAACAATGCAGGTAACACAGGACATTAAAATGAGACATCAGGAAATCAATAGTGGCTACCATAATGTCTCTTGTTTACTTTGAAATAGCTGTCCGTACTTTCACACATAATGAAATGAAATAATAGAAAATAGACTAAAACCAATCAAAACAAAAATGAAAGCATTACAAGACTTCAAAACAAAATAACAGGAAATGAACAATGGTTACTATAATGTCTCCTTTTCTTCAGAAAGCCCTCCATAATATCACACATAATAAAATCAAATAAAGCACAACAGAATAAAGCCAATCAAAACAAAAGAGTAAACACATTATGGGACTTTAAAACAAAATGATAGGAAATCAACGATCGGTACCATAATGTCTTGTTTTCTTCAACATAACTGTTCATACCATCACATGCATAAAATCAAACAAAACAAAATAGAATAAAACTAATTAAACAAAAGAATGAAAACATTAAAGAACTTCAAAACAAGATAATAGGAAAACAACAATAGTTACCATAATGTGTCCTGTTATCTTCAAAATACCTGCCCATACCATCAGACACAGTAAAATCTAACAAAACAAGATAGAACAAAACCAAACTCAGTAAAATTGCAAAAACAATACAAGACTTCAAGACAAGACAATAAGAAATTAACAGTGGTTTTCACCTTCTCCTCATAGGTGTTTCCTCCCCATCACTTTTATAATATCTATTGTGCTTTTTGGATTCCATTAATTCCTCCTGTTTTTTTATGCTATGGTTCACCTGAACGAGTTCAAAACATTTCACCCATGAACATGATCTCCAGTCAAGGCATCCATTTGCTTACAAGAGCCTTGACATTATCCTACTTTATAGCTAGTAGCTTTCCATTGCATGAAAATGCCGTATTTTTTAATCCATTCCGCAGTTGATGAGCAGTTGCTTATTTATGGTCTCCTGTCACATGGACCAATGGTTTGCTCTGCTTTGCTTTTCAGTTTATGAATTTCCTTTTGAGTTAAATGTGTTTCTTATATACTGTATATTGATGGATTTTGTTTCTTGATCCAGTCTCCCTGTGTTTCTTTTTATTGATGAATTGAAGTCACCTGCATTAACGGTTACAACCAGCATACATTGGTTTACCTCTGCCATGATATCCCCCTTCTGTTGGCTCTCCATTTTCTCCTTCATTCAACCGCCTGTCCTGTTTGGCAATCTTCATCTGCTGCTGCTACTGGAAACATGGTCTTCTTTATCTCTTGCTAAAATAGCCTTCAGTACTCTCTGTAGGGTTGGTTTGGTGTCATGAATTCTTTTAGTTGTTCTTTATCATGGAAGTATCTTATTTTTCCATCAACTTTGAAAGATAGTTTTGCAAGGTAAATTGATCTGTTCTGGAAGTTGTTTCACTCAGGATTTGAAACACTTCACTCCAAATTCTTCTTGACTTGATGGTTTGTGCTGACAAGTCTGCCATTATTCTGATGGGTTTTCCTTTATAGGTGTCCGGTTTCTTTTCTCTATCATCTTTTAATATTCTGCTCTTTTGCTGAATTTATGGGATCTTGATTATTGTATGTTTGGGTAAAGATTTACTTTGGTTATGTCTATTGCAGTGCTATATGCCTTGCTTCTCTGTATGCCTATGCCAGAGCCTTTTCCCATGTTTGGGATGTTTTCTGCTATTGCTTCTGTAAATAGTCTTTTTATTTCATTTGCATTGACCTCTGCTTCTTCACTGATACCTATCACTCTTAAATTATTTCTTTGCCTTGTCTTGCAGCCATTGAATTGCTATTTCCTGGTCCCTTGTTATTTTTAAGAGATCTTTTCTTACATGACTGCTAGGTGTGATCCTGTCTTCAAGGTCTGAAAGTCTATCTTTAGTCTCTTTCAAGCAGTTTTTCCAGCTTTTGATCTACTTTTTAATTTCCTGGATATCTTTTTGAACCTATTTTATGCATTGTAATGCCTTCCTATATTGTTCATTCAAGGTCTCCATCATTTTCCTGTGCTCCTCTTTTTTAACTATGTCTTTTTAAATATGCTCAGCAATTCTTTCATTATGTTTGTGATTTATTTGTTTACCTGAGACATTATTTCTGATCTGATTACTTTTACAGTCTCAAGAAATTGTTTCTTTACTTCAGTGGCTATCCTCTTTGAGATTTCAGATGTGTGACTTCCATTTTCTTCCATGACAGTATCTCCCAGGCTTGTTCTTTGTGGGTTAGAGGTCTGAGATTGCCTTTTCTCCTTTGTCTTGACATTCTCCTGGGTTCCTTTCAATAAGCTGGTTGTGCCTTCCCAGGTACTTCCCACATTGGTTGATCTTCCATGATGTAGGGGAATGGGACAGGCACCTGGGGTTTTGCTGACCCCAGATTTACAGGGAGGTAGCAATGCTTGGGGCAGGCTTCTCCAAACTGTGCCACTACCCTGGGGCCTCCCCAATGGCCAGGGGTGTGTGGTGCTGAGGCTACTTCTCCTCTCAGTCCACATGGGATTCCCACAATGGTGGCAGGCACACAGGGGTGTGTGTTTCTGATTCTCCTGGTGGATGCTAGCTGCCTGCTGGAAGTAAGCCTTCTCATGGTGGTGGCGAGCAAGCATAGGTGAATCACAGACATTTTTTAAAACACTGGGGAATCCATGTGAACAGCTCTTTTAAAAAAATAAAAAGTGCTGTGAAGTATAAAAAAAGACTATTTCCAATTTTCTCCAAATGATGATGGATTTAGTTCTTGAGGTAGTAATCATTGTCTGGCGAGTCTATTTGTGCATTAAGGAAAACTTGTCCAACTTTTATTTTGCATTTGAAAATAAGGTCATAAAATGAGGATTAACATTATTTTTAGCTACTTGAAATTAGGATAAACAAGAAGCAAAAAGATTCATTTCTTTCTTTGGAATCTGGAGCTTCTGAACCTAAAAGAGATATTGTTAAGAAAAAGAAAGTAAATAAAACAAAATATGGTCACTAGTAAAAATGAGAATATGTATTTAAAAGGAAAAGGAAATTTGCAACAAACTATACATTTTTTGAAAAGCTAACAAAAACCATGGTTAAAGAAAAAACACACTGGACATTTGTTAAAAATGGCATGGAAGATTTTATATAAAATCATTTCATTTCTCAAAACTATTGCTGTAGGGGGAGAAACTGACTGAGTCCTACTAAAAATAAAGTCAGTATGAATTTTATTTCTGTTTCTCTTCTACAATTACTAGCTTCTTTAACTGTGGTTATATCTTCATTGTAGAGTGCTAAATGGTCTCTATTCAGCTGCTCCATTTGGCTTCATCCTAGCGTCATGTGCTCTATGTGCAAATGAGTTGTTTTGGAGAACTGAAGCAAAAACAAGCATCAACATTCCTTCTCTGAACAAGCTTGACCATCACACAACCAAAAACCCTGTTCCTTATCATAAGGATCACATACATCTTTAGACCAAAGGGGACAAAGAACACATGACTTTATTTTGTCTATTTTAACATTCTTTGCTCATACCTTCATGCCTACAATACAAGTTATGTTAGAATCAAAAATTTTATATAATGGCTCCCTGTCTTCACCAGAGGCTGTGTCCTCTCTTGGAAACCACCTGCTGCTGCCTTGCAGTATACTCTCATGCCTGAAAAAGTCCTTTCTCTTTTATCTAGTCTTGGTAACTTCTTTAACTGTCCTTGTCTCAGTTCATCATCTACCTTTTTTCAGGGTATTCACTTGTAAATAATTTTGTGTTATTTCTCATGGGAAAATCCAGCTTTTCCCCCAACATAGTTTGTTACCAGGCTGGGCTGAGTTTCTCAAGCTCAATCCACCCCAGTGTATCGCATTGCTGACTCATTTCATAGAAAATGAATTTTCAGGATTTGTCAAAAAAGGGCAAGCTGGGTTTACTAACCAAAGATAGATTATAGATCATTTTCAAGAAAGGAGTGCAGGTGTTCAGAGAAATGAACTCAGTTTGGAACTGGGTTACACTTTTTACTTTTCTTAAGGGAGTGAAAATCTAGGGGAAAAAGTACCCCCAGTTCATTAACAGACCTGGTTTTTGTTGGCCTTTGTTTCTTTCTTTCTTTCTTTCTTTCTTTCTTTCTTTCTTTCTTTCTTTCTTTCTTTCTTTCTTTCTTTCTTTCTTTCCTCTCTCCCTTCCTTCCTTCCTTCCTTCCTTCCTTCCTTCCTTCCTTCCTTTTTCTTTCGTCTTTCTTTCTTTCTTTCTTTCTTTCTTTCTTTCTTTCTTTCTTTCTAATAGGTGACCAACATTTTCTGGTTTCATTCAAAGTATTGTTTACTTTCCTAATTGGGCCAGTTTATGGCCTTCCACTGATGGGTCTGGAAGGGAAGGAGTGTAAATCTGACCAAGGACTACTGACACTGGCACAGTTCTTATCTCAGGGAAGGTGCCTATTCCTCACTTTTTTTAATTGAGCCAAGTCATGGCCTTCTAGTGATAGGTCTGATAGGGAAGTGGTGTAAATCTAGCCAAGAAATGCTGGCAGTGGGGCTGTCCTGACTCAAATCCTGGAAGTTGAAACCTGCTTACAAAGTATAATTTTTAATTATGATTTTTTTTTTAGTTTCCCTTTTATCTATCTTCAGTGTCTTCTCTGCTTCCTTGGGTTCAGAAAAGAAAAAAAATATAACAATTTAGGGAAATTTATCTTTATTTTGTCACCCACCATTGGTAACATCAGGAAAATCAGGAGCCTTGTCAAACTTAAGGAAATTGCTATCAAACTTCTTTCATATGTAAACTTCGAAACTTCAGAAACTTAAAGTTTTCTGTGAAATAATTGATCTTGAAAATGTTTTGAGCTGATGATAATTTCTTAACCAATTTGTTACTGATAATCTCACTGTACTCTAACATCAATGCTAACTTTTCAGTATCAACATTGCAGATCAAGCACACAAGAAAATTATCCATTTGGTGTGATTAATGAAGGCCAACTCCTCTGTGCTCTGTTGAAAAGCATAAACAGAGCGTGGTTGGCAGTGTCCACTCTGGCTCTCATATGGGTTTAGTCTGAGTGCTTTGTGCAACAGTGAAGTGGAATGAAAAATGGACAGACAGGACAAGGCAAGATTGGCTCATGATAGAAATGTATCCAGTAAGTTCATAAACTATAAAAGCTGCATTCTCTTTTGGAGTAGTCATTTTTTTAATTTAGATTTATTTTTTCCAATGTGTGAATATGTTCTCAAGTGGAATTTTTTTCAGAAGACTAAATTTTGGTATTGAAAATTTTACAAATATCTCATTTACAAATATACAAATATATTTTATTACATTGTTTTGTCTGAATGAGCAAATACAGCAGTTAATTGAAATCTGGTCTAGGTGCTAATTTGAACAAAGATCATTAACACTACCACAGTTATTTCTTTGCATATATATAAGGAAAAACTCTCAAGGACAATATAAAATAAAATTACATTATAAACCAGCTGAAATAAGTTCCATTTCAGTGCTTGAATGGATAAAGTGCTGTAAGTGGAACGCAGCTGGAAAAGACCTAAAGAAAGATTTGAAATAATATTAAAATGGTCCTTTAATGCCACTGAGGTAATTACTTTTCTCATGAAATAAGTGCTGTACTTTACCAGAGAAAGAAGAGGATGACACTTCTTCTCATTCATAGTCAAAACATGATTTATCATAGTTCATTTATGAGAGCCTCATATTTTCTTGTCATCTTTGACCATGATTTATTGGAAAAAATTCACTTTTCAATTTAAAAGTAGTGTACTATCGTGCTAGTCTGTACACATATTAAAATTCACCAAAAATCTTGGAAATACTTAAAGTTCTGTTTGATGGGTTTCTTTAACCAAATCTCAATTCACAAAGGTGAAATGAAAGGGTAAGAATATAATGCACCTACACTTTCTGAGAATTGTCCATGTTTTGAAGGTATATTTTAGTGTTGTATAAAAATTTAAAATCATTCTTCCCTAAACTATGTTGATATGTAAATGAAATTGCATATCTAATCAAGTAGGAAACATTTTCATTGAAGTCTTTGTCAGTACAGTAAGTTTAGGGAAAAGGCAAGGAAAGAAATATCAAAAAAAGTAAGGTGAAAACTATAATTATTTTCAAATAATAGCATTTCATATAGAGAAAACACACAAAAATAATTAGCTAGAATACTAAAACTCATTTTAAATCATAAGAGATTAAACTTATGGAAGCATAGTTTGTGAGCAACAAAAATTACATAAAGATGCTACATACAGTGATAAATGTAAATGAATAAAAAAATCAAAATGACAAGTAAAGGATGCCATGTTTGGGAGTCCATAACACCTTGGATTGCAAGAAACTTGTCCAGCAAGTGTCCCCTAAAATAAGCAAACATTTCCAATAAATTTTAACTTGATAAACAGAACAATGTCTTCAATATGAGTAATGCTTCATGCTAAACATCACATGATCACAACTGGGGCAGTGGTTCTGTGTCCGTCTCTCTGGAGGGTTGCTGCTGATTGCCTACCAACAGCAACAGGCTATGGAAGAGATCTTGGCTGCAGAGGAGGAGGATAAAAAGGCTGAGGAATGCCTCCTTCACAGGACATTATGGAGATGAGCAAAATGTGAGGAACAGTATGACATTTTGTAGAAAATGTCACCCAAATAAGGCTGCAGCACTGCTAGCAATCAATCTGTTTGATGATAATGTAGTGGCACATTCCTGCAAAATGCTGAAAAGTAGGCAAAAGAATGTGTGATTGGATAGTTTCTTGTTAAAGCTATATACAAAGAAAAAACAATTTCTTTGAGCCAATAGCAGTGATTCTGTAAGTATTAGTGAAAGTCATCTTACACACCAACCCTCTCTCTTATCTCCACACCAATCATGAAGGTTTTCGTGGTTAACTTCACATTAATTTATTTGTTTTTCTTTATATTGTACATTTTTTATTATTTTGTATTATATTACTGTGTTGTAATAATTTATAGGAATATTTTTAGGTCATGGAGCAAATTATATGAGTTTCCAACACTTCTTTTGGAAAAATTCACTTTGAAAGTCACAAGTTCTATGAATTGCAAGCATGTTTCTTGAATAAATTATGCTTGTAATCTAAAGTTTTATTGTATAACTAATCATTAGTTCCCAAAAGTGAATGAGTAAAAAACCCTAAATGAAAACAGAGGACACGATGCTTTGGAATGTTGTTAATAATTTGGACATAAGGCATATATATTCAGAATTACACAGCTTTATAAGATACAAAGAATAATTTAACAAGTCAAGTAACCTATCATTATTCCATGGAAAGACAATGTTTAAATATATTAGTTATCATCAAAGTGATCTAAATATTTCAAGCTATTTTAAGACAATTTTTTTATAAATTGTAAAGGTTAACATCACTGCACATGAATCCATTCAGAGTAGTAAAAACAATTCAGAAAATAAAGATAACAAATGATGTTATAAACCATTAGAGTAAATAATACTATAAAGTTAAAATTCTTAGAATACCACAGTCCCTTTACAAAAGTATACCATTAGAAAAATCAAATATAGGTACAGTAATATTAAAACATGCTATGTAATGAATTTAACATGATACATTATTAGAAAGATGATGGATTAATTGTTTAATAAGCATTGATGGGATAGCAATTTTAAAGATATTAAAATTATTATACTTTATAACTTTACATCACAGTAATTTTTAGATAAATAGATAATGTTATTTCTAAATAGAGCCAAACAAATGGGGGAAATATAAATTAATAATCTACACACTATAGGAGTCTTGAGAAAAGAACATACACATACTCCGAGGTAAAAAATAATCAAGAAAACTAACCTTTTTGCATATCAAAATAAATGAACTGCTAAGTGATAAGCATGATCTTCAAAAGATGAAGTCCAAAGAACAAGCTAGAAAATATTTCAAAGATACACTAAATGGTAACAGAATGTGCAGCTAGCGCCCATTTGCTCAGAAGTGTTGATTTCACTGATTGTGTCCCAACTCTGCTTTCTAATGTTATTTGAAGTTTAAAGCTTGAAACTTGCCACAGTGTTATTAATTTTACTATGGAAATTGAAAAACACTAGAAATAAAGATATAGCCTCCAAACCTGTATGTCATTTACAGCAGAACACTACATATACAGTAATATAAGCTTGTATAGATAAGAAGTAGATTGAGGTGAACCAAAACAAAACGAGAGACAAAAGAAACTATTAAGCATAAATATTAAAATACTTAATAGTGTCAATATTACATGGTAGAATTTATTTTTTGTAACAGTAAGAAATAATGTCACTTTTTAAAGTACATTTATTAGTTCTATTTTCAGCCAAATTTAACCTACACATAGTGCTAAATATATAGGAAAAGTATATATGTGTATATATACATATATATAGTAATTTTTATACAGCAGGTTTATTCTGGCCACATATATGGCAGTTAACTGTTCTATGGCATCTGAATGTAATATACTTCACTGAATGCTGTTAGAGAAAATATTTGTATGGTTCAGTGAAATTAAGATTCATTAACCATATTTGACTGATTATCTCCTCTCACTGAATTCTTTCGTCTGACTCCACTAATGACAATGAAGAGATTTTTTTTTTTTAGCAAAAAGGCTAAAAATTATGAATGTAGCACTACTGGATATAATAACTGGAATGCAGACCAGTAAACATTTACTAGTATAGCAAGATGCAAAATTCAAGAAATTTAAACATTAGATTTCTTTGTATATTATTATTGTAAGCTCAGCGACACTTAGGAATTAGAGGTAGAATATAATAAATAAAGATACAAATGAATAAAAGTGTTGTACATCTGCAAAGATTTGGAGAATAAATGATCAAAATGTCCATTAAGAACTCTCAGCATATAAACATACTAGAAAATTAAGAAATTTTGGTTGACTAAAAGAATGTACAAGAAATTGGACAATAATAAATTATGGTGCATTACATAGATGAGCAAAAAAATAATTGTTACAAAAAAAGTACGGAGTAGTGGTCTTGTTGAGTTAGGCTATGTTGATAGAAGGGCAAATGGGAACTTTAATGGCATATGTGCTGTATGGTGGGGCAGTATGAAGGTTGGATCTTTATTTTCCATGGTGCAGTGCCGAAAGACAGTTTGTCCTCAACCCAAAAGGAGTGAGTGTTTTGCAACTTTGTTATTTAGATATTAGGACCAAATTAAAGTGAGACAACTGAAGTTGACCTGACCTGAAAGTGGTTGGCTTTGTGAAATAAACACAACAATGGAGTTAGGATGCTGTCTATTCATTCAAACCTTGAAGGTGTGGCTGATATTTCAAGCCTGGAATTCTTAAAAAAAAATGTTGAAAAACAAAGACCTTCAGCAATAAATGTTTAATAAACTATACCATTACCTATGTGTCTAGTTATTTGCAAAAGTATTTTATTGACTTACTTTTTTTTTTTTTTTTTTGCTAGGGATCAAACTCAAGACCTTGTGCTAGGCAGGTACTTATGCCACTGAGCTAAACTCACAACCCCTGACTTACAATTTTCCTCCTCTTCTTCTCTTTAAGATTACTTTAAAACAAATCAGATGGATTCTATACATGCACTTCAGGTCATAGTTTTCTAACAGCTTCCAAAGTATTCAGAATAAAAGTTGAGTATCATATGATCTACCATAATCCAGCCATATGTTACATCTCTGATTTCATCTTCACCATTATCCCTC
This sequence comes from Hydrochoerus hydrochaeris, assembly GCA_004027455.1. Lineage (NCBI taxonomy): Eukaryota > Metazoa > Chordata > Mammalia > Rodentia > Hydrochaeridae > Hydrochoerus > Hydrochoerus hydrochaeris. Next base: position 347,225 of record PVLA01001175.1, read on the forward strand.
CAGATTAATCTCCTCCATTTCTCCTGACCATTCTAAGTCAGTTTAGCAGACTTCTCATCTGCACTGGCTCTCCTCCTCATATCCACAAGCCCTCTTCCTTCTCTGTTTCACAGTGTCTCTTTCTCAATGAAGTCTTTTCTTACTTCTGTTATACTGTATAGGCTTCCCTCCTCTCCAGAGTTCTTGATGATTTTACAATGTTTTATTTTATTCCATATCTTTTAACTCCTGACAACACATTTCATCTATTCATATTTTAGTTTCATTATGTGTGTATGATTCCCATCTACCTCCCTCAACAGAATGTCACTCTAAAATGAGGACCTTTCCTCTGTTTGATCCTTATAGACAGAATAATATCTGATATATGCAATTCAATAAATATTTATTTAAAGAGTAATAGACACATAATGCAATTATAGCTGCAGTTGTAAAGATATAGTTATTCAGCATTGTATATAGAGTAGTTATTTCTACTTATTTATCTGTTACAGAGTTATAGTATTTTTCTTATTTTCTAATTTATCTAAAATAATGTGCATATATTGTAATAAAAAGTCATGTAAAAATAGCATTAAAATTAACTTGTTTCAGTAAACTCAAAAGTGCCCTAGAAAGGCATTCTTATGTGTGGCTTTGGCTGCATGTGAATAATAAATAAAGAACAAAGGAAAAGAGACTCACTTTTTTGGAATGAACATCAAGGCAGTCATACATAGGGAGTAACATCCTCTGACTAAAATAAGCCAGTTCTTGGACTAAATGTGATCAAACTTCTTTGTGTAGTGGAGAATGGGCCTGGGGTAACTTCTTTGTAATTCAAAGACAGTTTTCTTTGCATCTTTTATGAAATAGATATTTTGGATGCTGTTTAATTCATAAGGGAAATAAGACATGTTTTGAAGATCGCATGGGGTATTTTGTTCATTTTAGGCTATTTTTATTTTTTATGCAGAAGTACCTCACTGAAACTGTAAAACTTTGCTTACATAAATTTTATATTTGCTTCATTTTTCCAATATTTGGAAAGCATTTTCAAAATTTTTCCTCCTAATCTGTTTCATGGAGATAACATTCACCCTGAAGTTTGGTTGTGAAGTTAAAGTCATATGAAATTCACAACCCCTTTTTGTTAGAATTCATTTATATCCCACTTACTGAGTAAATCTCATGAATTTTCTATTCTCATTGCATTCCACAAGAATCTTGCAAGATGTTGAAATCTCATACATAAATAAACCAAATAATCATTAAATTTATGTCTATAGTTGTCTTTAGAACCTTGTAAAATTATCGAAATTTCTACAGAAATTTCTTTGGGTTTAGTGTCACATAAATAATTTCCAATACCTGTTATTTCACACTTGATTTTCCACAAGGTGACAAGTTTCTTGGAGATACCCTCCTGTATCTACTTTTCATATCACTGAAATAGGTTTCTTGATATTTTTCCATGTGATAGCAAATCCTACCCTTGTGAGTTAGAAATAAAGTCACTCAAAGCACTTGATTAAGAAAGTCTTATGTATCTCTATATTATTTATCCCTCCTAACATGAGGCAGGAGCTATGAATTTGAACATTCTGTAAGTAAAATATTTGTCACTAAAATGCTGAAATGTTTTTATCCCCCCAAAGAATTCATTTTATTAATTTAACTAGTGAATCATAATATTTTCTTTGGTTCTGTTCAACTAAATGAGATGTGTAGCATACAAACACATCTAGGCCCAAAGTCCTTTAGTTTTCCATAAATTTTCTGCCTCCATCTTTGTTCCTTAAAATTTCAGTGCAAATCCAGTTGTTCAGTCAATAATCTTCCAGGCATTTCTCATTCTTGTATATTTCCATTCTCACATCTCTTCTTTTTTTCACCCATGGATGTGAGACACAATTTTTAAATTATTATATCTCATGCTATTCATAAATGTAATCTCTGAAACTTCCTTTCCTAAAATGTGTTATTATTTTGCTGTATTGAAGAACATAAACTTCACTATTGTGATGCATCTTATCATCTCTACACTCTGGAAGGCTGAGGGAGGAAGAGTGGAAGATTGCGAGTTGCCTGAGCAACTTAGCCAGTTGCAAAGCCTTTCTCAATTCAGACAGACAGGCAGACAGATGGACGGAAGACTGGAGATGTAATTCAGTGGGAAGACCTGGGTACATTCTTCAGTATTGAAAACAAAATTTTATATTAATGCTGAAATATTAATAACACTAAAATTAATAATCTGATAATAATTTAGATAGTTTATTGACATTCTAGAGTGTTTCATTTGTTATTCTGTTGTTTAATTCATACAGTGTATTAAATGGCATTATCACCCAGTTTTACAGATGAGGAATCAAGTTACTGAAAAGCGAAGTAATACAAAACAGCATCATAGTTCCTATAGATAATGAATATGTTGACTGAGCATTGACTACTGAGAAAATATTTTAAATTAGTGCAGCAACAGTTTAGACTATTTGAATATATAGGACCTTAAAATAGATGCTTATACAATCTAGTTTAATTGTCACTTAACTAATTATTAATATAGAATGAAGAGTAATGGTGGAAATAATGGAAGAAAAGAGCCAAATATGATAAAACCCAAGGAAAATAGTCTGGACAAATCAACAAAATGTTTATATAAGAGTGAAATATATTCTTCATATTTCTTGGTATAATTGAGTTTCAATTCTCAAAATAAATATCCTTTAGGAAAATTAGGGAGAGAAATAGTGCATTCCCCATATTCCTTGTCTAAAGCTGATTTTAATCAAACAAAGTTAGATGGTTATTTTCTACTGTGCAGCTACAACTTTTCTATCCATCTTCTGTTTCTCCTTTTTTATGTATCTTTCCACTTTGGTTTAAGTTTTAACTCTCAGAGGACAATGGTAAGAAATAGAAGTAGATGGAATAATTGTTATTTACACGTTAGATTTTGGGAAGTCTTCCAAGAAGATTGTATGCTCTAGAATGGCAAAAGTTGTAACAGCTTTTTATGGATGTACCCATATTAATTAACACGTTAATGGTACTAAAATTTTAAAGAAAATATAATATAGGTTGTGTTGAAAAAAATGGACTTCCTTTTTGACTATAGAAAAGAGACTTTTAGTGTTTCCACATACTGTACTGAAATAATAAGCCAAAATCAAGAAGTCACATTCCTATGGAACCAAAGAAAAAATTTATCTAAAAATTCCATATGCAATTACTACTTTTAGACATGTAAAACAATTTAGCTTTGCCTCCATGAAGTCAATCCTCACATGCAGTGACACAGACCACAATGTTCCTACAAGTTCATTAGTTGAGGGCCAGTAGGAAATGGGGAAAAAAAATGTATGTAGCATAGAAAAACTGGGAAAGTAATAAAAAAGAAAACTATATCGCAAACTCAGAAGAACATGAATTTAGATTCTCATGAATATATACTAACTTCATATTTTCAAGATAATATAACACTATCTTTATCAGAGACATTGTAACCTTATCACAATGAAAATTAGAAGGAAAAGCAATAGTAAGCAAAGAAATGCGATTACAGAATTAAAGCCTCTTATAAGGAGTAAAACATAAAATTGACAAGATGGCACCTTGAATTGTTGCTAAATAGAATATCTTTCAGAATACAAGAAAACTTTAAAAAATAAAAAATATAATAGGTCTGGAGAATTACTCATTGGAGTTACTACATAGGCACTTTTTAGTTTGAGGAGCTAATTTTTCTGTATATTGAATTTTCTCACTTTATGTCAGTTCATTTCCTTACATGCTTCATGGCTTTTGGTTCTGATTTCATCTTTAGTATGGTTGACTGAATGCTCATACAAGTGGATATGTATTTGTTGTGGAAGTTCTCATCTGACAATAAAAGTTTAAATATACTTTTCCTTAGGTCTAAAGACTTTATACTTATTGAAGTCAATTTTTAAATTAGCTTCTTGGCTTGCTGAGAATACCCCACGACCTCATCTCTCAAATTTTCATATATAGCATGTACCAGGGTTAGTGGATAAACAGTAACTCAAATCTTGCATTACAGATTAATCTCTTAATTTTCTATGTGCCATAAACTCCTTTGTTTATAATCAGAATGCAATCAGTGCTATTTTTAAGTTGACTGATTTTTACAAATATCTTAGAAAATATACAATATAGAGTAATTATTTCTTGTCATCTAATTCATGAAATGTTTAATTATTTATGTGAATTATTCTCAATTTTTTTTTTGCTTCTAAAGAGAAAATTTAGGAAGCATCAAAATTAATATTTTAAATATGTATCTATTGACCTAATAGTTGAAAACTCAGAACATTGATAGTTTCCTATGAATTTAAAGTAACTTTACATATTTTCAAAATAATCTAACACCATCCTCTAGCAAATAGAATCAGAAAACCATATCCAAATCACAATGAAAATTTACAAAGGAAAAGCAAAGCAGTGGCAGAGCCAATCGGATGCCTATCTTTCTACCTATCTATCCAGCTTATTTATTTATTGTTCAATGATAAAGACACATACATACAATGGTGCCGACCACATAAATCCTAGAGTAATCGGAGCCTAAACAATGTAGCTTTGAATCTATGACATTTGCACAAAGATAGAGTACACATCTCAGAATGTATCCTTGTTATTAAGTGACACATTTTTAAATAGTCACCTTCTCCTTGTGTCCTCACATGGTACATAGGGAAAGCTACACCTGATTTTGTTTTCTTTTTACAAGTGAATCTTTCAGATGATATTAGAGCTCCATACTTACGACATTAGTCACCACAATAAAATACATTTACTTTAATATAATTGCCTGGAGGATTAGTGCTTCAATAAATGAATTTTGGCAAAACACAGTCCTGTCCATAGCAGTGCCCTTGCTGCAAATTCATGCTTGTATCACATGTAAAATTTATATTTTTGCATTTTATCAGTCCCAAAGTTTTAACTCAGTATATCATCAACTCTGAGGTCAGAAGTTAAAGTCTCATTACATATCTGTTAACTGAGATATGAGTGAGCATCAAAGTAGACTATATCTTATTACAAAATGCTTTTCCATTATAAAACTGTGAAATTAGAAAAGTTAAGCATTACCAAGAGGTAATTGAGGGAAAGGTTTACAACTGCCATTCCTGTTCTAAAAAGAGGAGACATGGAAAAATGAAAGAGGAGGGATTCTTAAAAAATTCCAAACCTAAGAATACAAATATCATTGTATCTTTCAGTTTGCAAATTAGTCTGCCTTGATTTGCTGTCTTCTTGCCTCTCTGTAGTAGAAAACCTGCTCTGTGGTTCTGCCTGCAGCGGTCATAACCTGTTTGCAAGCTGACAAGTTTATTAAAACAGAGGCAAAATCACTGCCTCTGAAATGGAGAAGGCAACCCTGATAATCTCTGAATTCTTTTCAGGATCATTGTTCACTTTCTTTAGGGAATAGTGCATGTTGGCAGCCAAATATCCCTGGTCTGTCACTAGAGTTGTATAAAGTCAGGTAGCCTTCTGTCATTTTGTCTTAGTCGTCTCTGTCCTCTGTAGTCCTGGATATAGCACGCTGGTGCTAAAATCCTGTTTCTATTCATACCTTCTGCTGACATGGCTCACACAATAATGAGCTAAACTTATGGCCTCTTTATTAAATCATTATTCAGCCACATCTTTATCCTTTCTTTAGAATAAGAGTCTCATTTTTGTAATATATAAAAATTGAGGATTTTCCAAATCTCCCAGTTCTGGCAAGTTTTCAACAATTTGCTTTTCAATTTATATGTCTCTTCTCACAGTTTACTACATACAGACAGAAAAGGACTTGAGCTTCTTCTATTGTGCTTTGTTTAGAAATCACTGCTAACCATTTTATTGTACTCAAATTCTTCAATAAAAATGAGAAACACAATTCTACCACTTTATGAGAATTTTAAATGTGGTTTCCAATAATTTTTTGTCACATCTGTCTGAAACCTCACCAGAATTAGCTGTAATGTTCATAATTCTAGCATATATCTTAAAACTCTTCCAGCTTGCCTGTTAGCCAATTCCTAAAGTGCTGTCATAATTTTAGGTATTCCTTGCGCAAGAATCCCACTTTCCTGTAACACATTTGCAGCATTGATTGGGCAACTATAACAAAATACCATAAGAAGTGTGGCAGAAGTTTATCTCTCCTATCCTGGACTGGAATATTGAAGACCAAGATTTTGGTAGAATTTTATATTTGGTGAGGGCTCTCTCACTGTCTGACCTATAGTTAATTTATTATGCCCTTACCTGTAAGAGAGAAATAAAGCTCTAATGTCTCTTCCACTTCTTCGGGAACTAACCCTACTAAATTAGAGATCTATCCTTCTGACATTATTGAAACCTTAATTACATCTGCAGTCACGTCAGTCCTACATGACACACGAGTGGTTAGGGTTTGCTATGTGAGTTTTCAGGTAACAGATTTTAGAGCAGTTAAAGGTTTTTTAAAACTTTGTTTCACAAGATTTTGAAAACGCATAGGCACTATTCTAGTTAATTTTATTATTAGCTAGAATAACACCCGCGAAGGTTGTGGGTAGGCAGAAGAGTGAATGCGAACTGTCCGGAGTAGGACGCTGTTTAGTTAGTGTTGGACAGTGGACAGAAGCGCTAAGCTAACTCCAGGATGGTAAACCCTGCCAACTCAGTGTAAGCAGAGTTTGGTGGGGTCTGCAAAGCTGTCAAAAGTATTTATAATTTGGAGAAATTTGCATGAATTAAGAAGGTAACATTATAAAAAATGAATTTGAAAATCACTGATTCCTTTCCAAAGGGAGATAAAAAGATAGATGCTAGAAAACCAGATGTGAAAGGGAATGAATAGAAATTTAGTCTATGAGATATGTTTACTCCTAAATTATAGCCACTGAGGAATATCTTTGTTAATTTCATTGTGCCCAATGTTAATATTTTTGTATATCTAAAATAATTTTAATACTTTGAAAAAAGATAAAAATTTTTAGACTTGATAGGTATGAGAGATATTTAAAATAATTTTTCTATTTCTTTTCACTGTCAATGTTTGAGTGTCTACCCACTTTATATGCTTTGATTTTGTAACTTGAACAATTATTTCTAAGATGACAATATTTAATTTATCAACTAGTGATTTCTTACTGTTAATATATTTTTTGAAATTCTGTATTATTTCTAACCCTTTTTTCTGTTTTGTCTTTTTTTTCTTTAAATAAAAAAAATTAAAAAATAAATTTTCTAATTTTATAAACTTCTGTACAGGTATATGAATGTAATAGGTGCATAAAGACGTGTAAAATATTGTAAATATTCATGAATTACATGGACACAAAAAGTAAATGAAATAAATATGACTATAATATTTTGCATATTTGATATTAATTTTAAATATTAAATAGCATTTAAATATTAATCATTGCTATTTCTGGAGAGTAAATTTGTATTTTCTAATTTATTTTTCTTACATATTAAGTTCTACAGTACAAAATTAGTTTAAATTTCTAAATTATGTTGTGTTTGCATTATATTTTCAAGGTGAAAAATGAGATTCATTTAGTATTTAATGTGAGAGGCTTTAGATTGAAAGATACCATACTCGACTCAGTTTCTAAATATACCAATGTATTATGTTAGTAATGTGGAATTTTGGTATTACATGATATAAAATAGATGTAACTGGGTTTTATGGTCTTGGTGAGACTAATGTCACTAAGGAAGAAGAAAAAAACAATATTTTAGAAAAAAATTTTAATTCTGAGGTTAACACTTTCTATTCTTGTTTCATCAGTACAAACCTGAAGCTGGATATCCTCCAAATGTGAAAATAAAGTAAATCTCCATACAGCTTCTAGAAACCCGAAACATATAATAATTTGTGGCAAAAATGCTTCTTTTGAAATTAAAAGACTTATGAGATATTCTCAATATTTTACTAAGTTACCGTGCAATTTTGGCCAAACTGATTACATGGCATCTTCGTTGTCAGAAAACAAACTTTATTCCACCAACTGTACATGAATGTTGCCAGAAAGAAGCAAAATAATGTGTGCAAGGTAATTGAAATTATGTTATTCAAATCTTTTACAATAAAATTAATGATTACAGGGAATCAAAGAAACAACAGGATTGCATTGAAAAGTTCAAACAATGAAGTGGCATATGAGGAAATCCAAATGCTAAATAAACTAATTTTTTTTCAGGCTTAACTGATAGTTCATATTCATGTACTCCTAATAATTACTTACAAATTAGTTAATATCTTCTCTAATGACTTGGGAACAGGCCATTTGTTCAAACACATCATTAGCAAATTTCAAATTATTTTCATTGTACCACAGGGTGTTAACAACTTAATATAAGTATTCCCAAAATAAGCTACAATTACTCAGAATAGATATGATTTGAATAACATCTATATTAATTCATAATTAATACATATTAATAAATTAATAATATATTAAGTATATGAAAGTATAATATGCACACTTGAGATAATTATAGTGAATATAACGAATAAAAGAAATGATAAAATTTCAAAATAACTGAAGGGCAGTTAAGTAACATTTATCTCTGAGTCTCAGATCAACATTGATAAATTAATTAGAATCATGCACTTTCTTTTGTCAGTAAAAATCACAGATGGTTTTAAACTGGCCTCTAGTATCATCATCAGATGATATTGTGCTAGGTTTTTAAGAATGTTTGTGTAAATTATTGGATTTCTGTTTGTTATGGATTAAAAACTGGTGGTCAAGTTAATGCCAGCTGAATTAAATCAGCATGGTGCTGAGCATAGATGTTCCAGCTGAGGCAAGTTGCCAGCATAAATAGAAAAGTGGAGAAGGAGAAGCTATGTGTTGATGTGTTGGTGTATTAAGGCATCGAGGCATTGTGGGTTCTCCTATGTGTTGCTGTTTGAGCTGTTGGTTCTCCTGGAGAAGCTCTGGTCCTCACATTGAGCATTGCTTCCTGGCTCAAGAGAGGAAGACATGTGCTGCTTGGTCTCCAAGATGGACTCTTTCACTCTGGCTTCCTGGCGTGTACCCAACTGTGCTTGTTGTCGGAGGAGCTTGGGTCCTCCGTGTCGCTGAAGATGGCTGTGGTGCTTTTCAGGACAGCCCTGGTCTTTGTTTTGAGAGTGACTTCTTGGCTCCAGCCTAGAACCCTCAACCTATCATCTTAGTTCCTTCACCCTGGTGGCATAGACTTTCTAGCTTCCACTGCTGACTTTTGGGCCTTCCCAGCATGAATCTGTAAAAGACTGGCATGAGTCCTTCTTGTGGGCTCTAGACCTCCAGCTGGACTAGTAGGAGGCATTGTCATGAGCTCTGGGTCTTCATCTGAACTCATGTGGGACATTGCTGTGGGATTCAAGCCCTTGGCTAAATATTCTATGTCTTTAGTGTTGTGGATAAAGTTCCTGCATTTCTTTGTGTTAACTCTAGGTGACCATCCTAAAAATAATATTATAAGTTCCATGTTCTGATTCTAATTGTTCTCTGCACAAACCCTGACTACTACACTGTTTATACTGATGAGCTGTGGTCAGCAGGGACAAGGCAGTCCTTTGGAAATGACACAGGAACAGATGAAAAGTTGAGGAAAGAACCTCTGCCCTTGGCATCACCTACTCTTTCTTCTACCGGCCTAAGTTTCTTGATTAATGTTTCTGGGGCCAACCCAGCTTAACTCCTTCCTCTTAGGTTCTGAGATGGCTTTGATAGGGGATCGTTTATTTCCTGTATCCTATATCAGACTTAATAGCCCTAATAATTTTGAGGAGCCTGAAGTAGTTTTTAAATTTGTTCATGGTCTATCAGACACAAACTTAGTCATGGCTCATTTTCTGCATAATGAGCAGAGTCAGATTAAGAAATCTAGATTCTCTAAGCATCAAAAAACAAAACAAAACAAAAAGCCAGAGACTTGTTTTGTGGAATATTACAAAAATAAATACAAACCCCCAAAATGAATTTTTAAAAGACCATATCATTTTTCTCTATATTTCTTATGTTTGGAAATATCAACTGTGGATATTTTTTAATGTTTTCTAATTTTATGCCACTTCTTAATTGCTATACAAGTAAATATATTTCAATATCTAAAAGAAAATGCAATGTGATTTATATCAGACTCCTTATATTCATATATCTATGAACCCCACAATGTGTTTTTCATATTATCAACCTACCCATTCAATAAATGCACTCTTTTTCTGTGATAACAACTACTTTTTTTTAAAGTTTGAGTGGAATAATGAAATATCTAGTTACAGAAATTAATATTTATCTTTATAGAAGCAAACCATTTAAATACACATTTGGGCTTATTGACATAAAATATCTTTGTCAAAACATTTAATATAGCTTTTTATACTACTAACTATATAATAACTTTTAATATAATGACAGCAAGATTTTTGAATTTGATTTACTGAAATTTTCCCCACCATTTGCAGCCAAATTTATTTCTTCTATAATAAATTTTTTTCTGTAAATGGAAAATTATGGGCATATCCCCTAAATATTACCTATATATTTTTCAGAATCAAATCATACCTTTATTTTCAATGCTTTATGACAAAAGACAGATGAATTAATACTGACATTTTATTTTACATAAAACCCACAAATTATTTATTAATAGCTAAAGTAAATTTTCTGGCTGCACTCTTTTAATTTTTTGCCTTATTAGATCTTAGTTATAATAATAAGCCAGTTCAATAGCTCTTTTTTCCAACTCTCAGGAAATTATGTAATTATGTAAATTTAATGACAGTATAGTGTGTCCTAGCTACTGGAAAACACTTTTTTATCTCCCTTTCCTGTGTATTAACTTTTTTCAGGATTCATCCAAAAGAGAGATTTTGGAATATTTGAATACCATGGAGCTATTACATAGTATAATGTGATAATTAAATGAATATTGAAAAATATGTGCTATTACTTGCAATTGGTTCACTTCTCCAGCACAGAAAATGAGGGAGTGATTTCTGAAAAATACCTCATGGATGTCTTATAATTTATATGTTGATAATGAACTCAAAATCAAAACTTACATTTTTCTCAAATTATGTGTCATCTATATCATGATTTAAAATATTAAATGCAAGCTACTTAAAATTAGGCATTAGGAGTCATACACATTACAACTTTCTTGTTTGGAAAGAATAAGAAAATCTCAGGCCAACAATTTTTATTTTTCTTCACTTTCAACAACTAATTTTACAGATTTATTATTATAGCTTATTTTTATTGGGTTTCTATACATGAGTTATGATGGTTTTTTATCTGTGATCATTTTGCTTAATGTTCATAACAGTTTAATAACACTGCACTGGGTTACTTTAGATCACTATCCCCATCTTTCACATAAAGTGAGTGGTATTTAGAAAGATAATACAATTTGTTCACAATTACTCAGGTCAGAAGTAATACAGGTTAATGCTTTAGAAGACATTTTGTTAAATTCTTCTGAATATATCTGAAACATTCTTAACAAATACACATAATTTCCTGAGAGTTGGAAAAAAGAGCTATCAAACTGGCTCATTATTATAAAAGTTATGAATACAGCTCCCAGAAAGACTAAAGTCTCCAATATTGTCACTAGTAGCCACATATATTGCATTACTCATCTTTTCTGTACCGGGACACATAACTGACACTACATGAAAGAGGGGAGATTAATTTGGCTCATAGTTTCAGAAAATTCAGACCATGGTCAGCTGGTTCTGAAGTAGGAACCTCATGATGGAAGGGCTTGGTGGAGGAAAGCTGGTTAGTTCAGGGTGGCTTGGAAACAGAGCAGGGGAAAGAAAGTATCAGAGAAAAAGGAGCCAGGGACTATACATAGCACTCAGTGTGGTGATGCCATGACCAGCCTAGACACATCCAGTAATGTGCATTTCTAATCTCCTGGGCACTTCTTAAAGCAATTTAATTAGCACAGTTAAGCATCACATACACGTATCCAGTACTTAAAATGTGACTAGTTGATATCTGAAATGTGCTAAGTATAAACACACCCTGGATTTCAAATTAGTAATATAAGAAAGGTTAAATACACCAACAATGTCTTTTTTTAATTTGATGACATGTTGAAAGAAAATATCTTGGAAATATTACACTAAGTAAAATTCATTATTAAGTTAGCATACTATGTGATAACTTTGGGGGCTTTTTTCATTGTTCTTAAATTGGTTCACATATTATCTATGCATAGAACTTTATATTATGCCCATGCTTTATTCATCTTAAACATTTTAACTACCTTAGAATCAGAGAATATACCTTGCATTTAATATTTAATGATTCATCTACCGGCTTTGAAATATTAAGCTCAGACCAGTTTATCACTCTATTTTAAACAAATTATGAGAATTAGTTTCCTCCCTTCTTTTTTGTTGGTCATAGTAATCTTATACTTATATTTAGTAATCCATACTGTCCTAAAGTTCATATGTGCTTGATCACAGCAACTGCATTTTCCTTAAGAGTGATCTGTTTGTAAATGGGCCTATGATTTAATGTCAGCCTAAAGAAGTTTTTGAGAGAACACCTGCTGAGAGGATTCTGGGAAATACGTACTGTGATAAAAAGAGATTATGAGGAATGAGGGAGGAAGAGAATCCATCTTCGCTGATTGGGATACTCAGATTGTATATGATGTCTGCAGCTGCTAGGAACCTTGTTCTGCATCACAATCAGGACAGCGAGGCTTACACTAAGAACAAAAGGACCTGACCTCTTCATATTAGTTGTTTAAAATCTTGACAGCTACCTCACAGCTGGAATTACTGTTATAATACATTTATTAATTTATAAATTTTGACATGTGCTTCATTTAAAATAAAACATGTACTGCCAAAGCATTTCAAATGGCATAAAGTAATCTCTTTAAAGATGTTGTATTTCTTGCAATTATGTGCTACTGTGCACCAATGTGACATCATTACTATCTCTCAGTATCATCTTTGACAGATAAAGTGCAAAAGGTCTTTATGCACTCTGCAGTTGAATAATAAAGGTAAGAGATGTGTTGCATGGAATAACATCTTGTATTGCCAGTGACCTGTCAGTGCCTTGAGCTATTTTCACCAAGATAGAAAACACAAGATTTAACACCTAAGAAAAGTGAAAATACCAGGTAGGCAAGTGCTTCTATTTGACATCCTTGGTGTTTTATTTTGTGTTTTATTTCCAGTCAAGCTATTTCCAGTTTTCATAAATACATTAATAAAGACAAACAAGTGTTTTCTAGCTGCCTAAATCTAGTTAATAACCATAATAATTACAATATCCTAGTTTAGGGAGTTTTCAAAACAAATAAGTTTTGTAAAGGTCTGTTTTGAACATCAGAACATTCTTTCATGAGACAATTACTTAAAACTCAAATAATCAAATGATTCAGGTGGTCTACAATTATCTCAATACACTAGGTGGTTTTAATTTCTTTCCTAAGTAATACAATTAGAAGACCAAAAAATAAGCTGGGTGTGGTGGCTCATGCCTGTAATCCCAGCACTCGGGAGGCTGAGGCAGGAGGATCATTGCAAGTTCAAGACCAGCCTGGGCTACAAAGTGAGCTCAAGACCAGCCTGAACTGTATAGCGAGACCCTGTCTCAAAAAGACAAAAAAAAAAAAAAAAAAGAAGACCAAAAAATGAAAAACTAAGCCCATGTTTTATTATGACTAAAAGACACCCTTTTTTACAAATCCATATATTATTATGTATATGTAAACAAAGATGAATACTACAAATATTAGAGAGCAATCAACATTATCCAAAACTGACAATACATGGTTTTCCTGTAAATTATTACTATAAAGAAATAAAGTCACCCCATCCAGCGGTTTTCATTATCCCCACCACCCTTCATAATCAGATTTTGTATAGTTTCATTTTAAATTGACAGCAGATACTGACAACTTGCAAATTCCAACTGTATCAAAGATTATATCTTTATATATTTCATTGATTGGCTTTTCTGTGGTTACATCTTTGCAACTTTACTATGTTCCATTTTCATTCAAGTTGGAAATGTTTCTTTCTTTATATAAGTATTATAGTGTTTATATCTGCATTTTTAGTTGACCTCAAAATTTATATAAAGTACATATTCAAAGCCATAAAAATAAATGTATATAACTATATAGTTTTTATTTCCTAAAATGTAACAGAGAATCATATAGTTTGAAGATTGACAGAAAATTTCTGATATGCCCTTTTTGAATATTTTCTCATAAAATAATGATCTTATCTTGGCTATCCTGTTTTATATTCTCACATTGTGACAACTTCAAAAACAACCCCCATCCAAAAAATGAAACTTTAAACATTCTGTGAATAAACTGCCTCAACTTCCAACTAATCTTTTGAATTCATGAGTTATGTAATCCTCATTATATTTATCATGGATTAATTTCACAACAGTTTTCTTTTTTACCTGGACTTACCTCTGGTTTCCCACAATGTTGCACCTGTGGATCTCAATCTGGATCCTTAATTTTTTTTGCCAGTGTTAGTTCTCAATCAGGCACATGGGAACAGTTCTCAAGGAAAAGTGAGCAGAGATGTGGTAATATGGACATGATACAGAATCGATCTGTGGCTGTAATTAATAAACAATGAAACTAAAATGAAATAACTTTGACTACTAACATAAGTGAACTATTGATACATGAAGTGTTAATTGCTTTCCAGTGGTCAAGCTACCTCCACTTGATTAAAAATCTAATTATTCATCTTACTTCATAAGTTTGACACGTTTGCCCAATCTAAGTCATTTCCTGTCTGTGATTTTATTTTTGCTTCAAATGCAAAGAATAGTCTCATTTGTCATTAATAAAACAACGTTTTATCTTCAAAATGTGAGTTTATACCATGCGTAATACACACTCATAACCAAGAAGCCTAATTTCTTTCTTGTAACCAGAATTACCTACCTAGATTGCCACATGTTTTAAGAAATGGGACATTCCCAATAGTAAATGCTCTTGAGGTATTTACCATAGGCAGATTTCAGAGGACCCTTCAGCCTAAAGATACGCCATGAAAGTACTGTCCTAACCTGGTCTCATTGTATCTGTTCAGGTGTGACATCTATCAGTTCTTCCTTCTATAGCATGAGGTTCCTATGAACTCTTATTTCAGCTTATCATTTTTATCTTTCAAATATATTATCCTTTCATAGATTTCATAGTAAGATCCAAACTATGATCATTACTTCCATTAGTTTTCTTAAAGTGACTCATTTTAATAATTCTAGTGTCATTTTAAAAATTCTTGCTCTTTTTGAACTTTGCACTCTTGCCACATTCAGTATCTGCTAGTTGTCTGACACGTCACGGCCTCTGACTTTGAGGTCTTTGTGTGTGAAATTTCCATCAATCTTTCATGCTTGGATCTTTATGGCTTTGTCCTATATTGATTTTTCAAAACTCAGATGTGACATCAAGTCTTTCACAGATTTTTCTCAGAATCGTATAACTAGAAGAGTTGCCTGTTTTATTTATATTCAAACCATTTCTACTATCCACATGTACTCAATACACTAGTATTGAAAGAATGAGTGTACAAAACAGCTATTTCTAGCAGTAACATTGTCTTAGGAGGAATTTCTTGGATGATAGTGTTTAGAATGCCTATGTTAGGCGTGTAGAATGATAAACCTTCTTCAAGTTAGAAGTTTTACACTGTAACCGGTTCTGAGAGGTTACTGACTGTGTGAACAGAACTGCTACAGAGTTGAAGTATTGCCCTGATAGAAGAGCTTCCATTGTTCTGGAGGAAGGCTGTCGTGGGATTTTTTTTGTGCAATAAAAGCATGTCTGTTTCTTTCCCTCATTGTTTCAAGATTTTATGATCACTGAGAGGATGTTGCCCATCTGCATAAGGTTCACAAAATCTCATGGGAAGAAAGGTATCAGGACATCTACTACTTTTTTTGTGAGAACAAGGTTTTTTTTTTTGGTACCGGGGATCGAACTCATGACCTAGCAATTGCCAGACAGGCGCTTATGCCACTGAGCTAAATTCCCAGCCCGAGAAAAAGTTTTTATTGTAACATCTCTGGTAGTTGGAGATAAGTGAGGCAAGACAACAAATAAAAGGATAAGGAGTTTCTAAAGAAAAATTCCTTAAAGACAAGAAAGGACCTAGATGGGCCAGGGATTTAGCTCAGTGGTATAAGCGCCTGCCTGGCAAGCACGAGGTCTTGAGTTCGATCCCCGGTACCGGAAAAAAAAAAAAAAAAGACCTAGGACAAGTGTCATATAGTAGCCAAGACCTTTTACTATGGAACATCTATCTTTAGGAACATGGCTGAGCATGTCCACCTGTGAAATTCTACAGAGCTGGATCCATAAAATAAGACACCTTGAAGTTTAGGTTAGTTAGGGGAAAATGCAAATAGCAACCAATGCCTCTGACAGACCACTTCAAATTTAAATTTCTGCATCTGACAAGTGAAATTTTTAAAGCGAAGTCAGGCAAGCAGAATCGACTCTTTACATACTGCAAAAAAGCAAAGCAGTCAAACACCAAGGACAGTGGAAGTTTTAAGTTTATGGTTTGGATGACAGCAACGATAACAGCAATGGCAACTCTTTCCCTCTTCCTTGGCTACTGGTGGCCATTTCCATGTTGGCTACAGCAACCTGGCAGAAAGGCCACCTGGTCTGCATCGCACACTAATTTTCTCAGCTTCATCATTGAGGGAGATGAAAGTTCCAGTGGCCCTTTACCCTTCTTAAGCTTGAAGTTGTTTTTTTTTTAATAATGTTATATATATATATATATATATATATATATATATATATATATATGTGTGAGTGTAATATATAAAAATTTACTTTTCTCTACATAATGTTCACCTTTAACATCTAGAGAGAGTCTATCTAGCCCAAGTGAGGGATTGAATATATATTCATGGAAATAAAGAAAAAAATAAAATAGCATGGTTTCCAGAAACAAATATATTTAGATTGCTTCAAAATACTATATTTCAATTGTAGCTTTGATTAAAATGAAAATTCTATGCTACTGCATCAAATGCTTGCATAAAATAAAAAATATTGTCTTTAGAATACATGTATTGATAACTGAAAAATATACTCAGTAATTAGGCTAAAGATTCCTAATATGTGGCATAAGTGGAGCTAAACTGCAAGTTTTGTAACTTTTCTTCCAGAATTAAAAATATAATTCATCACTTACAAGTTTTATAAATGTTTAAAATCCCATTTGCATCATCTCATTTTGATTTATAAACCAGGCAGAAGAGTGAGGCTTGGGGGTCTGTTTTATGAAGCTTTACACTTCTCTAGATATACAAAAGCATAAATACAGCCTCCTTTGGCTGAATAACTTCTGAATTCTTCCAAATGTTTTGCTGAATACAGTTAACTTTTTAAATATAAAAAACTGAAAATTGTACTAACACTAAGGATGTACAACTTAATAAAAACAAACAAGCAAGTTATTAGCAGTTATGTTTGAAACATTATAGAATTTATCTCTAGTAGCTTTCTGAGCAAAAAATTGTAATATACTTATGGGCAAATTTAGAAAAGATTTAATTTATGATTTTTGTCTATATCACCATTTTTAAAATGGATGTTTTACTATAAAATTCTGTAAACATTTACTAAACTTTTCTCCCATTTGGAATTTTACTTCTTTTTAACTAAAACTTCAAATCATCTAAGTTTATTATACAATATTTTGAAAGGTCAGAACATTGTATGCATTTCAGTAAATGTTTATGTAAGGTTCATGAACTAAAATGATTTTTCTATATTTGCTGTATATCTTCCATGATATTCTAAATATTAACATTCATTTTTATTGAACAGACTTTTTGTTAGAGATTTTCTGTTATTTTGCAAGCACAAGGGCCACACTAAATTAATGTAGCTTGGTCCTATGCTGTAGTATTTAAGTAGCAGACTCCCTCATTAACTACATTTCACAAAATGTATCACAGAGAAACACAACCAAAATTCTTCCATGAGTTTATTCATGTGAATTCAAATTTATAAAATATATTCTGGGAAGGCACTTGATAATTTTTGTGCCATTTTTTGTGTTTATTAGTACATGTTTTCAGTACCTGATGGTTACATTCCTTTGGAGAGTCATAGTATGTACATTATTTATCTTATTTCCTGTGTTTTTGTCCCTTTTCCCTTTCCTTCCTCCCATCACTTGATCTATTTCTTCTTTTGTGTGTAGTGTATGTTTGACAATTTTACCTTTTAAGGAAGAATGAAGGCAAATTAAAGAAAAGGTGGAAGATAAATTTGGAGACAATCATTTCCAACTGTTACAACAATTTTCTCTGATTGCTCACTGATCTAATGTTTAGATTTTTCACATTATCCTGCTAAACAGAATCAGGGGATGAGCACCAGGGATTCTATCTAAATTTGTTTTTTTGAGAGAAAAATTCCTACCTTTGTTCACATTTTTGCAATTTGGCCTATACCTGTCTTCACTACTACATAATAATTTTATCAATTTTAGTCTATTCTGTTCAAGTAGCCCATCAACATATTTAAGTTTTATCTCTGCATAACTTCAAACTTTCACTCTAGTCTAAATTTATATATACATTTAAATTTTTATATGTGTGACTGAGTTGTCTTACTGACAACTCATGACCTTTCATCACTATATAAATATGTCTTTTTCCCTCCTCCAGGTAGAGAACCAGGTAAGTATATTCTAACTAGGGTGAGCTTGAGCTTCTAGAGTGGGACAGATGCCTCATAGTTTGGCCTAGATGGTACATGGTTTGGTCATTGTTTTTTGGTGAGGAGTAATGCATATTTCACTTCAAAGTAAAGCTGGTCTCGAACTGAAGTGATTCTCCTGTTTCAGCCTCCAAATTGCTGGGACTATAGGTACACAGAAGACTCCCAGGTTACCACTGAATTTTGCAAAAGTAATAACTTTAAGCTAATAAACAGCAAAAAGATTTGAAAAGCAGTAATATAAGAAGGAAAAACATCTTAAAAGAATTCCATGCAATACAAAATACTTCTCTTACAGTTTACTAAATCAAAAATAAATTTTGACTCAGAAGTTAGAATATACAAAATTTAATTGACTTTATAACAAACGTGAAAGCTTTAAGTAATACTGCTATAACTATTGCATATGTTTTATCTAACCAAGTGAAATGAAATATTTAAAACTACAAAATAATGAATTACTCAAATATTAAGTAAGTTAAGACAGAATATTTTTTTTATTTTAGATAAGTCTCAAAAGTAAATGCAGCATTTGTTTTGTTATTTAGTAGATCTATGTTGAGAAATCAATAAATATTTTGTACTGTTTGGCAATTAATAAACTGCAAGGGGGAAACAATTTATTTAAAAGTAATATAAGTAGCATATGGAACAAATATGAAGTATAAATGGAACAGAATACATTTTACTGAATAGGTCTTTTACTGCTCTATACTTGGAATTACTCTATGATTCACCAGTTTTTCCAGAGAATCATATTTACCTGTCAAAATGATAAATAATGTGCATTTTTGGGCTTTTAGTTTTTACATAATGATCCAGAGATAAGACCCAGAATATTTTATTTAATGTTAGAACTGATTGTAAATGTTTTAAGTCTTAGTAATGTAAAGAGAAAAACATGGAGATCAAATAAGATATTAATGAAACCACATACATTCTTTATCTTAAGCAGTGTAAATTTGCATATAGTAGACCGATGCTGAGATAAAGAAAAAAGACCAGACAAGAATCAATGTAAAGATACACTAGTTTCCTCTTCTATTTCAGATATCAGAATGTCAAATAATACAGTATATAATAAGTCAAGCAAGTGAGATATGCACATAGAATGAAATGTATAAAGCTTTATATATTTTCTATTACTCTTTAAGAATTACCTTATATTTAGTAGCTTGAAACAACACAAATATATTACTTTGCTGACCTGTAGGTATAAGGTTTACTCCAGTTTTCATGGTTCTAAAACCATGAACTTTCAGGCAGCTTAAACAAAGAACTGATTTCCTGCTTATACAGATTCAGCACTTTTCTGCTGACTGGTGTCATTGTCTTTCATTTTCATTTGTTTTATTTTTAATTTTGTACTAATATACTTTTGCAGTACCTGCCCTTTGCAATTATCCTGGGGAGTCAGCACCTGTACATTATACATAATAGAACCTGTTGCTTTTTTTAAAATCTACTTTGCCTTTCTTTCCCTTCATCTCTTCTCCTGCTTTAAGTCCTCTTTCTCTCTTTTAATTCTTGCATTATTACCTTAGCTCCTTTTTATGGTGTATAATGTTTATATTCCTTGAAGTTATTGGGTTCCTGTATATCTTTATTCTATTTATTTCTGTTTTCCTTCCCCCTTTTTCTAATGACCAGGGGCGTTTTAACTTTTTTCATAAGTTTGTCGTGCTTTTATACGTCTTCCTTTCTGAGCAGACATTCACAGAGTTCACTGTCTTCCTAATGCCACAAATTCTAAAACCTTCTGAAGTCCTGGCCTCCTGGGCTCCTTCTTCATCTTCAAACTGAACAAAAAAGAAATAAGTCACTCTCACCTTTGAAATTTCTCCTACTAATTTTCCAGCCTTGTCTTTCCGAAATTTTCTACATTTTCCAAGTCATGTAATCACAATGACACTGTCAAGATTATCTTATTTTATTTTCAAGTGTTCTAACATATGCATGTGTAAGGCTACCAGTTGGTATGGATATTAATGGGGGTCTCATTTAAGACTTTAGGAGAGGTGTATAGTTAATGATGTGTTAGCAGTACTTGGATATTTGTTTTTGTTTGTTTTGGTTTTCATTGTGAAATAACTGTCTGTATCCACCTTTTTAGAGAAAGAATTCATAATGGTTCTAGAAATTAGTTTTTAGCATTCAGTGTAAATGATCAACCACAGTACCTGGGTGTGATTTGCTACCCTCATACATATGTTTGAGTATATTTCTTTCATAGCTGCTGCATTAATCATCCATTCCTATATAGATTCATCATAAAACTCCCCAAATCTCACTCAATGCTTTCTCATGGGAAACTGGATCAGTACATCCTCTCCATGTATCTCACTTAAATGACCAGGGTCAAGTAATCACAGCTCTCTGGGCATGTTTGGTAATAATGATTGGCAGAATTATAAATAGTTCGCAAAAACTTGTTCTACCCTTGAACACTCTTGTCACTCTTATCCTATTGAGCTTATATGATTGGTACATGGTATTTTTAATAATTTTTTTCTATTAGAGTATAGATAGATAGATAGATAGATAGATAGATATTTAGGTTTTAATTATTTTTCTATTTTTGTTTGCTTCTTTTTTAAGTAATAATGTTAAATGACTGAAAGAATTTCAAATTGGGACAAACTATGTATGTTTCTTGTTTATCCACAATTCATCAAAAGCTTCATGATGACACATTTTCTAAAGTAGGATATTAGCATCCATTATCATAGAATATTATTTGATAATTACTTTTTTTAGAGCACACTTCTTGTCCTTCTAGAGTTCTACTCAGCAAAAGTATTTGCTTACTCTGCCTGAGAATTTGATCTAAAAGTAATTTCTCAATGCTAATTCTCAAGTACATTTGTAACTCTCTTACTCTTTCTTGACTAATATACATTCAATTATGTTAGTCATTGTTTTAAAGAAAGCAATGTTTGTAACTTCTAACAAAAACTCTGCCAAATCTACTTCTATATACTTCTTTAGTCTTAGTAATTTTTTCTATCATTTAAGACATTAAAAGTGTATTCATGTATCTCATCTCAGTTTCTCTCCTCACAACACTCTTCTAAATATGCAGTGAAAAAATAGTGAATCTAAATCTTCCTTCTTTATTCTCAAACCAGACATCAAGCTATCTCAGCTATTTCAGACACCTTAGCAAAATACAATAAATTCATAAAGTACCTTTGAAAACACAGTGATGAATGTTCCATTTTAAACCTATTTCAGAATTTTTGCTTTTAAAAACTTTTATCATAAGCCTTATAGATATTTAATCTATTTTATGTTGCAAAATATGGTAGGTAATGGAGAGATGATTATCTCATTTTTGTGAATTATCTTAAAAGTACTGAGATGGTACAGTAGTTGGAAACAGTCAATAACACAAGGCATAGCTAAGTCGCTTTCTTGCTATGTGATTAGAACTTTACTTCTTCTAAAACTTCTCTCCTTATCAAATGAGTTTAAAATAATTTCTCTAACATTGTTACACCAATAACATAAGAACAGCCATGCAAATTTTTCCACCTATACTTCAACCTATTTATTTCTCTCATACATCAGATATCTTTTCTTCCTGATAATGGCATAGCATAGCTAACTAGGTGGATACAAATTTTCAGAAAAAATAGGCAAAAATTGAGTATATGAGTTCAATTTCATGCTTCTGCCTTGATTTTCAGGTGGAGTAGAATTTTGATTAATATTATAGATCCTAGGATCCGAGTTTCTAGTTCATATCTACTAACTAGATGACTTGAGAAATTACTTCATTTGTCTATGCCTCAGTTTTGGTATCTGTAAAACTATAAGTAATAATAACAGAAATTAATTCCTGAAATTTTTAACATCAATAAGCTTATCTGTGTAAAATTATTATGAGCATATTGGAATTAAAGTAAATAATTCATGCAGTTAACTCTTATTATAGGTACTTATGTTCAGAAGGTAAGAAGTTTATTTTTCTGTGGAACCAAAATTTAACATGAAGTGTGAAGTAGTTTTGCCCAACAGGAGTTAGACAAATGCCAAGTCAAGTCCAAATATCATAAAGAAATCCTTAAATTTTAGTCACAAGGACATTTCTTTGTCATTGTTAAATATTGAAAAAATATTTTCAGTATTTTATTACTTTTATGATTTTTGAATAGGGGAAGTCTAATGACAATAATATTGTCACATGTTTTCTTAATATTCACAGAGTTTTTTACATTCACATAGTTGTACTTATACAAAATTCTATTTGCTATTTACAAAGAAAAATGTGAGGCAGATAATAAAGGGTACTTTATTGATAATGTACAAAGATTAAATAATCTGATAAAAACTAACCAGATAATAGAGCAGTTTGGATTTAAGTCCAAATAACTGGACTTCCCAAATAGTAATATTTAGCTTTAATTTAAAATTAAAGAAAGTATTTTATTAGGCAAAGTGCTACCTCATCCTTTCTGACAAGAACAAGTCTCAGAAAAGATCAAAAAGAATGTAAACTTCATGTATGGCAAATAACACCAAAACCATAAAGCACTCACAAATAGGAAAGATATTCCAAAACAAGGTCATAATGTATCCTTAGAAAAATTAATCCATTTTCTTAGGACTTTTTTATTTTTCTAAAGATGAGAACATTTATTCTCATAAGCAAAAAATTTTACAATCATTTGGAAAGAGCATAGAAAATGCCTTATGTGGCTATGTGAAAACATATTAATATAAGCCACTTATTTTACAACTATAAAAACAAACTTTATTACTTTGTGTCATGGATGAGAAAACAAGCCTGTCACTCTTAAGTAAACTGTAGAGGTGTGAAAATGTCAATGTCATATCGATGAATGGTCCTTTCTCAGGTAAGAAATGCACTACAGTATTTAAAATAAAGCTACAAATACATTTATTAATGGTTTCACATTTAAAACAAAACAATTCCTTGAGGTAACCATATATGTGCATGTGTGTGTGGGTGGATTAGTCTACTTCATATTCCTGCAGTACAATACCACAGAATGGTGATTTACAGATGAATACAATTTCTTACAGTTGTGGATGCTGAAAATCCAAGGTGAAATGGTCTACAAGCAATGAGGGCTTTGGTGTGTCATCACCTGACAGAAGGGGAAAAGAGAGAAAAAGAAAGGGAAGGGAGGAGAGAGAGAGAGTAAAAGAGAGTGCCAAAAAGCTAAGCTCTATTGCTATTGGCTTTAACCATAAATCCACCATAAGGGAAGCCTTTCATGGCCTAATTAATTGTCCAAGGTCCCAAATTGTAGCACAATTGCATTTGGGATTAAATATTGAAGACATACTCTGTGAAGGGCACATTGAACTACAGCAATATATATGTCTTTGTCTTCCTCTTCCTCTTCCACTTTGTCTCTGTCTCTGTCTTTTTCCGTCTCTTTCTCTGTCTCTCTCTCTCTCTCTCTATATATGTATATATGTATATATATATATATATATATTTATATTTATATTTATATTTATATATGTGTGTGTGTATATATTCATATATATTTTTTTTCCTGCAGAGGAGGTCACACTACAAGCAACATATGGTGAAATTAATCAAGCATTTCATTTATTGTGTCTGGTTGGATTTTAATGGAGCTAATAATCTAGTTTGACAACTTGCTGAATTATTGTCAGATATATTGAGCAATCTCTTCTCATTATGTATGACAGCTAGTTAAGTGCTATAAATTACGGGGCACTGTAGGAGTTGGGTGTGTTATGAAAGCCAAGTGACAAGCACTTGAAGAGAGGGAGTAACCTGTTCTTAATGACCTCTGTATAGTCTTTCACAAAGAGCATACAGAAGCAATTTTACACAGCCTTTTATTCTAGTTCAAGTAACAGCTATTCACTTGAATAACAAAAAATTGAGCATGTATATTTATGTTTCTATATATTCATTCTATTTTATTTTATTATTCTAATATTATCCACAGTGGAATTCAGTTTCTGGATAATAATCTTATTCAAATGTTCCAGCATAAATTTCATTAATGCAATAACAATTTGTTGATTAATGCACTGGTGGTAATTTGTGACAAATAATAAATTATAATTATTAGTATTTTTTATTTTAGTATAACAAAGAGTATCAATTGATTAAGGATTACCTTAGAGTAGTTTATTTGGTGAAAATTTTGTCATTATAACTATGTCAATACATAAACACATTTTAACTATATAAATAATGATTATAATTTTCAATGTAACAAAGAATAAATGCTCATTAGGGAATAATTAGGGGTAAACAATGTAACATTCTTTCTTGAATAATATTATTAACCAAGAATAAGTGAGCATCATTTAATATTTCTTAAACATTTTAAAAATGATTGTATTATATGAATGAGACGATACTTTACAAACTTTAATATATAATTATGTCGTGCCTTGAATTGTACTGCAGGTATTTTCTGGTCATTAAAATATTACTCATTGAACATATTTTAAAATTATTTATCTAGCATGTGAAGAGCTTGGAAGTTTTACTTCCATTCTGACTAAACAAACAAACAAAGCAAAGGCAAGGAAAAGTGTTGTCTTGAAACCTGGAAAGACAGATTTATCTAAAGAGACGCAGTCAGATCTGCTCCCCTGGAACAGGAGGCTCTGGAGTCATAAAATTCTGAGTCACTTGTTGAAAATATTGGCTAATTACTGAAACCTAAATATGAGTGAGTATATGAATGACAATTTCTGGTGGTTGTTAATTTTGTATGCTTCAAATAAAATAACAATGTCTATTTTCATAAGAAACATCCTCTTTTGATTCTAACCCCAGAGGGGAGGAGTAATTATTATGAAATCTTCCTGAAGACAGTATATAGCAAAGCCATAAAAGTCCTAAGAATGGGATTTGGTAAAGCACCATCTGAGTGCGAGAAGGGCGGTCCTCCATGTCTCCTCCCTGTCCCTTCAGACTTTACAGCTCATACATGGAGGAAGACTTGTGTTCAACCTTGCTGAAGACCTCAAAGAAAAATGCTGAGAATGCAACAGCAATAAACAAATGAAAGAGTGAGGCATTGTATCAGGGAAAATTTGTTCAGCATACTCATGAAAACTGTCATTACCTGTGGCATTTATAGTGAAACAAATATTAAGCAAGGTCCAACTCCTAATTATGTTAACACAAATTACATTGCCACAAATCATATATCATACTAAAAGCCTTTGTATGACAGTTTGAACTAGCAACACAGGGTACCTAACTCTCGTAACAAACTTCATTATTCCAAAGGGTAAACAAAACAAAGAGAAAACCATACTCAATCAGATATGATAAATATATTGGAATTGTCACACAAAAAAATTGTCAAACAAAAAAATAACCAAGACCAGTATACTAAGGATTTTAATAAACAAACAAATAATATGTAAGAAAAGGTAGGTCATGTTAGCAGAAAGATGGAAACTATGAGAAAGAATGCAAAGGAAATGTTAAAAGCCAAAAAGAATATAATAGAAAATAAGAATATTTTTAAAGGGCTGATGAGTTGGGCTTGAAAGACTGAGAAAATAATAATTAAGTTTAAAAGTAAAATAGTTTAGCAAATGAGTGAAAACCAATCAAATGTAACATTCAAGAACTGTAGCACAATTTCATACCTCTTTACCTGTCATAAGAAATATTTTAAAATTAACATTTGTCTTTTTGCTAGTCATTAATTCTTAATATGAATTTTATTAAATGTCTTTTATTGGCTCCAGTTCCTTGATTTTTATCTCTTTTGTATTACTTAGTTTTCACATATTGTGTTAAATTTTTGTGTTTTATTGACTTTGTAAGAATTCAATTGGAAAATATCATCTACTATTATTAACCTTCGTCACGGTGTGGATAGGAGTTCTCTAGAAGCTGTCCACTTTATAACTGAGAGTTTATACTGTTTGTCTAATGTCTTGATTTTTTTCTTCTACTTACAAACTTTTAACCTCCATTCTACTCTCTGTGACTGTGAGCTTGACTTTTTTGGATCCCACATATCAATGTGGCTGTTCTGCCTTTATGCCTGGCTTATTCACGAAGCGTGATGTGCTCTGTTCCATACATGTAGTTGCAAATGACAGAATTTGCTTCTGTCTCAAAGCTTCAGCTATGACTTTGCTATTACTTTCTCTGTAGTAAATGGTAGAAAATTTCCACTGACTTGGCATTTTTAAAAGTTAGGATATTTTAATAACATCACAATTTTTTCATGGTCGTGTTTTTTCAAACTCTCCATCTAATTAAAACATGTATTTCCATGAGTTTTTTCTTTATCATGTTATGTCCTTAGTGAATTTCATCTAATGAAATCTGACAAGAATGATAACATGCTGTTTCTTCAATTTATGGTTGATAGAAAAAAATATGCTGATTGCATTATAATGAAATACAAAGTGTACAGCATGTAATAATGAATTTAATTTAATTTAATCAATTTAAATTGACTGTAATAGAATTAATGAAATTATAATAGTCACTAGAAGGAAGCACATTTACATTTAAATTGCTATAAGTTAGGAAATGATAGAGCATTTTTAGGATTTCAACAATATAGATAGATGTGTTCATTTACAATCATAAGATTGTATAAATGTCTCTATACTCTTTTTTTATGAGTTTTTTCCTTGAAATAAATAAACATAGTAATTTATCCTCTCCAACCACCACGTGCCAAAGTATATATGTTCTCTTTTCTTTCTGTCTCTCTCTTTCTCTCTCTTTCTCTCTCTTTCTCTCTCTCTCTCTCTCTCTCTCTCTCTCTCTCTCTCTCTCTCTCTCTCTCTCTCTCTCCCTTTCTCTCTTTCTCTCTCAGTGCACAGAAAGTCTTAGGGACACTTTTGTTAAAAATCATAAAAGCCTTATTCAATGAAGTTATGTCTATAAATTTTCTATAACTGGGAATTTTAGAGATTATTATTTAGTTTCTAGATTGATTGGCCCTGTTAATAAGGGGAAGCCAAACCATGAAATTTGCAAGTAGGTTAGTATTATTCTATCCTGGTGACCATCCTAAGAAATAAAGTCTTGTAAGTATATTCTCACCCATATAACTAGTATTAGAAATGCCAAATCATGTCGAGTTTATGACAATGCTTGCCATCTGAAGTAGGGTCTGAATAAATCCAACCCAACTCAAGTTATTTAACTGAACTATTAATGTAACCCACTGATTAGATCTCATTTAAATGCTCAGTTAAACTCATTTGTCCTTTCACAATAAATATTTAAATAACAAAATAAATATTTGAATAACAAAAAAATTGTCCGTGTTTAAATTCAATGAAAAATTTTATAATGAAGTATTTTATGCTGAAGTTCAATAAGTACAATATTAATGTTAGAGTTATTTAAATATAGATGTTAAATAATTATTTAAAAGTTCTGAGGTTGTTACCATAAGTAGATTAATAGTCATCAAAATTAGCAACCAAAATTTGCAAAGTGATAGATATTGCTTTACACATAAGAAAACACACTATTTCATGATTCTCTCCTTATGTTTCCTACTCTCAACCTTACTTCTGCATATAGAATAATATCAGGAGACTAAAAAAACTTTAATTTGATATAAAAAATTAGAAAAAAGAAAATAACTTTTACTGTAATTTTGTTAATTTAATACTCTGTGATCTCCCTTTTGAGAAACAAAATAAATACAGTCCAATTTTAAATAGGGGCATTTAATTTACATCCACAATTAAAGATCTATGGTGCAGAGATGCTTCAATTTATGATGAATAATGGTCATTATCCTAGACTTGTAAAAAACTAGGTATACCACATAAAATTATTTTCCCTACTGAGCTATTAAGTCAGCCATTAATTTGTCTTTGAAATACATCCTGGGCAAGATGTGCTCTGAAAATTCTCTAAATTAATCAGACCTCTTGAATGTGCAGATGAAAATGTCTGTATATTATATTGAAGACACTGAAGAATCCTAGGTAACCAGCAAGCCTGGTAACCTACATTTCCCATGAACTAATACAAAATTAAAGTAATAATTAAGTTTCAAATTAGATAGTCTACCACATCTAACTAAATGGAATTAACATCTACCCAGTTGCACAAATCCAAACCCTTTAGTGTAATCTTTGATTATTCTGTTTCCTTCAAGTTCTACACCAATATATTAGGAAATCCTACAGTCTTCGACTGCAGGTGCTAAAAACAACAACAACAACAGCAACAACAACAACAACAACAAACTACTACTTTTCCAGTTCACTGTTGTAATTCTAGTCTACATAACTGTTATTTCTTACCTTAATGACTTTGAATAATTATAATAGTGTGTAGCAAAAGTCACCAGTTACCTTTCTTTATCTTAAAAACTAAAACAACAAGATAGCATTATCAGATTAATAATACACTAAAAAAGTACAATTTGAATTTCTCATAAAATAAATATTTGAGTTGATATAAATATAAGTTTAAATTTACTTGTTTTGTATTGTTTCCATTCCATTTAAAATTTTAACAGGTATAAGGATTATATTAGTCTACTACAATAAAAGTAGATGTTGTAAAAATTAATGATAGCAAATAGTAGTAGACATTATTGAAAAAAGTGAATTTTAGAGTCATCCATGAAGTTAAAATTAGAAAATTTTATTTCATCTTTCAGACAACTGAATAGTTTCAGGTTTATCCAAACCTACCTATCTTTCCCTCAAAAGTAGAGTTTACATCCTATTGCTTTGGAAAATTATTCAGTCTGATTTAACCTAAAATTTAAATAAATTGCTCTATCATAAGAATGCAAAATATGAATTCATTTATTGTCCTCTTAGTAAATATTTCTAAAATATTCTTTCCAGGCATTTATATATTTTTTCTTTCACTAAAATGTGTATATATATATATATATATATATATATATATGCGTGTGTGTGTGTGTTTCACTAAACATATATATATATTTCAGTAAACATATATGTTTCACTAAATATATATTTATATTATATTTAGTGAAAGAAAGGATCAGAGAGTGTTGTGCTTAGCAACAAAGCATGATGTTTCAGAGAATCGTCCCATTTTTTTTGTCTGGCTTTATTTGTGTTTTTCCTCATATTAAGTCTTAGATTTTCCATCGGAATCCACTGACATATTTTTTTCTTTTCAGAAAATTTGCCACTACAAATTGTAGTGGTCAGTCACTTAGTTGCCTGATTTTCTAAGCCCTTTCCACAGAATGAGTTCCATTTAACATATTTTTATAACTTGTTATAAAAATTATTACCCTCAAAGGACTAAATATTTAAATACAGAAAGAAGTTTGACCTTACAACTTGCCTAAATGTTCATCTGAAAGTGTTACTATTTGAATTCTTCAGTCTAAATATGACTTCTTTGGTACCATTTTTGTATATTTTTGTGTCAATATTATTAATATTATTAGATTTTTGCCTTGTACAAACAAACAGCAATGAGAGATTTTGTTTTTCAACAATTCTTTCTGGTTGAGGAAGGTGGGTGATATTTCCACAGCTGCAGAGTTCGCTTTTGATCCTTTTGATTTGTGCATACGAGTTTTGAGTAAATTAATCAAATTATAGCTTTTATTGCTGGATTGGCAGCCATAATTGTAGTGTCCTCAACACATTATTTTGAGTGTAGTCTTATATCTACAACATATGCAAATTTAAGATTTGCAAACAGACATTTACTAATAACAATTTGAAAATGCTCTGCTTCCTATGTTAATGATTATAATTTTATCTTTGAAATATAGTTGTAGCTCTATAATCAAATGTACTTTTAATGTGGTATTAACTATTATTTTTATTTATTTTTTACTTCTAAAAGTGAAATTGCTTAAATATATGATATGATATCCAAAATGTAGAAAAACAAGTATATCTTTGAAAGAGCTGCTGTTTTCTCTGGATAATAATAAACTTGTGGCTCAGTGTGGTGGTACACACACGTAATTTCAGTACTTTGAGAGTGTGAGGAATTTAGCGACTTTAGGAGAATTTGTTTGAAATTATACATATGTTTATTAAAAAATAAAAGACTGAAGATTTAGCTTAGAAGATTCAATCTCAGCACCACAAAAAAAATTAATGATAAAATTTTCCAAGACTCATGACAGAACTTTTAAAATACTGTTTTCTGTGTTCTACTAATAATAAATGGAAAATTAAATCAGCCTGGTGCTGAGTGTAGATGTCCCACCTGAGGAAAGTTGCCACCACAAATAGAGACTTGGAGAAGAAGAGCTAGGCTTTGTGGTTTCTCCTAAGTGTTGCTTTTTTGAGCCATGGTTTTCCTGGAGGAGCTTGTCATGACTAGCTTCCCCAACAGGAATTTGGCCATTATCATTGGAGGAGTTCGGGACCTTGTTGGTGAGAGTGGCTGTGGCTCACTTCTGGGGAGCTCCGGTCCTTACACTGAACATTGCTTCCTGGCTCAGAGGGGAAGATGTGTGCTGTTTAATCTATAGGAGAAGCTTGTTATGCTGGCATGCACTTGACTGTTCTTATCTTTAGGGTAGCTCAAGACCTCGTTGTCACTGAGGATGGCTCTGGTACTTTTCTGGGCAGCCCTGGTCCTTATTTTGAGCATGACTTCTTGGCTCCTGTGTAGAACCGTCAACCTACCAGCACAGCTCCTTCACCCCACTAGCATAGACTTTCTAGCTTCCACTGCTGACCTTTGGGCCTTTCCAGCAGATCCATAAAACAGACTGGTCTGAGTCCTTGTTGTGGGCCCTAGACCTCCAGTTGGACTTGTGGGAGGCACTGTCATGGGCTGTAGGTCTTCAGCTGGACTCATTCAGGACATTGCTGTGGTATCCAGGCCCTTGGCTGAATATTCTGGGTCTTTAGTGTTGTGGACAGATTTCCTGCACTTTTTTGTGTTTTTAACTCTGGGTGACCATCATAAAATAATATTATAAATTTTGTGTCCTGATTGTAATTGTTCTCCTCACAACCACTGACTACAATAGTAATACATTAATGAACTCATTTTCGATCCCAGGACCTCATCCAGAATACTACACTACATTTTATTATCATGTTTGTTTAAATTTCTCTTACTTGTAATAATTTTTTAAACTTTCTTTGTTTTTAATGCCTTCGATAGTTTTGGGAAGTACCACTGGTCAGATAGTTCATGCAGTACTCATTTAGCATTTTGGTGAAGTTTTATTATGTTAGATTATGGTTTGGGATTAGAAAATCCACATATGTAAAATGGTATTACTGTCACATCGTGTTGAGAGTTACCATCAGCATAATTTATCACAGTCAATACGATAAACCAAGATCTAGTCAGGCGCCCCTAAACCCTCATTTTGACTAAGCCTTGACTTCACCCTATGAAGACAATATTCTCAACACTATTTAAGCCCCCTTCTGTCTCCACATTAAAATACTAAAAATAAAACACTAATGTAATTTCTAACAGCTGGAGGCAACATCTCTAGCATGATCCTAGATTCTATTAAAGTGCCTGCCTGCAAAAGCTCAGTTGTCAAGAGAAAGTACTGTTTTAGCCAACAACTGACTGTATTTTATGATCAATGAACTTAGAACATTTACTAAAAAAAGCTCACAAGTGGGAATTTTGTTTTTGTGAGATCTATATGTGCTTCCTACAAAGGTGTCTTTCTAAAAGCATTCTTTTAAAGTGTAATCAATACAATTTAAAGAACAAAATAAAAGATAAATAATACAAAACAAGAAGATAGATCTTTTGCAAATGGAAAGGGGACCAAGAGACGAAGGAGGTAGGCGAGTGGGAAAGGGAAATAAAAAGAATTAGGATGTTAAATACATGCACCAACTTTCCAAAATGAATGTAATCATTATGCACTGCAAAAATGTAATAATAAAAAATTAAACAAAACATACTCTATGGTGGTAGGTAAGAAAAGGCTTTTTTCTCCAAATTTATGTGGAAAATAGACTCATAATTTCAGTAATTAATTACAGGCTAGTAGACCCCACTGTTAGTTGGCATCCACATTAACTGGCATTTTGTAACTTTTATAACTTATATTCCTTTTGTCTTTTTGAGTACCCTTTAGTCTCTCCTTAAAATTTTCTCCTTGTTCTCCTCATTACTCTTTATGTACATTCACATGTGTATATAAAAACTCTAAAAAAGTATCAATAGGAAATGCAGGCAACTGTTTTTGAAGAGAAACTTTTAAAAAGAATATTCAAATAATGTAAAACCATGTGGTTATATGCTCAACTTCCTTAGAAACCAGATAACTACAAATTTAAGCCATTAAACTGAATTTTAAGTCATTACCCATATCAGTATTTTTAAGCTTAAAATTAACAAATCTCAGTATTGGAAAAAATGCATAAGAAGAACTGTCATATTCTACTAGTAGTAAAAAAATTACCACACTTAGTCTGGATAGCATTTTGGAAATTTTACCAAAGTTCAACATATGGATTCTATAGGCTCCAAAAAATGTTACTTCAAAAATTATTGATGGAAAGTTTATTTTTATGGGCACTAAGACATAAGTATAAGAAAATTAATCTCTATTAATTATGATTTCTCTAACTTGACACTAATCAATTGTTCAACAATATGATGAAACTTGGACTTCAATATATTTAAACCAATAGAATACTCTATCATAATTACAATGATTAAAGTTCAAAAACTTAACATGGAACAACAAAAACCTTACATTAAAGTATATATAATATGTTGGTTTTTAAGGTCAAATAATGTATATTAGAATTAAGATGTTACCTTTCAAAGAATTGTAAAATTCAGAAGAAACAAATTCAGAACACTCAATCAAATTTAAATTTCAGATGATAATTCATATGTTCTAAATGCTATTTTCCCTGGCAACATTACATTAAAGACAATATTAGTGTATTGAATTGGAAAGAAGTTTGAAAATGATTTAGATGTTAAAAATATGTTATTTCTCACTAGTCATTTAAGAGATGCAAATTAAAACAACATTGAGATTCTACCTCACCCCAGAAAGAATAGCTATTATCAAGAAATCAACCAATCACAAAGCTGGAGGGACAGTGGGAAAAAAGAAACCCTTTTCCACTGTTAATGGGAGTGCAGACTAGTGCAACCACTATAGAAATCAGTGTGGAGATTCCTCAAAAAACTAGGCTTAGAGATCTTACTCAACCCAGTTATTTTTGGGTATCTTCCCAGAAGAACTAAAAATATCACACCATAGTGATATATGTACATCCATGTTTACAGCAGCACAGTTTGTAATAGCCAGGTCTTGGAAACAACCTAAACACCCATCAACTGAGGAATGAATAAAAAATATGTGGCATTTTTATACAATGGAATGCCACTTATCCATAAAGAAGAATTGATTGGAGACTTTTATAGATAAATAGATGCAACTTGAGACCATTCTCATTAGTACAATAATTAAGACACACATGTGTAAACATCATATTGTTTCATTAGTGTGAGAAGCTGAAAGAAAAACATGTATATGTGTATGTGCATGTGTATGTATATAAAAATAGTTAAGATAGTTATACTACTGATTCCTTTGAGTTTGCTGAAGAGGAAGATTTATGCTGGTATTGTTTGGATGATTGAATGGAGAGGTATTGTGCTCTGGGTGAATGATTTGGGTATGACAATGTTCCACATATGTACCATTGTTGCCCCATGATTGACATGTTTTGAAATTTCGTTGTATTTTTTTTTCTATTTCTTCCTCATCCTCTTCTGTTTTCTTCCTTTTTATCTTTGAAACAAAATGGATTTGGAAAAATAATAGTAAGAATAAAATATGTTATTTCTTGACTCAAGTTGATGTTACATGTCATTCCTTTGTGTTAATACATAGAACTATAGCTTATAACCTATAAATTTATATTTTGTGCACTTACATGTAATAAATATATAAATATTTATCAAAAGATATAATGAATTTTTAAATGAAAGCAAATTATTACAGTGAATTACACAGTGCCATTAACTCTTTCAAGATACTCCTCCTCCTCACTTCTAACACACTTACCCATCACACCCATCATAAGCAATTCTGGAAGTTCCCTTTTTTTTTTTTTTTGTCTTTTTGAGACAGGTCTTGATATGCAGTTCAGGCTGGCCTTGAGCTCACTTTGTAGCTCAGGCTGGCCTCGAACTCGCAAGATCCTCCTGCCTCAGTTTCCCGAGTTCTGGGATTACAGGCATGAGCCACCATGCCCAGCATTGAATTTCTCTTTCTTTTATATATTTAGTTGTGTTTTTAAGGCTCCTTGATGTCCTGAAGAGTTATAAAATGTTTACCTTTAATGCTTGTTTCTACTTAGGGGAAAAGTCAGAAGTCACTTGGGTCAGAATTTGTGAACATGGTGGGTGAGGACACTTTCACAATATGTTTGCACAAGGTTTGACTTTTGTTGGATGGCACTTGGAGACTGTATTCACTGTATTTTTTCATCACAGCTCATAAGACAGTCACAAAATTGGACTTCCAAAAAAGCTTTGAAACGTCACAAAAATGATAAAATATGTTCAATATAAGGGGAAGGATTTTGGTGGAGATGAATGTCAATATGTCCTTTTCAGTGTTTTTTTTTTTTCAATTGAAACACACACTTTATACCCCACACCTTGTGCATATTTATAAACATGTTTTTATTCTTAAATAATGGGCTCATTGCAAATGTTCTGAGTATAGACTTCAAGTAATTAAAGAGAAGTAAAGCAAAGTTGGTGTGATTACATGAAATGTAGTGTACGTGTTAGTGCTAAGAATCTATATTCCATGATTTTTTACGAGAGTTTATATGGAAGAAATTCTAACAATAATCAACTTGGTTCTGATCTTTCTAAACTACACTAGAAACATAAGAAGAATTTATTTCCTTAAAAGAAATTGCAATTTTGTATTTGTTTCTTTTGATAAATGAGATTTAAATTACTAAAATAAACATATATCTTTTCCAGTCAATGCAACTTTCTAGAAAATGTCAGTAAACTTGACCAGTCAATTCTCTATTTTGTAGAGTAAACTAACTAAAAGGAACCCATATTTACCTGCTAATTAAACTTCACTAATTAGCTCATATAGTACCCATGTGAGATAAGAAAATAAACTTTTAATTCTCACTTTACAAATGAGAAAACAGATACAAATATGTTAGACCATTTCCCTGAGGCCATTCAGCAAATCAATTGGAGCAATATTTGGAACTAGAATTCTTTAAGTCTTTCCCTAACCTTTTATTGACTTGCGTTTGGGTCTGTTTTTAGCACATAAAACTCAATCAAGTAAGTGTTCTTTTGTATACAAGGTATTCTGTATTCAGAGGAACAGTTGGGATATTTTTTAAATACTAGGAGAGAAAGGGATTTAATGTACATTTAAATGAATGCTCTTTTGCTTTAACTTCTGAATCAATAGAAAGATTGAGGAAAGATGTTGTCATTACCATTTTTACTTCAAATTTAGTGCAGGGTGGATGAAGTGCAGCCTCAGTGTACCGCGTCCTAGTCCCTCTGCCAGTTTCTTAGGTTTTTGAATTGGGCAATTTTTTAATTTATCAGAGCTTTAATTTTTATCATTTATAAAAAGAGGAAATGGAACATGTGACCTGTTTATTTTGGTGGCTACTGTAAATATATTACAGAGCTGTAAAACTGAAAGTTTTGCTCCCCTTAGAGTACTAATAAGAACTTTTCAGAAAGAAAGACGATTTTTAAAAATGAAAATTTTTATATCATTAGGAAAATTACATTCTATAGCTACTTTGTTTTATGTGTTTATCTGAACTACCTCAAAGATTTAATGATTTATGTATTTTTTTTTTGAATTTTTGATATTTTGAGCTAGTTCAGGCTCAGGGTCTTACCATGGAGTTCAAAATGGCTTCAAAATTATATCGTGTCCTAGGGTGACCCTGAGCTTGGGATCCTTCTGCTTCAGCTTGCTGTATACTGTGTTTACTGACATGCATCATCACACCCAGGACTAAATCTACTCAAAAACACATTTAAAGAGAATCGTAACAGTTTTAAATGACCAAGTAGAGAACTGAATAAATACGAAAGAACATACCAAAGGAATGCAAATTCAAGCTCAGTTAGGAAACATAACAAGTTAGTGACATTTTATGTCAAAATTAAAAAAAAAATGGAATATAGACCAGTGCAAGTATCCTAGGTAAAACCACCAGTGCCATACGAAAAAAATCATTTTAAAGGTTTTTTTATGTATGATTTTGATTTCATGTACGTAATTATGATTTGTAGGTTTTTATTTTGTGCACTGTACAAATGAAGATACTAAGGCTAGAAAATTTTGTAGTTTTAATTCCCCAATTCTTTAGTTTTTAAGTTAGAGATCTCTCATATATGATTAGGGCAGTAATTCCTATTGAGTACAGCTTCTGTTTTTAATTATTTAACACATGAAGTACCACCATTTTTAAACATAGTGAGTTATCAATTAATATTATCAAGTTGAATTTTATTGCATGTAAATTAAAAATTTTTGATGAATTATATTTTCTATAATTCCAAACTATCTTGATCAGAGAAGACACAAACTTTTATTTCAGGTTATTGGATTGTTTATCCAATATCAATTTTCTACTTCTCCTACATAACAGAACTCCAAATTTGTTTAGAGTGGCAATATTCTTAACCAAAATGTTGTTTTTGTTAAACTCCATTATAGCAAGTGAAATCATGTGACACACACACTATTAATCAGTATTAATTTAGGAAATCTGGGAAGTTTTCCTCCTAAGCCTAGGTTAATCCTTAACTTTCACTCTTTTCCATCTTCTTTCTACATGTTATAAGAATGAAATATTTAGAGCAGCAAAATCCATCTGGAGATCATGAAACATTAACATGAATTAGAATCTAGCACATTAAAGTTAGTAGAATATAGTTATAAAAATGTCATACATTCTGAAACACATTGCTGAGTCACAGAGTATGACTACTAGACTGTATGTCTCTTGATTTCTTTTTTGATGCCTTATATAATGTTTGCTAATCTTCTAATTCTGGCTGAATGCATTCATAACAGATTTATTTTATATGCTGACCACTGATATAAAAGTCATTGAGTTGAATGATTTAATTTTCCTTTCTCCCAATAGATCCCCGTAGGTAAATCTTCAGCCTCATTGAAATTAAAAATAATCACTGGTGATGATTTGGGAGCAGTTCAAGTAGTCAATAAATAGGTTGCAATTGCATGATTAGTAATTAAATATTCAATCAAGGGCAACTCTCACATGTTGGACAAGTGCCGGTTTGAAAGTCGGCACTGTCCCCTGCTGCACGTGGAGGAAAATGATCACTTATATTCATTCAGTAATACCTTTAAGTTCCACAAGAAAGGTATGATATATAATTTCGATGAGAGTATACTCTCTTGACCTCTCTGCTAGTTTTATAAGACAATATTGTCCTTGTATCCCAAAATTCCATCTGAAACTTTTAACATTAATTCTGAGAATAGGTTTTTGAATCAGATTTATTTAGAAATGACTGATAATTTTATAACATTATGGATTAATTAAAATTACAGTCTTTCAGAGAAACTGTTCTCAAAGCAGAATATTAAATACTGTATGAATTGCTTCCCAGGAGGTCATAAGTACAAAACAGTTCATGTTGCTCTCCTGAAAAGTAGATAACTTAAATAATTTGGAGTGAAATTATTGCTTCCATATTTCCACTATACAACAATGTGCCTGAAGGTTAAATTCTCTTTGACCCTAAAACTTTTTTCTGGACTCTACTATTATGTTTGCCAAATTATTTTTTATTAACTTGCTTATTTTGAAAAGAGACTAATATAATAATCACTGCATTCCAAACCACATTTAAAAATTTTGCTTTTGGTCTTAATTTTTTAAATAATTGAAATAATATAGATAGAGTTGAAATATTTATTTGTTGATCTATGTGAGCATATGCATAAATCTATATATATAAATATTATCCTAACAGATATAAAGTTTTTGAGGCTAAAGAAAGTATTATTTATCTAAAGCAAATCATTCTTTTGATTTTCTTCAGCCCAGGTTCCTACCCTGGGGCATACAATGAAGTCATCCTAAAAGTGGAAGTTTACAATAGTTAAGAAAATCTCAAAAAAATTAATCTCAAAAATTATTCTCAAAAAAATTACACAGAAGAGAAACTATTTACCTGCTAAAGTGTCCTGAAAATGTATCATTGGTTCTTGTATTTTGGAAAGTAAATAAGTCAACAAGGGAAAAATAAAACCAGTTTCTCATGTTAAAAAGAAAGAATGTCTTTATAGTTCTGAGATTTGTTCTCCTATGAAATGTAATGTATAACTGTGCTCTGGAGTTCTTTTTCTGTATCCAGTCATAAGTTAACTTCTGAAGCTTGACTTTCAAACAGACACCAAATTTCAGTTACAGTTTTCAGAGGTTCTTGAGTGGGCAGAAACATAAAAAGAAAATTTTCTCCATACTCTATACTTTTGTTTTTCTCTTTCCTGGGTAGACAATCACAATTTTAAAACTTACTGTGTATCTTTCCAATGCATGTGTTTAGAATCACATGAAGTTTACAGAAGTCTTTGTTTTATCAATGTTTTTTTGTCTGTTAGTTTTCCACATGTAACTAGCAATCAAACAGATCTGCAGTGAAGTTAAAACAATTTTGTTTTCAAATAACAAAATGTCTGGGCGTATTTGATTCATTGATTTATCTTTCATCTTAACAGGAATAGAATCTCTATCTCCTTTACTGTGAAGTGAAAAGAGTGGCAAGAATAAAACTTTGTTTTGGTGCTTCATGAAGTCAAATATAGTTAGATGTGTGTATATTCTAGACAGTCTCTTTCTGAATCATTTTGGAATCTAGATCATTCTGAATCTGAACCATTTTTGAAACTAAAGTTTAGCCACCGACTTCACTTTGTCTGCTTTTTCCACAACAAAAAAGATGATCAAACAATAGGTACATGAGTAAGTCTATTTCTCATATCTCTCTGTAACTTTGTAGAATAATGTAAGAATAGATGCAGTTTCTAAGCAATTTATAAGGAAAGTGTTCATGGTTACATAGTACATGTAAGTCCTGAAATGGCTCCCAGTGGTATTAGTGCTCTGCTAACCCCTTGTATAGCCTCATCCTTTGCCTTGATTCTGTTGAATTGAATCAACAAGAGAGATGCCACTCTACCCCTCACTTACAGAATACTGACTTCAGTCTTGTGTGCATCCTCTTCATGCTTCTTTGTTTTATTGGAACTACTTTATGGTAAGATATCTACTGAAAGGTCCACGTGAAAGCACTTGAAGCTGTCTTTAGGCACTGGCCTCTGAAGAATTGTAGTGTTCCCAGTGAATTCTACCATAGTCACACCTTGAGATGACAGAAATCTTGGCCAATACTATGTTTATAAAGGCTATACTTCCTGAATTAAAGGACCTTAAATCTTAATCTACAGAAAGAAATATGTGAGATAAATAATAACAATCACAAAACTATAAATTAATGTATATTGGGATTAAGGTCAACAAATTTTAATGTAATTTAAGATGCTTAGGTACGCAATAGATGAATGCTATTTTGATGCTGAAAGCACTGTTGTGTCATAGTAAATGCTAAGTATACAGTGGTTAGGTTTAAAATTGGGCAACGAGTAGAAACTGGGTTGATTTTTCTTAGTATGTCAGAGAATGAGTAAATTACTTTGTACTGATTGTTAGTTGGAATCTAGGATTTGAGAATCCTGTCAGTGAAGCCTCTAAATGAAGTTAGAATTATGTATTTTTAAGTTGTACCAAGAGATATTTTTAATATGTAGTGGAAGAAAGCATACCATGCTGTCACCTGCAGTTAGGTGGAAATCAGAACGTGAGCTTTATGAATTTGGTGATTTAACAAAGAAGATTTCCAAGTAAAGAGTTGAAAGTGTTTCTTGATTTCTTCTTGATGTTTAAAATGAAATATAAACTAAGAAAGACAAGGTTGAAGAGACAATTATTGAACAAGAAGAACTAGCACTACGTGTTGTGAAATTTCCCAGCCTCTCCAAAATAAGAAAGATACTAAAGCAAGAAATGACCTCTGAGCCATCATGACTATGCAACTTAGAGATAATCAGACAGTGTGACTACATGAACTTTCCTTAGGACTCAGAAAGTTAAAATTACAATCACACAAAGGACTCTTTAGAAAGCTTTAGGGCTCACAATGACTTCAACTGAGAAAAAGATGCTCTAAGATCACTGTTTAGCCCTCTCAGCAGGCTCCCAAAATGAAGAAAAAATTATCCTGAGGAGATATGCAAATGTGTGTTTTGCTTAACACAGTAAATAAAGATTCTTAGAAAAATCTACAGAAGCACAGTGGCACAAAGAGAGTCACAATTAGAAGAGGCTCTTGAACCTCAAAAGTCTACTGCCTGGCCAACTACTCTTCACACTCATGCATAGAAAAATAAGACACACAGACCCCAGATGACAGATCCAGTAGAGATGCAGAACTATGTGGAGACTATGAAACTTAACTAGATTCTCAAGTTTTGTCCCAAAAGATTTCAAAACAGTTTTGGAGCACTTAGTTCTCAGTGTTTACCATTTTCCTTCTATTTTGAATAGGATTTTGTTTAGAGTGGTTATACTCATTTAGCCATAGATTAAGTGTGTGTCAATGGAAGGGCAAAGAACTTGTCTCCTGTTTCCTTATTTTCACAGATTTGTACCTCCAGAAGAATTTGACTTTAAGAGGCTTATTCACATTTAGATATGATCTGTAGACTTTGACACTATGTGATGGGATAAAAAAATTGGTAAAGTTTGAAAGGAAGTAAAATCTTTTGCATGTGGAAGGGGCATGAATTATTGGGCCAGTAGAGGACAGTGTAGGAAGTTTTTGATTAACCACTCAACATTTCTTTCTTTCTAGTGCTTTTGTTATACTATGGGGAAGGTGGGGAGAAGGAATTTGTAAGACATGAATACAAAATACTTTGCCTTTTATCTCTTTTATGCTCACTGTGATCTCTGTCTTGCTGTTTCCCATGACTGTCCTGGTACAATCAGTTGTCTTATCACAAGAACAGCCTTTAGCCAACAGCCAGCAAGGATGTGTACTACCAACACCCAGAGAAGTGAATATGAAAATGGAGGCCTCCATATTTAAGCCTGGGCATTGCTGCACTCCCAGTCAACCCTTTAAACAGAGAAGTGAGGTAACTGGTTCTGTAACAATAAATGTACATTGTCTTTTTTTTATTTTTAAGAGAATAAAACCAAACAAAATGAAACAATCAAGTCAATCAAAACAATACAGTGAAAATGATACAGGACTTCACAAGATAATAAGAGATCAATAATGGCTGCCATACTGCCTCTTCTTATGTACAAAATAGCTGTTCATACCATCAGACCTATTAAAATCAAATAATAAGACAGAAAAAATTGTAATAGATAATATAATTTTAAGACAAAATCCTAGAAGATCGTTGTGAAATAATAACTTTCAAGATGTGATGATTCAGAGCTACATGCCCTGCTGCCCAAAGCCTCATTTGGTCATGGTGGTGCTTTTGGTGGATGACTGGTGATGGGGGCAGGACCCTCATCAGTGAATTAGCTCACTTAGGAGTTTAGAGGTGAAGCCCGGGATATGGGTCACTGGTGGTGTGGCCTTGCAAGATCTATCTTCCTCCCTCCTCCCTTGAGCTCTCTGTTCCTTGCTGCCATGTCATGAGATGTTTCTGCTCTGCATACTCATTTACCATGTGGTCCTTCCTTGGAGCCAGTAAACTATAGACTGAAATCTCTACAAACTGGGACCCATATAAACCTCTCCTTCTTTAAGATGTGGATGTTGACTACTTTATCCCATCAAAAGAGAAAACAACTAAGAAACAAGAAAAGAAGAAATTGTTTTATTGTAAGTGAAATAAAAGTGATGTGACTTGGGCCTCAAATAGATTCCAATTACTCTCAATGACACATTTGTGGAAGAGGTCACATGAGCTTATAGAGTCACCAGAAAAACAAAAGGAATCAATTTATATGTAAATCAATTACATTGCTGGCAGCATAATGTAGATGAGTTACAACGTAGGGGCAAATTCTAGTCTCCATTATTTACGTGTTAGCTTCCTCAGATTTGTAGCTTTAGGGTTGGTGGAAACTAGAGTCATGTCACATCTAGTGATGCAGAGCACGAGTTTTACTGAAGTTGTTAGGCTAGGTTAGGATAGGTTGATAGCAAAAGTTAAAAATCAGCATTGACTCTTGGTCTCTAACTCGTCCTCTCTCATGGTTCTAACACTTTAGTTAGCCAATGTCAAAAATCTTTCAGTTCCTCAACAGATATGACTTCTTCAGAGTGTTTTTGGGAAGGACACCTGGACACAGGAGTGAATGTATCCTTAGGTATGAAACAGTCTAGAAATAGATCACCATGATTCTCAGTTTTATTTTTGAAAACTGTAACACTT
Organism: Hydrochoerus hydrochaeris; assembly: GCA_004027455.1. Classification (NCBI taxonomy): domain Eukaryota; kingdom Metazoa; phylum Chordata; class Mammalia; order Rodentia; family Hydrochaeridae; genus Hydrochoerus; species Hydrochoerus hydrochaeris. The sequence goes on from PVLA01001175.1 coordinate 390,433, forward strand.
AGTGTGTTTATCTGACTCCCAGAAATGATGCTCACTATTCACTCTGAAGAACATGATGTTATCCAAAGTTAGGGGGCATCCCCACATTCTCTTTGCTTTCATTTAAAAACCCTTTAGAAACATCAGCATAAAATATTTTGGACATTTGTTTAAAAATAAAATATTTACAATCATAAACAAAACTATAATTTTTGTCCATAATCTAGGAAACATTGTTCTGTATCAATTGATTTTTAAAAGGGATGAGGTACAGTTTATAATCATCTTTTGGAAAATCATGGAGAATATAGAAATATCATCTTAAGGAAAAATTCATTTAAGTGTTGTTTCCAGAAGTGAATTTGTGAAGTGAATAAAAATGCACTTTTACATAAAGCTAACTATTCTAAAAGAAATATACACATAATATGTAGCATGCAGAAATATTTATAAGAAATACTTTTGTGTTGAGAAGAAAATATATAATGTGCCTTTTCTTAAATATAAACCATTGGCCTACGTGTAACCTTATTTTGTACTGCTTTTTACATGTTTACCCTAATAATACTTTAAGAATAAAAATTTCAAATGCCACTTAGCAATTATGTCTTTTTTTTAGAAAATGGAGGAGTAATTAATTGATATAATTTTAGTATACAATTTTGATCATTGTAATCCTAAAGTAATCATTAGTTCTGGAACATTATAACTTTATATGGTATAATCATATATGTTTTACCCTTCTGTCAATTTTAATATTTCTGAAATTCAGAAGATGTATTGATAATGCAGTTTTCAGATACTTTACCATATGCTTTGTATAAAATCAATATAAATATTGATAGTTATTGACACTTAACGTCTCAGAAATTTTTTAATCCTTAAATCACACTAATGATGTTTATATAAACCATGAAGTGTTTATGTGTACCTTAGCTGCCATATGAGTAATTAATATCATTTTCATCATCTGTGAAAAAAATGTTACTTTGTGTGGATGAGAGAATATAATTCTCATTTCAACAATTTTGCACTCTGTTTTAATCAAAACTTTTCTCAAAGGCAGGAACAATGGCACATGCTTATCACCTCAGCACTCTTGGAAAGTGACACAAAAGGAATACAAATTCTAGCTTAGCCTGTTAATTAAGTGATTTAATGAGAAACTGTCTTAAAAACATAAAATGGGATATTATATAACTCAGTGGGAAAGCCCTGGGTTCAATCCCCAGTACTGTGGGAAAAAAACATGTCCTCTCATACCAGAGAGCAATAGTGGTTACCAGGAGTCAGGGGAGGAGGGGATATAAGGGCAAAAATAGGGAGGCACAAGTTTTCAGGTATAAGATGAATGAGTTCAAGCAATTCAGGTGTGTCATTTTGACTATTGTTAATAATATGGCATCCTACACTTGAAATTTGCTAAAAAGTACATATTAAGCGTTCACTCACACACGAGCACACAATCAGCCAGGTATGGTGGTGCATGTCTGTAATCTCAGAGACTTGAAAGACTGAGGCATGACGAGGATTATAAGTTCATGGTCAGCCTGAGCTACATAGAAATTGAGACTGTGTCTCAAAGTAAAAAAGAAAAAGGGCTGGTTGTGTAGCTCAGTTCTCCTTGAGTTCAATTCACAGTACTGTTAAAAGACGAGTTTAAGCTGGTAGTGATGGTGCAGCCAATATTCAGGAAGCTGAGGCTGTGGAATCAGGACCTGCCTGGGGTACATAGTGAGTTCAACACCAGTTTAAATTACCTAGCAGGACCCTGTCTCAAAAATATCAGCAGCAACAATAATATACACACAATCACAGTTATGTGAGGATTGTAGTAATACACATCTATTAAATCATGAAGTACAACTCAGTAGCATACAATTATTTTTCAATTATACCTCAGTAAAGCTGAAAACAATAAGACACTCCCTCCTTTTGGTTTAAACACTATATAACAGTTGAAAAATTTAACATCATGTAATATATTTAATTCTTCATAGTGAATGGTGAACAATAATACAATATGTAGGATTCTTGAAATTTTGAATATTTTCTTTTAGTTACCACTACTAATTCATATTTTATTATTTGTTAAATTGAAATAATTATACTGGATCTGTACAAATAAAAGATCAAAAACTAATATAACTATTTGATCAATTTTGTGTTTAGTCTCTTCTAAAACTATGGAACTATCTAAATTTCAGAAATGTAGATTACAGCTACTGACCCTAATAAGCTTGTACGGAAACCAACAAATATATTTACTTTGGGATTTTGTACTTTTTTATAGGTTAAGCATAAAAGAAAATAAAACTTTTCCTAATAGTTTGAAGATTCTATTCTAGTTGGTACTCTAGTGTGAAAAAGCAACGAAAAATAGAAATTTTGAAGGCTGAGATCCATACAAGTGTGAGGAACAGAAGTCATTTGTATCTGTTTGTTTGTTTTTGGTGCCTGGGGTCAAACTCAAAACCTCGCCCTTACCAGGCAAGCACTCAAGCCACAGAGCTAATTCCCCAGCCCAGCCAGTTGTATCCTTACCATAGAAAATTCTCTACTCTTTTCCTCTTCCTCATTTATCTCTCTCCTCTGTTTTCTCCTCATTTTCTTTCCTTCTAATCCTTTTAATGTTCTTTGTCTTTCTTAGATAACAGATTACTTTTTATATTGTTAAGCCTGAAGAATCCATATTTACCATCTGAGACTAATACAATGAATCATATGTCATCCTTAGGTTAAATAAAGATAAATATAATACTTACATTTATTTATTTCTTCTTCTTCTTCTTCTTCTTCTTCTTCTTCTTCTTCTTCTTCTTCTCCTTCTCCTCCTCCTCCTCTTCTCCTCCTCCTCCTCCTCCTCCTCCTTCTTCTTCTTCATCATTTTTGCCAAAGCTATTTCAACACTTTTGCTCAGAACTAATACTCCTATGGACAAGATCTAAGCTCTATCCTCAAAGAGTTCAGATGCTAACAAGGCAGGTAGACAAAAGATAGAAAATTTTACTATGCTTAGCATTAAACCAGGATAAGGAGCCCAATAAAACACAGTGCAGGGACAACTGAAGAGTGAGACATGAAAGATGGGCTATAAGTCAAAGAACAAAGTTTGGGTCAGAAGGAAGTAGAGGAAAAGATTTTCATGTTGGGTAGATAATAGTCATTTATTCATGTAATGAAGTACACGTGTATTCATTCAACAACCATCTATTTGAAATTAGAATAGACAACTATTAAGAATGAATCTAAATTGATTAGAAGACATGAGTAAAGGTTGTTGTAATAATTCAAATACTTTTGCTGAATGAATGTGTTTATGCCTTAATGCATGAGGAAATGAATGCTATTTAGCCTACTGGGAAATCTCATCCTCAACAAGCAGTAGTATGGATAAAAAGACTAT